>JAAALK010000082.1:101958601-102487418 GCA_019279435.1 Zizania palustris | reverse complement strand
CAGAAATCCAAACATATACTTCGGCGATATTACCTGATCCGTGAGATCATTGAGAGAGATGATGTGAAGATTTGCGAGGTGCACACAGATTTGAACATGGTGGATCCATTGATGAAGCCTCTTCCACAGCCCAAGCATGAGGCACATATGAGCTCCACGGGTATTATATACTTGCGTGAGTGAGTCATATGTTTGTGGAAGATGCTAGTAGAGTCTATGCTAATGTATGAGGATAATTGTTATCTTGTTCCTTGAATAAATATCGTTTGCATTTAATTAATGAGTATGACTTGTTATGTGAAACTATTTTCTTTATGATGATGTTGTTCAAAAGGGTCCCTAATCTTGTCATCATGTGGGACAGTGATGATACATGGATTAGCACATCCGACTGATTGATGATTGTGTTTCACATATCATAGACATAGAGATGTCAAATCAGTGATGTGGACACATATTGTTGAACCTGGTGTTGGACAGTCCCACTTGAGATACTGCTAAGATTTTAATGTGCCAACAGTTGTTATCTCAAATGGTGTACCCGCAGAGTACTTAGACTTGAGATCATCATTTGATTCCAGAATGCATAGTGACACACTTAGATGCTTCCTAACACTATTCCGTAACAGGTTAATAATAAGGGTTGTTTTCAGGTGTGTTGTGAAAAATGTCTTGGGATGTGAGCACACAAGATGGAATTTACCCCTCCTAATAACGGGAGAGTCGTATTTGGGCCCCTCGAGGTATTGGATTGGAAAAGTGCATGGCCATGCCACTATGACTAAGGAGTTAGTCATGATTTGAATCCGATACTTGATCGAGTGAAAATGTCAAGTTAACCAACAAGGGTGGCTCGTATCTCGTCTTGAGCTTGACTAATGGCACGCAGTAAAGGGACTAGTGCTTGTATATATCAAGGTTCATGAAAATGTGATTTTGTACGCTTTCGGGGGTCAATATGTGTTGCTAGGTTCCACTATTGATCAGTGAGTCAGAAATGGTTCCAGTGAACGGTTGTTATTGTATGAACCTATCGGGTCACAACCTTGAGGGGATGGATAAAAAACATGCAAAGAATTGGTTCTTGTGCAAGTGGGAGATTGATGGTTATGCCCAAGAAAATTCCATGGATCGGATGTTCCGATAGGATGTTTCAGAAGTTCCGGTTATTTTTTGTCTCGATACAGAGAGCAAATGTTCCTTCGGAAGTTCCGATATGATATTGGAAGTTCTAACAAGCATGAAGACCCAATTCAGAATCGAGGAATTTTTGTACTGATCAGAAGTTCTAATATGTTATCGGAAGTTCCGAGATGGGCGATAATAGATTGGAAAAGTGCATGGTCTTGCCACTATGACTAAATAGTTAGTCATGATTTGAATCCCATACTTATTCGAGAGAAATGTTGAGCTAACCAAACAAGGGTGGCACGTATCTCGCCTTGAGTTTGACTGATGTCATGTGGTAAAAGTACTAGTGCTTGTGTATATCAAAGGTTCAGTGAAAATGGATTTTGTACACTTCTGGGGGTCAATATGTGCTGCTAGGTTCCGCTATTGATTAGTGAGTCAGAAAAGTTTCCAGTGAATAGCTGTTAGTGTATGAACTCATCGGGTCACACACTTAAGGGGATGGATTGAGAAACATGCAAAGAAATGGGTCTTGTGCAAGTGGGAGATTGAAGGAAGTATGCCCAAGAAAAATCCAGAGATCGGAAGTTCCAATAGGTGTATCGGAAGTTCTGATTATTTTCAGAACCTGAGCTAGAGAGCAAAACAAACTTTGGAAGTTCCGATATGGTATCGAAAGTTCTGATGTTGGATTCACGACTTGAATCGGAAGTTCTGATTTGGAATTAGATGTTCCTATTATTTTTTGGACTCGAGTGAGAGAGCAAAATTTGCTTCGAAAGTTTCGATATGGTATCAGAAGTTCCGATGAACCGAAAGTTCTGATTTGGATTAGGAAAATTGTACTTATCGGAAGTTCCGATAGGTGTATCAGAAGTTCTAAAGTGGGTGAAAATAGATTGGATCTGTTACAATAACATGTTGGCTTGATATACCGAAAATACCAAGATCGGATGTTCTGATCCAGGATCAGAAATTCTGACGTGGGCGAAAACTGATTAGATCTGTTGTCACATATGTTGCTTCAGGGCAATGTCTATCGGCACTATATAAAGAGGGATGGAGGAGGTCATGAACATCATATCTTTGGAGGTTTATAATAGTTCTAAACCCTAGCCACCAAAACTAGATCTTCCTTCTTTCTTGATCTCAATAGTTGAGATCGAGACATCTCCCGGATCTCAGCTCTGGTGCTAGCACGCTGACATGATATTGATCTCATCCATGTACGTGTGGACTCCATGGAGGCGTTGCTCCAATAGTGGTGCTCATGGGCTTCACCGATTGGATTGGCGAGGAACGGACAAGACAAAGCGACGATAACTAGGACGCAGTTCCTCAACATCTTCTTCCACTGCACCTAGCGTGTCTTGTGCTAGAAGGTAAACGATCTATGATCCCTCACGCACATGGTTCTTGGGCTTAGGGGAAATTTTTTTGAATTTGCCGGCTAGTGTAGCTTCCCTTTTCCCCAACAGTTTTGTGCCATGTCATTTGATCATCCTTCTATCATAGACACGATGAACACGACTATTGAACAAGCATAAATCATCATCTCTTAGCAAATCCAGTTGATCCTTAGTGATAGACATCAAAGAATACAAAGCACAACTCAAAAGAGGCATCAACAGTAGTCGCGAGGGCTAGGATTTTGGAACCAGTACTGTTGGCGTAAAAGATTACGCTAACAGGTTTCAGAAGGTTAGAAACTAACAAACGAAATGTTTGTGAATAAACTATTCCAAGCCTCCGAATAGGATAATAGCTCAGAACAGTTCGAAGATGTATATTGAATAACTCAGTATCCGATGCCCATTACATGGTGAAACGGGGGTATTTATAGGCTCAAACATTAAGGAAAAAACCCTTTTACCCCTCTATTACAAACGACATAATGGAAACTATTTGGTACCCTTAATAGGGCTAAAACAGTAAAAGACTAATCTAATGAGAAAGAAGATAAGTCTTCCATCCTAGCTGGCAAAGAAGCTCTCGGAAGAGTCCATGTTCGAAGATATACTTCGAACTAGAGTTCGCCTTCATCCTTCGAACTTGATCCAATGTGCTCCCATAGTTAGACGCTGGAAACCTTTGATTAAATCACCTACCTTTGTCCTATTACAGCAATGGCTCTGAGGATGAAGTATTTTCCCCCAACAGTAGCACCTTGAATACTCTTCTCCGCTAGACCTGTGATGTTAGGAGAGCAGTATACGTAAGAAAAATAATCATGCGCAGAGGTTAACAGTTTTAATCAACCTTCGAAATATGCGGAGATTCGAAACTTCGAATCAACTTCCAAGAAAATTATGTTCGAACTATTTTAGAATTAACTTAGAAAGTCCGAAAGCTTTTTTTAAGCTTAGAAGAAATAGCCGTTGGCTTTTTCCTCCAACGGAAATTAAGTGATGCATTAAGTTCGCAAAGGGATAACGGTCAAGAATGCAAAATGGCAAACACCGAACGGTAAAAAATCGTGCCCTGGGCTATAAATAGGGGACCTAGACCCTTCCCGAATACCTTCTCACCGCTTTCGTGCATACAAGCCCTAGCTTCCATTTTTCCCCTTGAGCAATCTGTGCGATTTCATGGCGAAGACAAGCTTCAAGGTCCCTGGGGCGGCTTCAGCCTTGGCCCGGCAGCAGGTCACGGCAGCAGCAGTGGCAGCGGCATCAGTGACGACGACTCTGGCTGTGGCAGTAGCAGTGCCAATGGCGGCGCCAGGAAGAAATCCCCCACATGATGGTCCTCATGATCTCCTTCCCGCGTCGTCGAAGTATGTGGATCAATCTTACCAGCTAAGACCCGCAAACCTGGAAAAAAAGCTACTGCTTCACCAAGGCCCGGAGAAGTGGTTGTCTTCGAAGCCTTTTCCGAAGCAGGATTAGGGCTTCCAGCTGTCAACTTCTTAGCTGAGGCACTGGATTTATTCCATGTTACTCTCCCCCAACTCTCTCCGAACGCGATAGCACGCCTTGCCATCTTCGAATGGGCGTTGCGAGCTGAAGGCTGCGAAGGAAGAGCAGAAATCTTCGCAGCCCTACACCGAGCTTCTTGCCAACCAAAAACCTTTGTAGGCCCCGGAGGTGAAAAAATGGTGGTAGCCTTCGGGAGCATTAACTTCCAGCTTCGGGATGAATACGCTCTTCGGTTTCTAGCAAAGGCCATCAACGCCAGGTGGTATACAGATTGGATCCTCTGGTAGTTTTATGCCGAAGTTGGGGCAGGGAGCCGTCTGGCCGGACCTCTGCAAGACATAAACTTCCGAACGAAAGCCCTTGTTCACCCAGATCCAGGCCAACTCGAAGCTCGCCTTAGCCTACTTGAGCGAACTAGCCATCGCTTGAGTATGAGGGACCTGGCAGAAGAGTTCCTCGGACTGTAGATTCCTCCTCTGATGGCCACCTATCCTATCTCCTTCGAAGAAGATCCGGAAGGCGGCCTCTAAAAGATCTCTTCAAACTCGAGCCCTGCAGGTAACTTCAAAAACAACATATTTCATACATATTTATTTGAAGAAATAACTAATATCAACTTATCTCTCAGCTTCTCTTGCTCCGATGACTTCAGAGCAGATCGTGCGAGCTTCGGAGAAAATCCTGGGAATTTCGACTCCGGCCGAGAAGGAATGGAGAAAGAAGTTAGTGGGTACATGTGAACGGTTCAACCGAGTATGGGGGGTACTCGGAGTTGTTCCCCCTCCACTTTTGGATTGGGTGCCTTCGGAGCAAGGGCCTAAGAAAAGGAAAGCGGAAGTTGGAACTTCAGCCCCTACCAAGACTCCATCAAAGAAGGTAGCTCGAAAACCAAGAACTGTGGCGCCTTCAAGTCCGATAGCTTTGGTTTCCGATTACTCGGAGGATGAAGGAAGAATCCTCGTCGACCTGATTGATAGGGATGAAACCCAGGCAGATGCAAGCATTGGCAATGCTACAAACGTGTCGGAGGTTCCAAGCAGCTCCGGGCAAGTTGGGTCTTCGACTGCTCAGGAAAACATGCTGCGTGATGGAGCTCCCATGACTGAAAGCAGAGCCGAAGTAGCTGCAGAGTCAGCTCTGATTCCGGACAAAGTAAAGACAGCAGCTCCCGAAGAGGCTCCAATAGTCGAAGCTTCAGTCTTGAATTTTGACTCCGACGAAGACTTTGGGGTAGCTTTTGACTCTCCAAGCAGCCCCATGCTCACCCGTCAACAAGACTTCGGAGGTAAACTTCGCATAATCCCTTTGTTCTTTTTCCCTGCAAAATTATACAATGTATAATACCTTTGCCTCAACAGGGTCTGCTCCTATGGAAGGTGTTCATCCCGAAGATACGATTCCTGGGACTTCAGCAACTCCAGAGCCAATTCTAGAAGTCACCCAAATGGGACCTGGAGAAGGTAAAGGCAAAATGGACCCCTTCCCTGCTCCGAGTTCAGGATTAACTCCGTCTAAATCAACAGACGTGGGTCAATCTACGGAGGTGGGCCAATCTACCGAAGTTTTTGAGGATGCAGCCCAACGCTCCGACCCCTCGCCGAACGAAGATGACCAGAGGGCCTTGTCTATGCTCCCTCTCCTAGCTCCTTTCTTGGAGCGAAGGACCGGACTTCGGACTTTGCTCAAGCCTCTAGATCGAGCTAACTGTGAAGTCGGGGAGACGGACTTGGTAGCCATCATGAGTGAAACCGCGGGTTTGGAGCTCAACTCCGCCATAGAGCGTGCAACGTACCAGGTACAAAGTATCTGCAAAACAAAAATAATCTCATCTTCAAATAATTTCTCACCTTGCTTTTTTCTCTTTGCAGCAAATAGTCTTGGCCCGAGCTGCGGCTGTCTCAAACGAGCACGGAAGCCTTCGCCTTCGAGAGGAAATTACTACTCTTCAGCGAAATCTTAACATCTCCGAAGGTCGTGTTTCCCACTTAGACGACATGGTTTCAGCAGAGCGGAGGGCCAGACAAGGCTTGGAAGTTTCAAATAAAAAACTCGAAGCATAACAAATTGTGCTTCGGGCAGAGATAGAAAAGATGCGGGCGGAGCATGCTACGGTGGGGGCCGAACTTGTCAAGCTCCAAGAGGAAAAGGCCAAAGCTGCGGAGGAGGCTAACAACTTGCTTAGCCAGAAAAGTTCTCTAGCTATGGAGGCAACTAGGTTCTCCGCTGTGGTGGATGAGTTAACTGCATCGAAGGACGCTTTACCTGAAGATAAGCTGAAATTGGAGAAGGTAGCTGCGGAAGTCATGAACCAACTCCTAGGTGTTCTAGAGTACTTCGGTACTACTGGGACACTTCTTTCGAATGACAACGTCTCCCTGTTGCGGTGGCTGAAAATGATCCAAGGAGCTGCGAAGACGATTAAGACAACAGGCATTCGGTATGGAGAAATTTCCAGACAAGTGGCTGCTCTCGGAGTACTTCGCTACTACGAAGATCTGGGAATATCGATAACACCAGACTCAAGGGCGGCTCCCATTACCTTCGATGAAAACCGGCTTCTCAATCCTTCTGTAGACGTGGCCGCTACTTAGCGAGCCTTTCAAGCTTCGTGGAGAGCCGAAGGTCGCACTGCGATAAAGGCTTGGATTGACGAAGGGCAACGCCAGAAGCAAGCTCGGTCGCAAGCCTCGAGCAGCCGGCCTCCGCCAAACCCGCAGGTCTAGATTTGTTTTAGGATCCTGACTATGTACTGAAGGGAGATACGGTATTCTCGAAGATCGACCTGCGGTCTGGTTATCATCAGTTAAGGATTTGAGAAGAGGATATACCCAAGACGGCTTTTACCACCCGCTACGGATTATATGAGTGTATTGTTATGTCCTTCGGATTGACCAACGCCCCTGCTTTCTTCATGAATATGATGAACAAGGTATTTATGGAGTATTTGGACAAATTCATCATGGTCTTTATAGACGACATCCTCATTTATTCCAAGGACCAGAAAGACCACGAGACTCACCTCTGGTTAACCTTAGGTAAGTAAGGGAACACCAGTTATACGCCAAGTACAGCAAGTGCAAGTTTTGGACGGCGAAAGTAAAGTTCCTAGGACACATTATCTCTGCTCAAGGCATTGCAGTAGATCCTGCCACCGTGGAAGCGGTTATAGATTGGGTGCCACCCACAAACGTATCTGAGATACGAAGTTTTCTGGGTTTGGCCGGATATTATCGGAGATTCATTGAGAATTTTTCCAAGATAGGCAAGCCAATGACCAAGTTGTTGCAGAAAGGAGAGAAGTTTGAATGGACTCCTAAATGCGAGGAAAGTTTCCACACCCTCAAGACCCGGCTGGTGTCAGCACCCATACTGACCCTACCAGATATCCGGAAGGACTTCCATGTCTATTGGGACGCATCTCGCCAAGGATTAGGACGTATACTTATGCAAGACGGAAAAGTTATTTCTTACGCCTCTCGTCAGTTGAGACCCCATGAGTTGAACTACCCGACCCACGATTTGGAATTGGCCGCTGTAGTGCACACCCTTAAGATATGGAGGCATTATTTGGTCAGAAATCGCTGCGAAATCTTTACGGATCACAAGAGTTTGAAGTACATCTTCACACAGCCGGACCTCAATCTGAGGCAAAGACGATGGTTGGAACTAATAAAGGACTATGACTTAGGTATCCACTACCACCCCGGAAAAGCAAATGTGGTAGCCGACGCATTAAGCCATAAGGGATATTGCACAACCACCATGATTCAGGATCACGCACCCTTGTTGTGTAAAGAGATGGAAAAGTTAAACCTCGGGTTGACCACCAGAGCATACCTAGCCACCTTGGAGACCCAACCCGTCTTATTCGAACAGATCCGAGAAGCTCAATTAGAAGACCCAGATATAGCAGCCATTAAGAAGAACATGAGACAAGGAAAAGCCCCAGGATTCTCAGAAGACGAGAATGGCACCATATGGTTTGGAACCCGGATATGTGTGCCTGATAAACCAAAGATAAAAACCCTTATCCTAAGAGAAGCCCATGAAACTTTATACTCCATTCATCCCGGAAGTACCAAGATGTACCAGGACCTGAAGGAACGTTATTGGTGGGTTAGTATGAAGAGAGAGATTGCTTAGTTCGTCGCAGAATGTGACACCTGTAGAAAAGTAAAGGAAGAACATCAGAGGCCTGTAGGACTGTTACAGCCACTTAAAGTGCCTAAATGGAAATGGGAAGAGATCGGAATGGACTTCATCATCGGACTCCCAAAGACCCAGCTTGGATATGAATCTATTTGGGTAATCATTGACCGGCTAACGAAAGTAGCACACTTCATAGCCGTTAAGACAACCTTCAGTGGCCCTAAGTTAGCAGAGTTGTACATGGCCCGCATTGTGTGTCTTCATGGAGTGCCTAAAAAGATAGTATCCGATAGAGGAAGTCAGTTTACCTCTCGTTTTTGGAAGAACCTTCAAGAAGAGATGGGAACAAGACTGAACTTTAGCACTGCCTACCACCCTCAGACAGATGGACAAATGGAAAGGGTAAATCAGATATTGGAGGATATGCTTCGGGCATGCGTCTTGGATTTTGGAGCATCTTGGGACAAGAGCTTACCGTACGCTGAGTTTTCGTACAACAACAGCTATCAAGCCAGTCTTCAGATGTCTCCGTTTGAAGCCCTATATGGACGTAAGTGCAGAATGCCTCTACTTTGGGATCAAACCGGTGAATCCCAAGTATTCGGAACAAACATCCTTCGAGAAGCTGAACAGAAGGTACGGATCATCAGGGACCAGCTCAGGACAGCCCAATCACGACAGAAGAGCTACGCAGACAATCGACGCCGAGACCTAGCCTTTAAAGAGGGAGACCACATCTACCTTCGAGTTACGCCCCTCCGTGGTACTCAACGGTTTAACATGAGAGGAAAGTTGGCCCCTCGATATGTTGGACCATTTCCCATTGTTCGACGCCAAGGCAAAGTTGCTTATCAGTTGGAACTACCGCCCTCATTGGCTGGAGTACATGACGTGTTTCACGTGTCCCAACTGAAGAAATGTCTCTGAGTCCCTACAGAGCAAGTGAACCTACAACAGTTGGATGTTCAAGAGGATCTGACCTATGTGGAAAAGCCCGTCAAGATATTGGAAGTCAAAGAAAGGATCACCAGAAGTCGGGTCATCCGTTTCTGCAAAGTGCAGTGGAGCAATCATCCTGTAGAGGAAGCTACATGGGAAAAATAAGATGAACTCAAGGCACAGCATCCTGAGCTATTCGAGGATTGATCCGAATCTCAAGAACGAGATTCTCTGTAAGGGGGATAGGATTGTAACACCCCAGAATTAAAAAGGAATTAAAATAAAAAGAAATATTAAAAGAATTTCTGGAATTTATAATTAAAGAAAAACCCTTAAAGAGCCCTATTAAAGCCAAAACAAAGATAAATATTCAAAATTTGGACTTGAGAATTTTATGGGATAAACTAGGGGCCAAAATATACTTTTAGGAATTTTTACAATTTTTATCAACAGTGTTTCAATCCTTAAACAAATATATGAATTAGTGTAATTATTTTAAATCGGAAAACAATTTAAATTCTAAACGGGCCACCAACCTCCAAAGTGCCCCCAGCCCGGCCCAGTCCGACCGCCAGCCACTGACATGTGGGACCCGCTTGTCGGTGCACTCCCACGCTTCTCTCTCCCACCCGCGTCCCTCATGACCCCACCCGTCAGCCTCCGCCGCGCCCCGTTTCTCCCTCTGACAACCGCGGCCCACCTGTCGGCCCCTTCCTTTTCTGTTCCGCCCGCTGACAGGTGGGGGCCACCTGTCAGGACCTTCGTCCTCGATGGAAGGGGATCTCTCCCCTTTCCTTCCGGCGACCCCCTTTCCGATTTCTCGCCGCCGGCCGCCCGCGTTCGCTCGGATTTCCCCCGGATCACCTTCCCCGAGCGCCACCGCCCCCTTTCCATCTATAGCCGATGCGTTTTCGCGCCTAAGAAAGCTATCCGATGCATATGGAAACATCGCCGGAGAAGGGAAGGAATCCTTTGGGTTCCCTCCGATCCCCTTGCCATAACGACACAGACGACCCCCTATTTATACCCCTCCGGCCACCGCTCACTGCCCACACAACCTTAGCGCAAGCCATCGCGTTTCAGAGCCCCGCTGCAAGGTTTTCGGCCTTTAGCTCTGCTCCGCCTCCAGCCACCGCTCGCCGGTGATCGAAGCCACCGCAGCCCTCACCGTCGCCACCTACGTGACCACAGAGACCCGCCCGTCCTCGGCCACGCCTCCATTGGTCGGAAGGACCGCCGGATCGCCTCGCCGCCAACGAACCCGAGGAGTTTCTCCGCCCTTCGTCGACGTCGGCCACCATCAGCTCGCCGCCGCTGCCACCGCCGGTACGCCCGAGTTCCCCTCACATCACTGGTTCCATTTTTGGCCTTAGCCTCGCCGTCCAACCCTCGCCGGCGCCGGAATTGCTCGTCGTAACGTCGCCGGAGCCGAGAACGAAGGGGGTACTCGACCCTTTAGCGCGTGCTGTGCCGGATCCCATCTGAGCCACCTGATCCCGATCGGACGACACAGATTAGATCCTATGGGATCTAATATGAGCTCTCGGATCTGGTCAAACCGGTACCCTTTAATCTTGGCCGTTGATCGCTATTTAAAATGTTGACTCAGTCTGGTGCATCACCGCTTACCCGTTCGCTATGTTTTAATCTGGACCGTCCGATTTCACTTAACCCCTCCCGCCTCGTGTCTGGCAGCCAGATCCAGATCCAACGGCTCTGGATCAACCGGTCCACGTGCACAGTAGCCCAGTCCACCGTGAGCCTGGCTCACCGTGGACCAAAACCCTTTTCCAGTTCAAATAAAATTCCAGAAAATTTTTTAAACTTTGAAAATTCATAACTTGCTCATTTTAACTCCAAATTTCACCATTCAAATTTTGTTAAATTCAGTATATTATTCTCCACATTTTAATGCCATAAAAACAACATGTTACTTTGGCACAAAATAAACTTATAGATTAAATGAAAAAAAAACCCTTAGGGTTAAAATTATTAATTCAGAAAATAAATTAGGAAAAACCTTAAAATATAAGTTTATTGTTTTTCACCAAACTTCAGAATATTAAAACCTTATTTCACCTAATAAAACCCACAAATATGTATGTTTATTATTGGGTGGATTTTTATCTGTTTATTGAATGCATTGTTTATTTTTCCGTATCGAGAAGACTATGAGTTCGTCGAGGAGAAATAAGGCAAGTCATCGACCACCCCTGTGGAAACAGTTGATCATTATTGAGCCCATGTTTTAATAAATTATCGCTATAACTCTTTGGTTAATATTGCATTAGTCCAATATCAAGCCCTACACCTATATTTATTAGATCCCCGTCCTTGTGTGCAACCCAAGCCATGCTTATTGAGCCTTAACTCCTTGTCACTCTACGAATATTATATTAGCTAGAGCCCAATGTACCGGCACAACTGCTATAGGATGAAAAGAATGAGTCGTAGATAGATGGATTCTGATATATGAATTTCCCGGTTATTCTCGTCTCTGGACTCTGTTGGAGTTGGCTAAGTTATAAGTATGGTGGGTTCCGGGTGCAAGCTCGGGCATTGGTTGGTCGCACCCGGGGCACTATAAGGACCGGTCTGTGGGATCTGTTGCAAAGCACTTCCGTACCAACCACAAGTCTAATGGGTAAGTCCTAACTGGAAGTGTGGAACACTCCGACTCGATGCACCATAGTGGAGGGGGCAAGGGACAAGTGTAACACCCCAAATTTTCAAAACAATAAAAATATTATTAAATTCAATTTCTGGGAATTATTATTTCAGAAAATACTTTTAATTCCCTTTTATACCCTTTTGAACTACAACATAGAGTAGATGACCAAATTAGGAGGTGCAACTTTTTGTATATGATCCTAAGACCAAAATATAATTTTGGGAATTTTTATAAAATTTTACCAGCCTTGGAAGTAACCCTAATATTTTAATCTATTTTCTGGAATTATTTTATTCAGAAAAGTATTAGAGCAGTAATGGGCTCCTCCCCTCCCTTCTCTCTCTCCCGGCCGGCCCAGCCCGTTACCGTGCTCGCCTCTGGCTGACAAACGGACCCCACCTGTCGGCACCGAAACCTTCCCCTCGCGCGCGCACCCGACACCACGGCCCCACCCGTCAGCCTTCCCGTTCGCTCGCTCGCGCTCACTGGCCCGTGGACCCCGCCTGTCAGACCCGTCGTCTACCTCCCGCCATCGCCCCCAAATCCCGCCGGCCGACGACCCTGCCTCGGATCCGCCTCGCTGGCCCCTCCCGCATTAAATTGGCGCCATTAACAGCCCCCCCCCCGCGCTCGGCCGACCGTTTCCCCGCTTAAATCCTCGCGTTTATGCCACGGGATCGCCGCTACGCGTGCATGGCCGAGCCATCGCCGGCGAGTAAAGGCCCTCTCCCGGTTTCCTTGCATGCGAGCCCTCTCCGGTGTCCTATTTAAGCCCCCAGCCTGAGCCGCGTCCGACCCCCACACTTAATCGCCTCGAGAACGAGCAGAGCACCCACAATTCGCCGTTTAGCGCACTCCTTCGGTTCCGCCTCCGGCCACCTCTCGCCGTCGCCTCGGACCACCTCCGCCCGTGCCCCCGCCACCAACGTGACCGCAAGGACGACCCCTACCTCGGCCACGCCTCCGTTGGTCAAGGAGATCGCCGGAACACCATCGCCGACGAGGAGCCCGAACCACTCCGCCGTCTACCCTCGTCGCCGGCCTCGCTCCGTCGACCCCTCGCCTCGTCTAAGGTACCATCGTGACCGCCTTGGCCTCCTCTTTCCATTTTCGCATAGAGCTAGGGCCTATCCCCCTCGTAGGCGCCATCGCCACCGCACCCGAGCCTCGCCGTCGCCGGAGACGAAGGGGGGGTATAACCCCCTTAGCGCGTGTCGTGCCGGATTCAATCCTGGCCGCACGATCGCAATCGGACGACGCGCGTGAGTCCACGTACGCGATCTAATCCGCACCGTCGGATCTGGTCAAAGCGTTACGTTTTAATCTCGCGCGTTGATTTCCATTTAACCCGACGCGCGATCTCGTGCGTCCACGTGGTACCCCTTCGCGCGTTTTAATCCTGGCCGTCCGTTATCACTTAACCCTCCCGCCTCGCGCCTGGCCACCGGATCCTGATCCAACGGTCCAGATCGACCCGGCGCACGCGCACAGTGCGCGGGTTTACCGTGGGCCTGGCTCACCGTGGACCCGAGGGGTTTAAAATTTGAGAATAAATTCCAGAAATGCTTTTAAACTTGTAAAATTCATATCTAATGCATTTGAACTCTAAAAATTACCATTCCAATTTCAGAAAATTCATAAAATTATTCTCTACATAGTTATGCAATAAAAACAGTAGGTTTACTTTGACATTTTGATGTTTATTTAAATAAGTACTCAAATGCCCTTAGGATTAAAATGCAAATTTAAATATTTAAACTCCAGAAAATTTATATATTTGTTCCTTTCTGTTTAAACACTAGAACCACAGAGTTTTCTCTGAATCATTCATATTAAATTAATTAGAAAACTTAATGTGGTATTATTCACACTTAAAAACCCTTTTATGAAAAACAATAATTCATTTTGATTCATTTTAAATTAATTGTGAAATAAATTTCAGAACCTTAACAACTGATTTTCTTTAAAATCAAACCAACTAAAACCCACATACTTGTTGTGTGATTTTACGTTGTTTATATCGAATGTTGTATTTATTCTACTTTATTATTATTGAAAAGACTACGACGCCGTCGAGGAGCCGGAATACTTCCCGGAAGTCCCTCCCTCGCCTTTCGCTGAACAAGGCAAGTCACCAAACAAATCTCTTGAACATATTGGACCCATGTTTGAATTGACTATCGCTATAACACATAGGTTATATATGCATTAGTCAAATGAACCCTTACATTATATTTATTTAGGATCCCCCGACCTTGATGTGCAACCCAAGCCATGCTATCTCGCCTAACCTCCTTGTCACCATATGATCAATGATATTAGTTAGTGTCCAAAGTATTGACACGGCCGCTATAGGATAAAAATGAGTCGTAGCAAAATGGTTCTATTATATGATCCCCGTTACTTCTTATCCTTGGAAATTCTGTTGGTGATGAGTCATGGTTGTGAGTGTATGCATGGTGGGTTCCGGGTGCAAGCTAGGGCATTGGTCAGTCGCACCCGGGGCACTATAAGGACCGGTCTGAGGGATCCGTTGCAATACACTTACGTACTAACCACAAGTCTAGTGGGTAAGTCCTAACTAAGGTATGGGTTGTTCCAAACCGAGGCCACCATTTGGAGATGGGTCAAGTTGCACCTGCGGGTGACTTGTACCAATGTGGCGCAAAAGGGGGTGCGACGTTAGCCGGGATGCGGCCCGGCGCGCCGGCGAAACCTAGAGCGGGTGGTTATCGCTTGGAACATCTCATATTGAGGTTTTGGCACGAGTTCCCGTGAAATGGGTCATCTCGTTGAGATGAGTGCGTGCCTTGTGGGTACAGTAGTACATCTCTGATCAGAGTCTTAAATCTTTTCGAAAAGCCGAGCCCGCGGTCAAGGGCGGGTTGCGTGACATCCCCCAGTTAGTTTACTTTGAATATGTATGTGCATGATGGATTGACATGTAAGGACTGTTGTGCGAGGAGGTAAAACGTACTCCTCGAGTTAGTTGATGTTGATGATGTTCATATTTACTTTCCGCATGATTAAAATATGATTACACTAAATGCCATAACTGCAACTGCTTTATTCCGCATTGTTAGCCTTTATCCTTCCTTGTTTATTATCCTGCATTATTATTTGCATTTGCGGTGGCTTGTTGAGTACTTTTTGTACTCATACCCGTTGGACCCCACAGAGGATGCTTATCTTGAAGACGGTCTGGAGTAGCGACCCAGTCGGGAAGAAAGATCCTGAAGAAGACGTTCGTCATGCCGCTGTTTAAATTATCTTATTACTGTTTTTACTAAAACAATGTTGTAATAAATATGGTCTGCGTACCATGGATATTATCGTATGTACGTTGTCGCATGATGAACCTCTTGTATTATTGTTTTTCTATGGAAATTCAATAATGTCTCGATTTTGTTAAATCGGGGCGCTACAAGATGGTATCAGAGCCGACTCGACTGTAGGAAGCCAAACAGACCCGCCTAGCCATTAGCCATAGGAAATTATTTCTTGAAAATCTACTTCATAAACTTTGTTCCTCTCCTCACTTTTATTCAACTTGCTGTTTTGTAGATGCCTGTCTACCAAGTCCACAGCTACTGCCGCCACTATGAGGGCTTCGTCCGGGAGCTCCGCATGATGCTCACCTTCCTCGGGTTCCTCTTCGAACCCGAATTCCAAGGAGTGTACCCCGACGAGTTCGCCGGGCCTTGTGACGTCTCCCTCACCGTCCATGGCTCCGGAGAACATCTGCCGCCCTACACCACTGCACTTGGAGGCCCGACTTTCGACGTCGCGTGCCAACGAGTCGCCCTCCAGGCCCTCATGGAGTTGAGGATGATCTACGACGATCGTCTTCAGAACTCATCCTTCCGGCTTGTGCCGAAGCGTACTCCCGGAGCCCACCGTAGCATCTACCTCGGAGTTCACTCCGTGCGTGATCCGGTCATGGCCCGGCAGTCGCGTCTTCTACAGGCCATGGACGATCTCCACACTGAGGCGGTGCTCGACGCCGACGAGCACCATGAGGCGGTTGCGTTTCTTCGTGAAGAAACGAAGAACCTGATCCAGCAGAACGGCGAGCTGCAGCGCAAGATCATGCAGCTGTAGAAGGACATCGCTGAGATGGTCCCTCTTCTTCCAAGGAAGAAGAAGCCCATCCGTGAGCCCCTCCCTCGCCCCAAGAGGATCCCGCCACGACCCTCCCCCGCCAGGCCTTCTACCAGCGCCCCTACACCACGCCCCGGCCTCGTCTCCGACTCCATCATCGAGAATTTTCTCGAGCCCACCATCTCTCCGGAGCCGCGCACTCGTGGTTCCGAGAGCACGGAGACCGCCTCCAGTGGCGAGTAGGCGTTAGGAAACGCGAATTTTAATAAAGATCTTAATTTTGTATGTGGTGCCGTCTGCAACGAGTTGGGTTGTAGATGGAATAAGAACTTAATTGTAATGAACAATTTATACCACTTGATATGTTTATGTGCTTGAATCCTATATGTTATCTTTGGTTAAAATTTTTGGTTCGTCATCTTTTGTCTTTATCACTATGGATATTCAGAAGATGGCCGACCACCAGAACACCGGCTCCAACAACGGAGCAGGAGGAAGCCGAGATGCACCTGAGGGTGTTGTGCCCAACTGGGGTGCAACGGGCCCGCGCCAATCCGGGTCGCCTTCCGCCAACCACCCCACCTTGGCGGAAATGATGGCAAATCAGAACCATCTGATCACCGCCCTCCTCACCCAAATGCAGCACCAACAGGCTCAGTTGGACCGTCTGCAGAACGGGGAGCCCGCCCCTCGCGCACCAGCACCCGCGGCCGCTCCGCAGCTCTCCGAGTTTTTGCGCGTGCGCCCGCCCACCTTCTCGAGCACAACCAACCCGATGGAGGCAGGAGATTGGCTTCGCACCATCGAGAAGAAGCTCGACCTCCTCCCCTGCACAGACCGGGAGCGGGTGGCCTTCGCCACTCACCAGCTCCAGGGTCCCGCCGCTGAATGGTGGGACAACTACCGTGCGTCCCAGCCAGAGGGCCACATGGTGACTTGGGCGGAGTTCACCATCGCCTTTCGTGCCACTCACGTCCCCGCCGGCGTCATCGCGGTGAAACAGCAGGAGTTTCGCGACCTGCAGCAAGGCAACAGGACCGTCATGGAGTACCTCCATGAGTTCAACCGCCTCGCCCGCTACGCACCGGAGGAAGTGCGCACCGACGCCCTCCGCCAAGCCAAGTTCCTCAGGGGACTTAAGGATGAGCTGTCCATCCAGCTCGTCGCCGCCGACTTCGCCGACTTCCAGCGGCTGGTCAACAAAGCGCTCATCCAAGAGACTGAGCAGAACAAGCTGGACCTCAAGAAGAGGAATATGATCGCCTTCAAGCATCAGCAGGCGAACTCTCAGAGGCCCCGCTTCATCCCTCCGCCACCAGCACCCGCCTACCATCCTCGGCCCGCCTACAGGCCACCTCACGCAGCCGGTGGATCCAACGCCGGGCATCCTCGCCCCGCTCCACCAGCTCCGGCCGCTCAGCCGACACCGGCCGCCAAGGCCCCAATCCTGAAGGATCGCCAAGGAAGGCCGGTCATCTGCTTCAACTGCCGCAAGGAAGGGCACTATTCGCACCAGTGTCCTCACCCCAAGCAGAACCATGGCGCAGCACCTCACGAGGCGGTTCGCGCCCGCGTCAACCATATCAGCGCGGAGGAAGCTCAGGAGGCTCCTGAAGTCGTACTCGGTACGTTTACTATGAATTCCGTACCGGCCGTCATATTATTTGACTTTGGAGCAACCCACTCCTTCGTCTCAGAAAATTTTGTGAAAACAAACAATCTGGACGTGCTCCCTCTACCCATTCCAATGGTGATTGCCACCCCCGGCAATAGGACCTCAGCTCGCTTCTACAGCCCTAAGGTTCAACTTGACATCCAAGGAGTGCTGTTTCGGGCCGAGCCTGTCCTCATCCAATGCACCGGACTCGACCTTATACTAGGTATGGATTGGTTGATGAAGCACAAGGGAGTGATCGACTGTGCCAACAAGTCCGTCACGGTGACCAGTCCTGAAGGCGTAACCGTCACCTTCCGGATGACCAGTCGCAAATCACTCGGAGCGTCCCTTCGCTCAATAGCTCTTGAAGAGGTGCCAATAGTCAAGGAGTTTGCAAATGTTTTCCCCGAAGATCTGCCCGGAATGCCTCCCAAGCGGGACATCGAATTCAAATCGAGCTTGTCCCGGGGACCACTCCAATCTCCAAGCGCCCATACCGAATGGCCGCCAATGAACTAGCCGAAGTCAAGAGCAACATCGAAGACCTAGAGCAGAAAGGTTACATCCGACCGAGTACCTCACCTTGGGGTGCACCGGTTATATTTGCCATGAAGAAGGACAAGACCAAGAGGATGTGCGTGGACTATAGAGCCTTGAACGATGTAACCATCAAGAACAAGTACCCATTGCCTCGGATCGACGACCTGTTCGATCAGCTGAAAGGATCCTCGGTGTTTTCCAAGATTGACCTCAGGTCAGGTTATCACCAATTGAGGATTAGGGAAGAAGACATACCCAAGACTGCCTTCACCTCCCGCTATGGACTCTACGAGTATACTGTGATGTCGTTCGGACTCACGAATGTCCTGGCCTTTTTCATGAACATGATGAACAATGTATTCATGGAGTTCTTGGACAAGTTCATCGTGGTATTCATCGACGATATCCTCGTTTACTCCAAGACCAAGGAAGAACACGAGACTCACCTCCGTCTGACCCTCGGAAAGCTAAGGGAGCAGCAACTGTACGCCAAATACAGCAAATGCGAATTTTGGTCGTCTGAGGTGAAGTTCCTCGGCCATGTTATATCTGCTGGAGGAATAGCAGTGGACCCAACCACCGTTGAAGCAGTAACCAACTGGCTACAGCCCACGACCGTGACCGAGATCCGGAGCTTCCTCGGATTGGCTGGATACTACCGCCGGTTCATCGAGAACTTTTCCAAGATCGCCAAGCCTATGACCAGACTTCTGCAGAAGGAAGTGAAGTTTGATTGGACCCCCGACTGCGAAGAAAGCTTCCAGACCCTCAAGAAGAAGCTAGTATCAGCCCCCATTCTGACTCTGCCAGACATCCGGAAAGACTTCCACGTCTACTGTGATGCCTCTCGTCAAGGATTGGGATGCATCTTAATGCAAGAAGGGAAGGTAATATCCTACGCCTCCCGGCAGTTGAGACCACATGAGCTGAACTACCCAACCCACGACCTGGAACTAGCAGCCGTGGTTCATGCCTTGAAGATATGGAGACATTACCTTGTGGGAAATCGGTGTGAGGTCTTCACCGACCACAAGAGCCTCAAGTACATATTCACCCAACCAGATCTGAACCTCAGGCAAAGGAGATGGTTGGAACTGATCAAGGATTACGACTTGGGCATCCATTATCATCCGGGCAAAGCGAACGTGGTGGCAGACGCCCTTAGTCGAAAAGGGTACTGCAATGCCATCATGATTCAAGACCAGGCTCCTCTACTTTATAAGGAGATGGAAAGGCTAAACCTAGGGATCACCACTCGAGAGTACCTCGCTGCCTTGGAGTCTCGGCCTGTCTTAATAGACCAGATCCGAGAGAAGCAGAAGGAAGACCCGGACATCCTGGAGATCCAGCAAAACATGAGGAAGGGTAAAGCCCCCGGATTCTCCGAGGATGAACATGGTACCATCTGGTTCGGAAACCGAGTATGCGTACCCAACCTACCTGAGTTGAAGACTCTCATCCTTCAAGAAGCCCACGATACTCTATACTCCATTCATCCCGGGAGTACAAAGATGTACCAAGACCTGAAGGAAAATATTGGTGGGTCAGCATGAAGAGAGAAATAGCTGAGTATGTGGCCAAGTGCGACACATGCCGGCGAGTCAAGGCAGAGCATCAGAGACCTGCCGGACTGCTTCAACCCCTCAAAGTCCCTGAATGGAAGTGGGAAGAGATAGGGATGGACTTCATCACGGGACTGCCCAGGACCCAAGCTGGTCATGATTCTATCTGGGTGATCGTCGACCGACTCACCAAGGTAGCCCACTTCGTTCCGGTCAAGACAACTTACACCGTCGCCAAGTTGGCAGAATTGTATATGACCCGGATCGTGTGCCTTCACGGAGTTCCTAAGAAGATTGTATCTGACCGTGGGAGTCAGTTTACCTCCAAGTTTTGGCAGAACCTTCAAGAGGAACTCGGCACCCGGCTGAACTTTAGCACCGCCTATCATCCACAGACCGACGGTCAGACCGAAAGGGTCAACCAGATATTGGAGGATATGCTTAGAGATTGTGCTCTAGACTTTGGCGGAATGTGGGACAAGAACTTACCTTATGCAGAGTTCTCCTACAACAACAGCTATCAAGCCAGCCTGCAAATGTCCCCGTTCGAAGCACTCTATGGGCGTAAGTGCAGAACGCTGTTGCTCTGGGATCAAACCGGAGAATCACAACTGTTTGGGACTGACTTATTGAGAGAAGCTGAAGAGAAAGTTAAGATCATAAGAGACCGATTGAAGGCAGCCCAATCCAGACAAAAGAGCTATGCCGACCACCGCCGAAGAGACCTAGCCTTTGAGGAGGGCGATTATGTCTACCTCCGAGTCACTCCCCTCCGTGGCACTCAAAGGTTCAACATGAAAGGCAAACTAGCACCCCGCTACGTCGGACCTTTCCAGATCCTCCGTCGACAAGGAGAAGTGGCATATCAATTGGATCTACCTCCATCCTTGGCAGGAGTTCATGATGTGTTCCATGTCTCTCAGCTGAAGAAGTGCCTCCGTGTACCCACCGAGCAAGCCGACCTTCAGCAGCTCAATGTCCAAGAAGATTTGACCTACATAGAGAAACCCGCCAAGATCTTGGAAACCAAAGAGAGAGTAACCAGAAGTCGCGTCGTCCGCTTCTGCAAAGTCCAATGGAACAACCATCCCGCCGAAGAAGCCACTTGGGAAAAAGAAGACGAGCTGAAAGCCCAATACCCCGAGCTATTCGAGTAAACGTTCCAATCTCGAGGACGAGATTCTTGTAAGGGGGATAGGTTTGTAACACCCAAAATTTTCAAAACAATAAAAATATTATTAAATTCAATTTCTGGGAATTATTATTTCAGAAAATACTTTTAATTCCCTTTTATACCCTTTTTGAACTACAACATAGAGTAGATGACCAAATTAGGAGGTGAAACTTTTTGTATATGATCCTAAGACCAAAATATAATTTTGGGAATTTTTATAAATTTTTACCAGCCTTGGAAGTAACCCTAATATTTTAATCTATTTTCTGGAATTATTTTTATTCAGAAAAGTATTAGAGCAGTAATGGGCTCCTCCCCTCCCTTCTCTCTCTCCCGGCCGGCCCAGCCCGTTACCGCGCTCGCCTCTGGCTGACAAACGGACCCCACCTGTCGGCGCCGAAACCTTCCCCTCGCGCGCGCACCCGACACCACGGCCCCACCCGTCAGCCTTCCCGTTCGCTCGCTCGCGCTCACTGGCCCGTGGACCCCGCCTGTCAGACCCGTCGTCTACCTCCCGCCATCGCCCCCAAATCCCGCCGGCCGACGACCCCGCCTCGGATCCGCCTCGCTGGCCCCTCCCGCATTAAATTGGCGCCATTAACAGCCCCCCCCCCCCGCGCTCGGCCGACCGTTTCCCCGCTTAAATCCTCGCGTTTACGCCACGGGATCGCCGCTACGCGTGCATGGCCGAGCCATCGCCGGCGAGTAAAGGCCCTGTCCCGGTTTCCTTGCATGCGAGCCCTCTCCGGTGTCCTATTTAAGCCCCCAGCCTGAGCCGCGTCCGACCCCCACGCTTAATCGCCTCGAGAACGAGCAGAGCACCCACAATTCGCCGTTTAGCGCACTCCTTCGGTTCCGCCTCCGGCCACCTCTCGCCGTCGCCTCGGACCACCTCCGCCCATGCCCCCGCCACCAACGTGACCGCAAGGACGACCCCTACCTCGGCCACGCCTCCGTTGGTCAAGGAGATCGCCGGAACACCATCGCCGACGAGGAGCCCGAACCACTCCGCCGTCTACCCTCGTCGCCGGCCTCGCTCCGTCGACCCCTCGCCTCGTCTAAGGTACCATCGTGACCGCCTTGGCCTCCTCTTTCCATTTTCGCATAGAGCTAGGGCCTAGCCCCCTCGTAGGTGCCATCGCCACCGCACCCGAGCCCCGCCGTCGCCGGAGACGAAGGGGGGGTATAACCCCCTTAGCGCGTGTCGTGCCAGATTCAATCCTGGCCGCACGATCGCAATCGGACGACGCGCGTGAGTCCACGTACGCGATCTAATCCGCACCGTCGGATCTGGTCAAAGCGTTACGTTTTAATCTCGCGCGTTGATTTCCATTTAACCCGACGCGCGATCTCGTGCGTCCACGTGGTACCCCTTCGCGCGTTTTAATCCTGGCCGTCCGTTATCACTTAACCCTCCCGCCTCGCGCCTGGCCACCGGATCCTGATCCAACGGTCCAGATCGACCCGGCGCACGCGCACAGTGCGCGGGTTCACCGTGGGCCTGGCTCACCGTGGACCCGAGGGGTTTAAAATTTGAGAATAAATTCCAGAAATGCTTTTAAACTTGTAAAATTCATATCTAATGCATTTGAACTCTAAAAATTACCATTCCAATTTAAGAAAATTCATAAAATTATTCTCTACATAGTTATGCAATAAAAACAGTAGGTTTACTTTGACATTTTGATGTTTATTTAAATAAGTACTCAAATGCCCTTAGGATTAAAATGCAAATTTAAATATTTAAACTCCAGAAAATTTATATATTTGTTCCTTTCTGTTTAAACACTAGAACCACAGAGTTTTCTCTGAATCATTCATATTAAATTAATTAGAAAACTTAATGTGGTATTATTCACACTTAAAAACCCTTTTATGAAAAACAATAATTCATTTTGATTCATTTTAAATTAATTGTGAAATAAATTTCAGAACCTTAACAACTGATTTTCTTTAAAATCAAACCAACTAAAACCCACATACTTGTTGTGTGATTTTACGTTGTTTATATCGAATGTTGTATTTATTCTACTTTATTATTATTGAAAAGACTACGACGCCGTCGAGGAGCCGGAATACTTCCCGGAAGTCCCTCCCTCGCCTTTCGCTGAACAAGGCAAGTCACCAAACAAATCTCTTGAACATATTGGACCCATGTTTGAATTGACTATCGCTATAACACATAGGTTATATATGCATTAGTCAAATGAACCCTTACATTATATTTATTTAGGATCCCCCGACCTTGATGTGCAACCCAAGCCATGCTATCTCGCCTAACCTCCTTGTCACCATATGATCAATGATATTAGTTAGTGTCCAAAGTATTGACACGGCCGCTATAGGATAAAAATGAGTCGTAGCAAAATGGTTCTATTATATGATCCCCGTTACTTCTTATCCTTGGAAATTCTGTTGGTGATGAGTCATGGTTGTGAGTGTATGCATGGTGGGTTCCGGGTGCAAGCTAGGGCATTGGTCAGTCGCACCCGGGGCACTATAAGGACCGGTCTGAGGGATCCGTTGCAATACACTTACGTACTAACCACAAGTCTAGTGGGTAAGTCCTAACTAAGGTATGGGTTGTTCCAAACCGAGGCCACCATTTGGAGATGGGTCAAGTTGCACCTGCGGGTGACTTGTACCAATGTGGCGCAAAAGGGGGTGCGACGTTAGCCGGGATGCGGCCCGGCGCGCCGGCGAAACCTAGAGCGGGTGGTTATCGCTTGGAACATCTCATATTGAGGTTTTGGCACGAGTTCCCGTGAAATGGGTCATCTCGTTGAGATGAGTGCGTGCCTTGTGGGTACAGTAGTACATCTCTGATCAGAGTCTTAAATCTTTTCGAAAAGCCGAGCCCGCGGTCAAGGGCGGGTTGCGTGACATCCCCCAGTTAGTTTACTTTGAATATGTATGTGCATGATGGATTGACATGTAAGGACTGTTGTGCGAGGAGGTAAAACGTACTCCTCGAGTTAGTTGATGTTGATGATGTTCATATTTACTTTCCGCATGATTAAAATATGATTACACTAAATGCCATAACTGCAACTGCTTTATTCCGCATTGTTAGCCTTTATCCTTCCTTGTTTATTATCCTGCATTATTATTTGCATTTGCGGTGGCTTGTTGAGTACTTTTTGTACTCATACCCGTTGGACCACATAGAGGATGCTTATCTTGAAGACGGTCTGGAGTAGCGACCCAGTCGGGAAGAAAGATCCTGAAGAAGACGTTCGTCATGCCGCTGTTTAAATTATCTTATTACTGTTTTTACTAAAACAATGTTGTAATAAATATGGTCTGCGTACCATGGATATTATCGTATGTACGTTGTCGCATGATGAACCTCTTGTATTATTGTTTTTCTATGGAAATTCAATAATGTCTCGATTTTGTTAAATCGGGGCACTACAACAAGCCTGTGGGGGACTTGTACCGACGAGGCTCAAGGGGGGGGGGTATGGTGAGGCACCGACGCGTCGGGGCACCATATGAAACCTATAAGAGGGTGCATCTGAATCGAGGCGAACCATACGGAAGGTTTTGGCACGAGTTCCCGTGAAATGAGTCATCTCGTTACACTTTGGTGTAAGTGATGAGTGCGTGCCTTGTGGGTACAGTGGTACATCTCTGATCAGAGTAAATTTAATCTTTTCGAAAAGCTGAGCCCACGGTCAAGGGCAGGTTGTGTGACTACTCGCAGTTAGTTTACTAATGTTTGAATGGTTGAGTTATTCATGGCATGTAAGGACTGTTGTGCGAGGAGGTAAAACGTACTCCTCGAGTTAGAAGATGATGATGCATACACATGTTTATAGTCAGTACTAATAACTTGCTCACATTTAATTGCTTTACAATTATGCTTTTCCGCAAAATTAGCCACTACCCCGTTGTTATTATCTTGCATGATATTTGCATTCGGTGGCTTGCTGAGTACATCTGTACTCACCCCGTTGACTTACACCATCAGAGCCCATCTACTACGAGGAGGATGCAGGTCTGGAGTAGCGACCCAGTCAAGGCGAGACTGGAAGGAGGCGTTCATCTAGGACCCTTGATTTTATTAGTTTCTCTTCACATTCATTCACTTTTGTATTAATGCGGTCTATGAACCGTGAATGATTGCCCGTATTGTACGAGGTCGCTTGATGAACGTCTTGGTTTATTGATTTTCTTTGGAATTTCAATAAAAGTCCTGATTTATTAAATCGGGGCGCGACAGGTACCTAGCAGCACATATTGACCCCCGAAAGCGCACAAAATCAAATTTTCATGAACCTTGATATACTCACGCACCAGTCACTTTACCACATGTTGTCAGTCAAGCTCAAGGCGAGATACGTGCCATCCTTGTTGGTTAGCTCAACATTTCACTCAATCAAGCATTGGATTCAAATCATGACTAACTCCTTAGTCATAGTGGCATGGCCATGCACTTTTCCAATCCAATACCTCGAGGACCCAGAGATGTCTCTCCCGTTATTAGGAGGGGTAAATTCCATCTTGACCGCTCATATCCCAAGACATGTTTCACAATACACCTAAAAATAACCCTTATTGCTACTCTGTTATGGAATAGCGTTAGAAAAGCATATAAGTGTGTCACTATACATTCTGGAATCAAATGACGATCTCAGGTCTAAGTACTCTATAGGTACACCATTTGAGATGACAACTGTTGGCACATAACTATCTCAGCAGTATCTCAAGTGGGTCTGTCCAACACCATGTTCACCAAAATGTGTCCACATCACTGATTTGACATCTCTATGTCTATGATCTATGAAATACAATCATCAATCAGTTGGATGTACAAATCCAGGTATCATCACTGTCCCACATGATGACAAGATTAGGGACCCTTTTGAAGAACATCGTCGTAAAGCAAATAGTTTCACATAACAAGTCGTACTTATTAATTAAATGAAAAAAATATTTATTCAAGGAACAAGATAACGATTATCAGCATACATTAGCATAGACATCACTAGCAACTCTCACATCCACATGACTCATGCAATTATCCCATACCCATGTAGCTCATATGCACCTTATGCTTGGTCCATGGAAGCGGCTTTGTCAACGGATCCGCTATGTTCAAATCCATGTGCACCTTGCAAATCTTCATATCACCTTTCTCTATGATCACTCGGATCTGGTAATACAGCCAAAGTACATGTTTGGACTTCTGGTGTTATCTGTGCTCCTTGGCTTACGCAATGGCACAACTATTACCATAATAGAGGTCCACTAGACTAGATGCACTAGAAACAACACTCAGTTCATAAACAAACTTTCTGATCCAAACAGCCTCCTTCGCAGCTTCCATTGAGGCAGAACACAAACCAAGATTATGATCAAGAATTATCTTTTATCGGTCCGAAGGCTAGCATCATTGTAACTCCTTACATCGAGCTCCTCTTCAGTACCGTCTCCTAGGAACATATCCTCAGTTCTTCTCAAGCACATGAGGATCTCTTTTATGACTGCCCAGTGACTCTCACCTGGGTCTGACTGGTATCTACACATTTGGGTGTGTACATGGCACATATGATTGATCCAATTGTGGAGGCATACGGGATCACACTCATCTTCAACATTTTGAAACCGTTTCAAAACCTTGTCAATGTACTTCATCCCGACCTAATCCAATTAGCCATTTATATCTATCTCCATAGATCTTTATGCCCAAAGTGCACGCTATGTCTCCAAGGTCCTTCATTGAGAAACCATTTTTCAATAAGGTCTTGACAGCATTTCACAAAGGAATGTCATTTCCGATCTTCTATATGTCATCCACACATAGAATCAGAAATACAAGTGTGCTCCCACTAGCCCTTTTGCAAACAAAAGACTCTTCTTTAATCATAATGGAGTCAAACATTTTGACTACCTCATCAAAGCAAAGACTCAAACTTTGATAAGCTTTCCATATCTCACAAACATAAAATGCGGCAATTGCTACAACAATCTGAATAGACGTAAGCATAACGATGAACGAAAAACCGTTTTATCATAATCAACACTTTAAATATTTTGAAACATTTCTCCTCCAATCATGCCCTATAGATGTGAATATTTCCATCAACGCCTTTTTCCATAAAATCCATCCTCATTCAATAGTTTTTACGCCATCGGGTGGATCCACTAAGTTCCAAACTTGGTTTCCTTCTATGGACTCCAATCTGTCTTGATCGGAACTTCCGATTAGGCATCGAAAATTCTGATCTGACTCCTCTGTCAAAAACTCTATCTGGCATCGGAACTTCCAATCAACATCAGAACTTCCGACCCGGCAAATATCGGAACTTTCGATCTCTATCGGAACTTCTGAAGTTCTGCAAACAGAAACATATCTAATCTATTTTAATTCAGATCTTAATGGTTCCAAACCATTTTCCAGAGTTTGGTCCCATCACTCTCTTAGATGGATCTCTATTTAAAGTGAGAGCATCAGTTTCTAGAGCATTACCTTAAAAGGATGATGAAAGATCAGCGCGTCAACTCATTGCTCAAATATTCATCTCCATGATCCGATCGTAGAAATTTAATTATCTTGCCTGTATGATTTTGTACTTCATTTAAGAGCTTCTTGAACATTTCAAAGGACTCCCACTTACATCTTATCAAGTAGACACATCTACTTAAAGTCATCGAAAAAGTGATAAAGTACTATAACCCATTCCTAGCCATGTGATTCATTGGACCATATACATAGTATGTACTATGTCTAATAGCTCACTTGCCCTCCAACTAACACTTAGTGAAAGTCGCCTCTTGTCATCTTGTCAAGTAGATAAGATTCACATGTGTCATATGATTCAAAATCAAATGACTTCAAAAGTCCATCACTATGATGCCTACGATATGATCGTAGGGATTAAGAGCATGTTTTAGGACCAAGCAAGGGGCAGAAAGATACAATGTGTCTAAATGCTTGTTTGGTTGTAGGCTGGTAGAAGGGAGCCTAGTGAGCCCTGACGTGATCAAGATGATTGATTGCATGGAGAATCTGGAGAGACTAGGCACTCCACTTGATCTGTACCTCACTATTGATGTTATTCTCCAGTTGCTCCCATTGAGTTCTGAGCCATTCATCATGAACTATAACATGGTTGGACTGGAGAAGACACTAGCTGAGTTGCATGGGATGCTAAAATCTGCTGAGGCGAGTATTAGGAAGGCTCCAAACCATGTGATTGTTGTTCATAAAGAGGGCCAAATGAGAAGGAGGAAAAAAGCTAAGACTACAGATGCGATCTCTAGTGCAAAGTCTAAACCAATTGGAAGGTCCAGGTCTGGTCCTACCAACTCTGATGTGTGCCACCATTGCCACAACCCTGGGCATTGGAAGGGAAACTGCAAGGTGTACCTGGAAGAGCAGAAAGACAAGAAGGGAAGTGGGACTTCCGCTTCAGGTATTAATGTTATTAAAATTAATCTTGCTACTCGTCCAAATGATTCATGGGTATTTGATACCGGATCGATGATTCATACTTGCAAATCGTTGTAGGGGCTGAGTAGAGTAAGAAAGTGTGCAAGTAGCGAATTGGATATCCGCGTCGGGAATGGTGCAAAGGTTACAACGTTAGCCGTCGGTGTCTATTCACTATGGCTACCGTCAGGATTAGTTTTGGAGTTAAATAATTGTTATTTCATTCCGGCCTTAGGCAGAAACATTATCTCTTCTTCTTGTTTAGAGGAAGATGGTTTTGAATTCATAATAAAGAACAAAAGTTGTTCAATATTTTCAAATGGAATGCTCTATGGTGTTTGTCCATTAGTGAATGGATTGTATATTCTAAGTCATGATGATACACACGTTTATAACATTAATACTAAGAAACAACGACTCAATGATTTAAATCCTACCTACATTTGGCATTGTCGTTTGGGTCATATAAATGAGAAGCGTGTACATAAGCTCCATAGTGATGGACTTTTGGAGTCATTTGATTTTGAATCATATGACACATGCGAGTCTTGTTTACTTGGCAAAATGACAAAGATGCCTTTCACTGGACAGAGTGATAGGGCGAGTGAGCTATTGGCCATAGTACATACTGATGTGTGTGGTCCAATCAATCACACGGCTAGGAAAGGATTTCAATACTTTATTACTTTTACCGACGACTTTAGTAGATATGGCTATGTATACTTGATGAGGCATAAATGGGAATCCTTTGAAAAGGTCAAGGAGTTCCAGAATGAGGTACAAAATCATACGGTCAAGACAATTAAATTTCTACGATCGGATCATGGAGGTGAATATTTGAGCCATGAGTTTAGTGATCATCTGAAGCAGCGTGGAATTGTTCCACAACTGACTCCACCCAGCACGCCTCAATGGAATGGGGTGTCCGAGCGGAGAAACCACACTTTGTTGGACATGGTGTGGTCCATGATGAGTCACACTGATCTTCCATTATCCTTTTTGGATGACGCTTTAGAAACCACAGCTTGCACGATTAATAGAGTTCCATCTAAGTCAGTAGAGAAGACGCCATATGAGATGTGGTCTGGGAGGCATCCCAGTTTTTCTTTTCTAAAGATTTGGGGATGTGAGGCGTATGTCAAACATATGACGTCTGACAAGCTCAGTCCTATGTCCGACAATTGCTTCTTTATGGGGTATCTTAGGGAAACCAAAGGATACTATTTCTATAATAGAGAGGAGGGCAAAGTGTTTATCACTCGAAAGTGTTTAGGCATCGCAACATGTTGTTGTTGGACAACGACGAATCCAAGACCTATGCGGAAGCAGTGATGGGACCAGACTCTGACAAATGGCTTGGAGCCATTAGATCCGAGTTGGAGTCCATGCGTGTTAATCAAGTTTGGAACTTTGTTGATCCACCCGATGGTGTAAAAACTGTTGAGTGTAAATGGATCTTCAAGAAAAAGATAGACGTTGATGGAAATTTTCACATCTATAAGGCACGATTGGTGGCGAAAGGTTTCAGACAGATTCAAGGTGTTGATTATGATGAGACGTTTTCGACAGTCGCTATGCTTAAGTCTATTCGGATCATCCTAGCTATTGCCGCATTTTATGATTATGAGATATGGAAAATGGATGTCAAGATGACTTTCCTAAATGGAAACCTAAGTGAGGATGTGTACATGACATAGCCTGAAGGTCTTGACGGTCCGGGGAATGATGGGAAAGTTTGTAAGTTGCTAAAGTCCATTTATGGATTGAAGCAAGCTTCTCGGAGTTGGAATCTTTGTTTTGATGATGTAGTTAAAGGGTTTGACTTCATCAAGAACGAATAAGAGCCTTGTGTTTACAAAAAGGCTAGTGGGAGCTCATTTGTGTTTTTGGTCCTATATGTGGATGACATATTGTTGATCGAAAACGACATTCCTTTGTTGAATGCTGTCAAGACTTCACTGGAAAATAGTTTTTCGATGAAAGATCTTGGAGAGGCAGCATACATTCTACGCATAAAGATCTATAAAGATAGATCAAAATGGTTAATTGGATTAAGCCAAAGTATGTACATTGACAACGTTTTGAAACGGTTCAAAATGTAGAATTCCAAGAAAGGTTTTCTACCAATGTCACATGGTATTTCTCTTAGTAAGACTCTATGTGTTGTGGCACCTGATGAGCTAGAGAAGATGAGTGTGATCCCGTATGCCTCCGCAATTGGAACCATCATGTATGCCATGCCGTGTACATGCCCAAATGTGTCATATGCTATAAGTGCTATCAGTAGGTACCAATCGAACCTGGGTGAAAGTCACTGGGCTATAGTAAAGAGTATCCTAAAGTACTTGAGAAGGACTGAGGAAATGTTCTTGGTATACGGTGGTGAAGAGGATCTCATTGTAAGTGGTTACACGGATGCTAGCTTTCAGACTGATAAAGATGATTCTCGACCGCAATATGGTTTTGTGTTCTGCCTCAATCGAGGCGCAATGAGTTGGAAGAGTTCCAAGCAAGAGATGGTGGCTGATTCTACAACAGAAGCTGAGTATATCGCTGCTTCGGAAGCGGTGAAGGAGGTCCTTTGGATCAGGAAGTTGGTTTCTGAGCTGGATGTTGTTCCTAGTGCGTTCAGTCTAGTGGACCTCTTTTGTGATAATAGTGGTGCCACAGCGCAAGCCAAGGAGCCTAGGTCGCACTAGAAATCCAAACATATATTTCGGTGATATCACCTAATCCGCTGGATAATTGAGATAGGTGATGTGAAGATTTGCAATGTGCACATGGATTTGAACATGGTGGATCCGTTGATGAAGCCTCTTCCACAACCCAAGCATGAGCCGGATATGAGCTCCATGGGTATTAGATACTTGCGTGAGTGAGTCATGTGTTTGTGGAAGATGCTAGTAGAGTCTATGCTAATGTATAGGGATAATTGTTACCTTGTTCCTTAATAAATATTGTTTGCATTTAATTAATGAGTATGACTTGTTATGTGAAACTTTTTGCTTTGTGACGATGTTGTTCAAAAGGGTCCCTAATGTTGTCATCATGTGGGACAGTGATGATACATGGATTAGCACATCCGACTGATTGATGATTGTGTTTCACAGTTCATAGACATAGAGATGTCAAATCAATGATGTGGACACATGTTGGTGAACATTGTGTTGGACAGATCCACTTGAGATACTGCTGAGATAGTTATGTGCCAACAGTTGTCATCTCAAATGGTGTACCTGTAGAGTCCTTAAACCCGATATCGTCATTTGATTCCAGAATGCGTAGTGACACACTTAGATGCTTCCTAACGCTATTCCGTAACAGGGTGTGTTATGAAACATGTCTTAGGATATGAGCGGTCAAGATGGAATTTTCCCCTCGTAATAACGAGAGAGTCCTCTCTGGGCCCCTCGAGGTATTGGATTGGAAAAGTGCATGGCCATGCCACTATGACTAAGGAGTTAGTCATGATTTGAATCTGATACTTGATGGAGTGAAAATGTCAAGTTAACCAACAAGGGTGGCACATATCTCGCCTTGAGCTTGACTGACGGCGTGTGGTAAAGGGACTGGTGCTTGTGTATATCAAGGTTCATGAAAATTTGATTTTGTACGCTTTTGGGGGTGAATATGTGCTGCTAGGTACCGCTATTGATCAGTAAGTCAGAAATGATTTCCGATAAATAGTCGTTAGTGTATGAACCTATCGGGTCACATACTTAAGGGGATGGATTAAAACATGCAAAGAATTAGTTCTTGTGCAAGTGGGAGATTGAAGGTTATGCCCAAGAAAATTCAATGGATCAGAAGTTCCGATAGTTCCGATATGGTATCGGAAGTTCCGACAAGCCGGAAGTTCCAATTTGGAATCGGAGAATTTTTGTACTGATTGGATGTTCCGATATGGTATCGGAAATTCCGAGGTGGGCGAAAACAGATTGGATCTGTTAAGTGTCGTGCTGAATTTGGAGACCAGAAAAATACCTTGTCAGAAGTTCTGATCCAGGATTGGAAGTTCCTATGTGGGCTATCAGATTGGATCTATTACGAATACGGATTAGTTGTAACTAATTTGTGGTTTCCAAGATGTGCATGACCTAGGGGGCTTTCAGCCCTATATAAGGAGAGGAGGAGGTCTTGTGACAAGGAATAAGCCTAGATTAGACCTAGCCACCCAAGAGTCCTCTCCTTCCTTTCTTGATCTCAAACGTTGAGATCGAGGATTTCTCGTCTCTCACGTGTTGTGCTAGCACGCTGCCATTGGAGGAAATCCATCCCTGTATGTGTGGACTCCGTGGAGGCATTTCTCCATAAGCAACGCTTGTGGCCGCCACCACGAGGAAGCCGACTTCTTCATCGATTGGATCAGCGAGGAACAGTCGGGATGAAGCGAGGATAGGCTTGACGCGCTTCATCAACCTCTTCTTTCGCTGCACCTAGCGTGTCAAGTGCTAGAAGGTACCGATTTATGATCTCACACGCGCATGAGCCTAGGGCCATAGGGCATAAATTTTTAATTTGCCTGCTAGCATAGCTCCCCTATTCCCCAACATTCGGGAGTATCAACTTCAAGCTCCGGAAGAAGTTTCAGAACAACTTCCCAGCAAAGGCTGCCAAAGATCGCTGGTACACAGACTGGATTCTCCGATGGTTTTATGCTGAAGTGGGACTGGACTTTGGTTTGGCGGGGCCTCCAAAAGAAATTTCATATCGAAGGGAGGCGGCCATCTCAGCATAGGTAAGCGGGCTCCGAGCACGGCTTCGACTGCTAGACATCGTGGCCCAGCGCGTGAGCATGTATGATTTAGCCAAAGAGTTCACTACTCTTCATATTTCTCCCCTCATGGCCAGCTGGCCCATCGACTTTCAACAAACTGCGGAGGAGAGCTCCACGAAATCCCTTCGGGCTCTGTAGGTATGCACTTCGTCTTGATTTGTACCTTGCTGTTTGCATACATATTTTTTTAGTTTTTAACGAATTAGAACATCGTCTTACCTAGGTCCGCACGTGTCTTTGACTACAGACCAAATGGTCTGAGCTGTGGAGAAGGTCCTTGGAGCCACTATTGTCGTGGAAAGGGAGCGAAGGCTCGAGCTAGTTGGTTCATGGGAAAGATTCAACGGAGTATGGGGGGCTCTTGGGATCAAGCTCCCTGCTTTACCAAGATTCCACGTCAGCGAAGCAATGCCGAAGAAGCTTTCTCGGAGGCCGAAGGTTTGGAACCTTCGAAGTCTCCTTCCCCCGTACAATCACCGGAGCTGTCTGAAGCAGAGCAGGCATCAGACGAGGCTTTGGCGGAAGAGATAGAGACCTTGACGGTGGGGAACGCAGAAGGGAAATCCGAAGCTGAAGCTGAAGCACATGTATAGATTAGCACCGAAACGGTGCAGAACTAGGAGATGGAGGCTCCTAGTCACATGGATGCGGCATGTACCTTGCCGATGGAGCAAAAAGCCATGGCCCTAGTTGAGGTGAAAGGAGTCCGGTCACCAGAGTCCGAGGGGGCCGACTAGAATAACGCTGAAGGAGTCCAGTCTTTGGAGCCAGAGGCTCAAGAACCTTCGGAGTTGGGTGCGGCCGCGGCGGACGAGGGGGTCCTACAGCCGTTTCTCCACTTCAGTCAAATGCAGACTCTAGCGAAGATTTCACCGACTTGTTTCAACACTCGGATAGCCCGGAGGTTGTCCAGCGAAGAAACGCAAGAGGTAAGCCTTCAACGACCAAACTTTGAATTCACCGTTTCCTACACAGTTTACATAATTACACATACCTCAAATTTTTAGATGAGCCAGTGAAGAGAATGGGCAAGTCCTAGTCGGCACCAACGACAAGGCCTGAACTTAGGGGGAAGACTCCCGCAACGGTGATAGACGTGTCTGATTTGACCAAAGGGGCTCAGTCTACTAAGGCATCCGAGCAGGCTTCTCATTGTTCGGAGTCCTCCGTGACGAACGATGATAGGAGTGCTTTGACGAGGCTCCCTCTACTGGTTTCGTTGCTAGGATGAAGGACGGGGCTCTGAGCCATGTTGGAGCCCTTATCCCGAGTTTTCCGGGAGGTGGGCGAGACCGAGATGGTCTCCGAAGTCAGCCAGTCTGATGGGATGGAGCTGGGCATCACCCTCCAGCGAGCTACCTACTAGGTAAGGAAAACTCCTGCATAGTTAGTTTTTTGAAGCTATATTACATGCTTACCTTGTCTTTCATAGCATACCATACTTCCTCGAGCGGCCACGACTTCCCATGATCGCGAGCGCAGCCAGCTTAAAGAGAAAGTTGTGGACCTTCAAGACCTCCTTGCTGACTCTGAAGGCAGGGCTTCGGCTTTAGAAGATACCCTCTCAGTGGAGCAGAGGCAGAAAGCAGCCCTTGAGGCCGAGGTTTAGAAGCTCTGGGCAGAGCAGGTGACCTCTGCAGCTGATGTTGAAAGCTTTAAAACGAATGGAGGGCCTTGGCTAGCAACGTGCAGTAGCTGCTTGCTCAGAAGATGGTGCTGATGATGAGGGATTCTGAACTTACAACTTCAAACGCTAGTCTGAAGGCCACAATGGAGTCTCTCCTCGTAGAGTAGGCAAAGTGCGATGGAGTAGCCTCCGAAACTATGGATGTCCTATGGGGCATCCTGGAATACTTCAGCAAATCTTTCCCTACCTCCTCCACCATGGCGAAAGAGCCCCTGACCCGCCAAATGAAGCTAATCCAAGTGGCGGCGAAAATGATGGGGACTACAACGGCCAGGTATGGAGAGATCTCCGGTCGAGTGGTAGCACTCGGGGTCCTCCATCACTTCGAAGATGTTGGGGGCTCTGTCTCTCTGAACCCGGGGGTTTCACCTGTTATCTTTGGAGGGGAGCACTTGTTGTCTCCCTCGCCTAGAGCCTTGGTGGCTTGGGAAGCCTTCCAAGCGGCATGGAAGACCGAAGGGTGGGAAGTAGTGAAGGATTGGATCAACGAAGCCCACTGCTAGAGGCTGGCTCGGACGAAGGCTCCACCGACAACTTCTCCAAGCCCCCATCCTTCGGACCAGAAGGTCTAGCTTCTATAGGACCCTGCATGTAAAAATCTTATGTAACTCCCATTTTTTATTAATGAAGAAGGCGTATTTTTGGGCTGTTTTGAATTCAGGATTTGTTTTGTGCTTCGAATAATTATCTTGAGGTGCTAGAAGCTAACAAAGGGCTCCGTCATAAGTGGGCTATTCTCGATGCCCTAAGGCCTAATAGACGACCTTGATTTTCTACTCCTCGTGGAGACCACGGGAAGATTTTTCCTAACGTGTTTAACGAAGTAATCTCTTTTATTAAAGAGGAAGAAAGAGAAGAAGTCATGGAGATATCCTCTCCATTGCTGGAGCATGTGAACTGGTTTGATGTAGAGTGGTCTGATGGAGATCGAGGGCTAGTCTTAGCAGAGCCTAACCTTGAAAGGCTTAGGAGTATGGCCGAACTCCAGCAAGAGCAAAAAGACTAGAGGGCTTCACAAAAAGTAAAGCGGCCTCAGACCAAGTCTACTAAAATAACTAAAATGAAAGAAGATGAGCCAGGTTCTTCGAACTCTGGAGGGGGCAGCTTAATCTTCGAAAACGAAGGGCTGCGATTTTTATCTTGGTTTAGATACCAATTTTTCGTAGTGCCCAATTGTAATTTGCAATAAGACACTAGTCATGTAATGTGACTTGTAAGAACATGCTTGATCATGCCTTTATCCCTCGCCCCTCTTTGCGGGCAAGTGACTATTTATAAAAAAGTCAGTTGGGCGCAATGCTTGGTATGCTTGAAAGAATGTTTTGTGAATTGCATGCTTTTTTACGAAATCGTGTCATAACTACGATCACCTTGTGCTTTTTTATGGAAGCTTCAAACTAGTGGATCAGAATCCATTCATTGGTCGCCTTGGACTCTTTTACGGACGCTTCGAACTGATGGCTCAGAGTCCTTTATTTGGTCTCGTTGGACTCTTTTATGAACGTTTCGAACTGGTGGCTCAGAGTTTGTTATTTGGTCGCCTTGGACTCTTTTACGGATGCTTCGAGCCAGTGGCTCGGAGTCCGTTATTTGGTCGCCATGGACTCTTTTACGGACGCTTTGAACCGGTGGCTCGGAGTCCATTATTTGGTCGCCTTGGACTCTTTTATGGACGCTTTGAGCCATTGGATCGAAATCCGTTAGTATTGGTTACTTATGAATAATGCATTACCTTACAAAACTCTTCCGCTCCCCAGTGCGTCCACTAGGGTAAGGGTTTGTTTTCGGGGAGTGCATAATTCGAACCATATTTTATCACTTTGAAAGGGTGTTACAATGTATTACAATGAAGCCTTAGGAAAAGTACCGTTTAAGGTGCTCCGCATGCCAGACATGTCTCAATTCTTCCCCTTCTAGAGTGCCTAGTTTGAACGAACTCGGTTGTCCAGAACGAAGTATAATATATGTACCTTCCCATTTATTTCCTAATTTTCTCGGGGCAATAATTCTTCAGAGAACTAAGTGTTCTGGCCTTAGATCTTTTAATTGTACGTTCAGGTCATACCAAGATTTGGTTTGATGCTGATACTTCATCAAATTTGCTACAGCTCGAAGCCTTATTTCTTTAGACAAATCGAGCAACGCATGTCTTTCATTCTCATCTTGTGGCTCTATGGAATGTAAGGAGCTGCCTCGTAACTCCGTTGGCATCATGGCTTCATCTCTAAACAGTAGGTGAAATGGTGTGAAGCCTGTAGACCTCGCTTGGGTGGTCCGGATGGACCATATGATTTTTGGCAACTCTTCAGTCCATAGCCCTTCGACAATCCTACTATGCGATAGTTTAGGCCAGAGAGAATGTTTCCATTGGCACATTCAACCGCTCCTTTGGACTGGGGTTGCCGAATAGCTACAAAGCACATCTCAATGCCAAGGCCTTCGCAGAATGACATTGTGTTAGAAAAAATTTTGTTAGTTTCTTTGGCACTCCGAACCTGCAAATGACATTCTGTTAGAAAAATTTTTGTACATTATTCAAAGTGATGGCCGTCAGGGAATCGGCTTTGACCCCTTTTCAGAAGTACTCAATGGCCACTACTTCGAATTTTAGGCTCCCATTTGCCTTCGAGAAGGGGCCAATCAAATCCATTCCCCATCGGGCCAGAGGCCACACCGAGGCTATTACCTATAGAGGGGTTGGTGGGCGATGGATCCTTCGTCCCATCCACTAGCACATTGGCAAGTGCGAACTAGACCTTCGGCATTGGCCATAATAGTGGGCCAATATATCCCCTCACGAAGTGTTTTGCCTGCCTGGGCTCGAGGTGCTAAGTGGCTCCCGCATAACCTTTCGTGGATATCTTCGAGTATTTTCTGGCCTTCGGACTAGGTGATGCATCTCGAAAGGGGCGAACACACTCCGGATTTATAGAAAATGCCACTGATAAGGTGATAACGCCGAACTATATATTGTAATCTTGATAGCTCCGGACCCTCTGGCAGCATGACTTCATCTTGTAACATGATGATGATTGGACTACGTCAATCACTGCTCGGTATGCAAAGTATTTCTGCTAGAGGAAAGATACGCGCTGATGACATAGATAGTTCTTCGAAGAAAGCCCCTGCTGGGACATCTAGACCTCCGGCCACAGCTTTAGCTAAAACATCAGCTTGTTGGTTGTCGGCCGTTGGGATACTTCGAACAGAAATTCCCTTAAATGCCCCTTCGAACTTACGAATCTCAACAAGGTGCGCCACAAGGTGAGATTGCCGATCTTAGAAACTTTTATCTACATGGCCTACAATAATTTGAGAATCTTTTTTGATGATGACTCAAGTGGTGCCATGTGTGCGTGCTTTACGAAGTCCAAGTAGTACTCCTTCATACTCAATGACATTGTTGGTGGCTTTAAAGTTGAGCCTCGCCGAGCACATTGCCTTTTGGCCTAAGGGTGAAATTATAACGGATCCGGCTCCCGACGCTTGAAACGCGTCGTCAGAGTAAATGGTCCAGATCCCTTCGCTTGGTTCTTTCGGAGCCCAAGTGGCAGACGGGGTCCATTCTGCTACAAAATCAGCAACCACCTATGATATAATGGTTGTTCGTGCAGCAAAAAAATGCCAAAGGGGGCAAGCTCAACGTCCCACTTCCCTATTCTTCCAGTGGAATCCTTGCTGCAGAGCATATCTCCGAGAGGGTATGAAGTTGGGACGATTACATTATGTGCCAAAAAATAATGATGCAGCTTCCTCGAAGCCATTACTAGCGCATAAGCAAACTTTTCAAGTTTGGAGTATCTTTTCTTGGCTCTGGACAAAGCCTCTGAGACAAAATATACTAGATTTTGCACTAGCTTCCCACCAAAGTCCACCTACCAAACAAGTACTGCACTAACTGTAGAGCCGATAGCTGAGAAGTATAAAAGCAAAGTTTAGTCAGCGAGGGGTATTGTGAGGGTCGCGAAGTTACCAAGGTAGTCTTTGTTCTCATCGAAACTTTTTTGGCACTCGGGAGTCCACGTGAAGTCTTCTGACCCTTTCAAGGTTTTAAAGATGGGAAGGCTTCATTCTACGAATCTGGCAAAGAACCTGCTGAGAGCAGCAAGTCGTCCAGCAAGCTTCTAGACTTGCTTCAGATTCTCTGGGGGCATTCTTTGCAACGCACTTATCTACGTAGGGCTGGCTCCGATGCCTCTGCTAGAAACTAATTACCCTAGTAATTTCCCGACCTATGCTCTGAAGATACACTTTTCAGGGTTGAGGCGAACTCCACAAGCTCAGAGGCTATCAAAAGTTTCTGCTAAGTCTAGGCTATGATGGTGCTTACAAGCACTTTTTATTACAATGTCATCCATATATGCCTCAACATTGCGACCTATTTGATGACCTAGAGCCTTAGAAATTAATCTTGAAAAATTCGCTCCGGCATTTCTAAGACCGAAGGGCATTCGTACATAGAAAAAGACTCTAGAAGGAGTTACAAAACTTATCTTAGCCTCGTCTTCGTGTTTTAACCATATTTGATGATATCCAGAGTATGCGTCGAGGAAACTTAATTGCTCAGAGCTAGCCGTTGAATCTAAGAGCTGATCGATTCGAGGCATTGGGTAGGGGTCATGTGGGCATGCTGTATTTAATGAAGTAAAATCAATACACATGCGCCACTTGCCAGAGCTCTTTTTCTTGATAAAGACTAGATTAGATAACCACTCCATGTGAGCCATTTCCCTGATGATCCCAGCTCAAAATTTTTTTCTACCTCTGCCTTGGCGAGCTCGGCTCTTTCAACTGATAACTTCTGGAGCCCCTGGCGTATAGCTCAAGCTTTAGGATTTACAAGCACGCAGTGCTCAATAATTCCTCGGTCGACTCCGGGGATATCTTCGTCACACCAAGCGAAGACATCCAGATTTTGTTTAACTACTTCTTCTTGGGAAGCAGTGACTTCAGAAGGTAACCCCTTGCCGAATTGAATGGGGTATTCCTTGCCTGCCTTCGCGAAGATCTTCGTGATGACATTTCCTTTGGGACTTGGTTTCAAGGCTGGGCCCTTCGAAGGGTCCCAAGATAACGGAGCACTATCCGGGCGTTCTTGCACGTTGTGCACTTGTCGAGGGTCGAGGGGGCCAATGTGGCCATATTTCACTCTCCATGTCGTAGCTTAGTCACCGAAGACCATAAGTACCCCTCCTTGTGTCGGTATTTTCAAGCACTAGTAATTGTGATGGGCTATAGCCCCGAATATGGTTCAGCATACCCCTTCCGAAAATGGCATTGTAGGCGTACAGGGCGTCTACGACGTCGAAGATGATCTCTTCAGACCTCACCAAAGGCCTATCTCCAAAAGTGACCGCAAGGCCTATTTGGCCGAGGGCATCGATAGGGGGGCATACAAAGCCCTGTAATGGATGGGTCGCCGAGAGCAAGTTCCTCTGAGGAATGCAGAGTTAGTCGAAGGCTTGGACAAAAATAATGTCGGCGGAACTCTCACCATCGACCAACACTATTTGCACTTTTGTGCCCGCTATATCAGCAATGATGATGAGGGGATCACCATGAGGGAATTTAATTCTGACAGCATCATCAACAGAGAAGGATATGGGCAAATGAGACCATTCGGGCATGGCTGCCGTAGATGCCCCACTTCACGCACATACTCCCGTCACTGTCGCTTGGACATGATGCTTAGAGCTCCTCCTCTAGTAATGGGCAGAACCACTCTCTTCTGGCGATCTTGGAGGTCTTCGGCCTTCGGAAGTGGCAATACATTCACTACCGAAGGGTGGCTGGAGGCTTCAAGTCCTTCAATGCATCCGACTGCTTGCAGTGCTTCCGGGCGAGTTACGGGGGGTGCTCGGTTAGTAGTACCTCAATCAGAGTTCCTCTAAAGATACTCGCTCCATAGGGCCAATATATATTTACAAGAATCGGTATTATGGCTCCGATTCTCTCCATGTACATTACAGAAAAAATATTGGCCTTGATTGCCTGCCTTCCCAAACAGCCTCGAACCGCTGGTTCTGTTGCCTTGACTTTGCTGAAACTTTGGCGATTGCTTCGAAGCAGGGGCACCAATTTTCAAGACTTATGAGCGATGATGCTTTTGTCCCCTTCGTGAATTGAAAGGACGATTGTTGAATGGGGAAATTATAGCCAGGCTCGGTGCTTTCAGCTCTACAGTCTTCACATCCTAGATGGATGTAGTGGGAACAAAGTGGATCTCCCAAGCTGTCCTTCTTAAGATCGGGCGTACTCTTCAAAGTACGTCATTAGTTGGGCTACCGAAGCAATAGGCTTCTGATGAACCTTATCGAGGAGGCCCATGTTGGTCACGCCCTCATGCACCGCGTCCACAACGGATGAGGTGGAGAGCCCCTTGATCTAGGACTTTGTGTGAGCGAAGCGTTTGAAGTACTGCCGCAAGGTCTCTCTAGGCTGTTACATTACTTGGAAAAGGCTTCCCATGGACATCGAGGCTAAGGTCTCTTGGAAGTTATTTAAAAACTTCTTTTTCAACTACTCCCAAGATTTTATCGACCTGGGCTTCAAGGACCAAAACCAACGAAGGGCCACTCCTTCGAGCGCAAGAGGGAAACACTTAGCCATGGTGTCTCGAACTCCTCCGCTAGCTTCTATTGCGAGCGCGTATGACCAAGAGAATTCTCTAGGGTCAGCTTCCCCAGAGTACTTTGAAAGTTTCGCAGCTTGAAACCTGAGGTCGAAGCGTACTTCTGCAAGTCGGCGTGCAGCGGAGATTCTTCATTGAAGGAGGCATTCCGACTGCTTCTCCGAACTTCGGGGGTTTCAAGCTCAAGTACTGCAACAACCTCAGATAGCACCACCGATCTTTTGTCTTCGTCTTAAGGAGGGAGCTGGTTTGCGGCCGCCTACCACCACCTTTGTAGCTCTATTTTTAACTGAGCCATTTCAATGGCCACAATGTCGGAGGGCCCTCCGCTTCCTCTAGGGGTGTCTGAGGTCTTGGGATCTAACAACATTAGTACAAAGCGCTGTCACGATTATGGAAGGACATCCATATCGAGGGTATCCGGAGGTTATTTTCGGGATCGGAAGTGGAGGAGCTGTGGGCGGTTCCGCAGTCCATGAAGAACTCAAAGTCCCTAACCTGGATATTTGTGAGGATCTCCGAGGGGGACTAGGGCCCATGCTTCGCTTAGCAGGCATGGATTTTAGAAGGGATTGGTAGAGACTATAGTTTTTGTACTAAGTCCCACTGCGCCAACTGTTGACGTAAAAGATTATGGAAACAGGTTTGAATAACCATGAAGGGTTATTAAATGGGAAGATTGAATAAGGACTCTTCTTACCCTCCGATATGGAGAATAGCCAAGGACAATTTCAAATGTGTATTTCTTGTCTCTAGATTCGATGCCCCTACTTCAGTAAAGGGGGGGTATTTATAAGCAAAAGGTACAAGAAAAAGACCATTTTACCCCCTAATTACAACCGTCATAGAGGACACTGTTCTTCGACCTTCGTAGGGCTAAAAGAGTAAATGGTCATGTGAACACTTAAATCAGCAGATATTTAATCTGTCTTGATGGCACCCGTTGGGTGGGGACTCTTTGAGGAATTCTCCTTAGCCGAAGCCTTGTTAAACCCTTTGGCTTACGACCCTGCAGGAGAGCTTTTTCTAATGGAGCTTTGACGGACGTCGACATCTTAGAAGGGTAACACTTCGGCTCCTTTTTACAACGTGGATGAAAGTATGTCCTCCAACAATGGCAATATATCATCTTGATATCCAGGGACTTGAATAGTAGTATGTAAAAGACGACGCTGACGAAGATGAAGAAGAAGAGTGCGGAGAAGATAGAGTTAATGAAGAAAATGATATGTTCTGACATCAACATGGGGGCAGCCGACTGCATGTAGTAGTTCTCTAGGAGCTCAAGCTCTAGCTCACGAACATGGAAAATCTGTTGAACTTGTCTTTTGTTGTTATGGTAGAGGCCTACGAAGAAGAGATTTTGGAGTATGCAATGGGGCCGGAAGAAGAGGTTTTGGAGCCTGCCCATAGGTTTGAGGTTCTTGAGTTTGAGGACGTCATCGACCATCACCGTGTTAGCCATGGCGGAGCCAACCTCCACCATGGGGTTGTGCTCAAACTATCGCCCGAGCATAATAAAAATAGAGAAAGACAAGAATAAGTCGTCGAGGTTCTGACACCTCTTGCCGTAGAAGAGCTTTGGGTAGTATTTGTGCATGTTCCATATGTTGGGGAATGGGGAAGCTACGCTAGTCGGCAAATTCAAAAATTTTGCCCCAAAACCCAAGAACTAGGGGTGAAAGTGACTAAGATAGTTTCTGACCGTATCAAGAAAAACAAATTCAGATTCAGATTTTTTTTTGAATTGGATATGGATTTTCCGGATACAGATTTGGATATGGATATTTTTCGGATATGAAAATGATTATGACATTGTTGATATCCAACAGATATGAATTCGGATTCGAATAATCCGAATAAAAATATTTGGATATCCGTATTTAGAGTCAATAGCTCAATTATCCATAATCCATAACCTATAAAATTTTTATATGAACTTTAACACATGTATCAAACATGTTCTATTTAAACTAATACATAGAATTACATACATTAGTTTTGTTCAAATACAAGATGCCTCGCCCTTCTTTTATAGCCATTGTTCGGCTCTATCTCTCCCAAACAAACGAGGTGGTACTATCTAGCCTCTCGCGCTGTAGTGGTAGTAGTGCGCTACACACACCGGTCATCGGGCCACGCTAGCCCAAATATTAAGTCTCCCTCAAAACAAACGCAAGCATCCAAGATGCCCATAGAATTAAAAACAACACTGTGACAAGTCATGTATTTTTCACACTTCGATTGATTTTTAGAATTAAAAAATCATTAAGATCCATGTTGCCCATAAAGTGTCGTAACCTAGTTTTATTAACATTTATTTCAATTTAGTGGATAAGAACTAAAAATAGACTCAAAAATATGAATATAATTTTTATATAAATTTTTGTTCATTATTTAAAGTACTTATAGTTCAAATTTTACCTATTTTAATTTAAATCATACAAACATACTTAATGAATTAAAATATTAAACTAATCCAGAAAAATACCAAATTGGTAAATAAGTTAAGCTATGTTGCAAATTTATCGTAGAAAAAGTTTCAAGTTTTAAAAAAGATTTAACTATTGATTTGCTTTTAAACCCAACACATTCCTTCTTTGAATCATAATTCGTCATCGTGGAATCTCCAATATTTTTTGTGGGATCAGAATGGCGACTAGAGGGGGGGTGAATAGGCGCCTCGACACTTTCTTTCAAAGTGATGGTCTAATCAAATCACCCAACGCACCTCAAAGGACTCAAAATCAAGTTTCAAACCAATCAATACAAAAATTGAGATCCTCAAGATGGAAAATCACAAATCAGCTTTGATTCAAGATTCTTAAACAACAACTATCAAAACACTCACTCTAGAGATCAAATTTACGTTTAAAAAATAACTCAGATTGTTTCAATTCAATCACAAATGTGATTCATTCACTTCTGAAATTTTTTCATACGATGAATAGTAATGGTAGTTCCAATAAAGTGCATTTGTAAAAATCTGAATCAAATTGCCAATTTCAATTTCAAATCAGTTTTAGATCAGTATACAACAATTCAAAATCTGTCCACAATGCTTGAATCTAAATATTCAACAAGTAGAGCAATATATTCAGAATCTTGAAGAGTATACACAACTGCATTTACTATAGCAGATCCGACAACAGGAAATTACTAACTTCAGAACATGAACTACACTTCATCAGATCATTTCAAACATTCAGATTTAAACAGAGGTTCAGGGACACACTTTATTTTCAACTCGGTTTTGAATTCAGAAATTTGGTACTGAAACCTATATGCTACTATTGTTGCAGATCATACACATATCAGGATACACGTCTACAAACCAGACACTTACCTTCTCAGCAAAACTTTCAATCAATTTCAAGAAAGCAGAAATATATCAGGCATTTTTAACTCAGAACAGAACTACAACCAGATCAAATGCTGAACATGAAATAGGGTAACACCAAGAACAGACCTGTTGATCACACACTGTAGCAAAACCAACAAATTTCAAGAAATGATTTCAGTTGACTGTTTCAGAACAAGAAATTCTCTTCTCAAAATACATCTCAAGTTCAGAAAATATATTGATTTAGGTTGCACTAGTCTAGAATCCAAATATATTTCAACCAAAACAGTTCACCAGACTTGAATCAAATCAACATCAGCAAACTAAGATTCAAATCAGTTTCAATTGCTATAACTTTAAGATTTTATGTCAGCTGATCTCAGGAACAGAATCAGACCACACTCCTTTTCAGATACACAATTCAAACAGCAGAATCAGATCAGTCTAAACAGATTAGAGAAAGACACTTCTGAAAATCACTGAAAACTGAACCGAACTCACTGAATGTTCACGTGAACAAGAACCAGTAGAACAGGATGAAATCACATGAACAACCAGATCAGATGCACAACAATCTCTTGGTAAACATAACTACAAGTCTCTCCACAAGAGTTTAAATTCAAACCAGGAGAGAAGTTATTTTTTAACACAATAAAGCACTAGCAGAAACCATATTCAGATCATCCTCATATCACACACATATGATCTGCTTCAAGTCATACACACACACGATTGATCACAAGACTAGACAAACTGGAACTTCAGGAATAAACAGCGCCTAGTCATGAAATTTATCTGAATATAATACTGATTTCAGGTTTAATCACATCTATACAAGTATCTGGAATTCAGGCTATTATCATCACAAGAACAGGTAGTCTAGATCATCAAAAATCGCAGATAAATTAATGAAGAACTTATCTGATCAGATGCAGAAAACAGTTGTTTCTTGATGATGTACAGTGAAGACGGCACACACTGTTGCAGGAACGGCAAAAATCCTGATCGCTGTTCACCAACAAATTTTCATCGCAGGAGAAAGCTCTGATTTAGACTCAAATTTCTGTGGAAAATTCTAATTTCGTTGCACCAATATGTTCGGCCAGGGAGGGGGATAAATATCCCGCCTGCCCCAAGTTTCTAGAAGGCCTCATTTGCATTTAGCCCCCTAGAAAGTCTCAAATTACAATTCTGAAAATAAAAAACTGAAAATAACCTATTTTGCTATAGAAGAAAAAATACAAATGACCCCTCTTTAGTATATTTTCAGAATATATAGATTCCAAAAATACACTAAAAAGTACACACTAAGACACTAAAAATTTAAACTAAAACTTTGACACTATTTTATTGAAATAGTAAAAATGTTTAAAGTTTCGACGGTTTTCAGCAAAAACCGACAAAGCCTCTTTCGATCGTCGACGCCCGTCGTCAGTCCATGAACTTGACCGTGGGCTCGGCTTTTCGAAAAGATTATTAACTCTGATCAGAGGTGTACTACTGTACCCACAAGGCACTCATTTCCCGCACACCGCAGTGTGTTAAATGACTCCTGTCACGAGAAGCTCATGCCAAAACCTTCAGCATGGAACGCACCAATTCGATAACACCCTCTTATAGGTTTCGTAAGGTTTCCTAGTCACTTCGGGCCACGCCTTATCCCCCCCTTGAGCCACGTCGGTACAAGTCGCCCGCAGGCTTGCCCCTTGTACCCCTCCACTATGGTGTTCCGAGTTGGTACGATCCATACCTCTAGTTAGGACTTACCCACTAGACTTGTGGTTAGTACGGAAATGCTTTGCAACGGATCCCGCAGACCGGTCCTTATAGTGCCCCGGGTGCGACCAACCAGTTCCCTAGCTTGCACCTGGAACCCACCATACTTATAACATAGCCAACTCCAACCGAGTCCAGAGACAAGAATAACGGGGAAATTCATATAACAAAATCCATCTATCTACGACTCATTCTTTTTATCCTATAGCAGTTGTGTCGGTACCTTGGGCACTAGCTAATATAATATTTGTAGAGTGACGAGGAGTTAAGGCTCAATAAGCATGGCTTGGGTTTGCACACAAGGACGGGGATTTAATAAATATAAGTGTAGGGCTTCATGTTTGACTAATGCAATATTATCCTATGAGTTATAGCGATAGTTAAGAAAAACCGGGCTCAATGATGATCAACTATTTCCACAGGAGGGTTTGATGACTTGCCTTGATCCGCGTATGGTGAAGGTGGAACCTCGGGGTAAGACTCCGGATCGTCGACGGCGTAGAAGTCTTCTCGATACAGAAAAGTAATCACCACATTCAATAAACACCCCAAAATCAAGCATACATGTTTTGCTGGATTAAATAAAGGAGATAGGGTTTTAAGTTCTATGAATTTATTACTTAAATATTTAAGATTAAGAGGTTCCTGAATTTTATAACTTGATATAAGTATTTTTCCTAAGGGGTTTTTATTTCCCCTTTTTAGAAATGAATTAAAAAGTATAAAATTAGCCTTAATGTTCTTATTGAAGTAGAAAGAGTGAAATTAAGTTATTATGTCTTCTGAAGTTGTTATATAAGTGTTTAGGACATTTTCATAAAGTGTGGACCTTTTTATTATATGAATTAAATGTCCTAAAAGGGCTTTTGCAATATTATTTAATAGAATAAAGTGGGCAAAGTGAACATGCTATTTTTATTGCATTAAAACAGTGGAGATAAAGTCATTAAATCCTCTGAATTTAATATATAGATTATTAAAGGTTTTTCTGAATTATTTAAATGAACTATTAATTAAATCCTAAAGAGGACCTTTCTTTATATTTTAATAAGAATATTTTGTGCCATATAAACATATTGTTTTTATTGCATGAAAGTGTAGAGGATAAAAAGATAAATTTCCCAGGAATGAAATGGTCAAATTTGGAGTTAATTTGAGCAAGATATGAATTTTTAAAGCTTAAATAGATTCTCTGGAATTTCTAAAATCAATTTTTTGAATTAAAACAGCTCTGGTCCACGGTGGACCGATCCCACCATGCGCGGGGTCACTATTCTCGTGGACCCGATCGCTGTGGGCTGTCCGATCGAGATGCAAGGGCTGGCGGTGAGGCGGGAGGCTTAAATGAGATTGGAGGGCTCATATTGTCTAATACCGGTCAACTCCGGTCAATGCAATCTGGGCCCTCGATCTTGGGTTCTAATCGTGGTCGTCCCCCTCGGATCCGATGGTCACGATTCGATTCGGCACGGTGGCGGCACGGGGGAGCCAGGGGCTTCGTCCCCAACTCCAGCCGAGCAGCGGCGAGGGTTTCCGGCGGCGGCGCGGGTTACCTGATCGGGCTAGAGCCTAAAACGGAACCAGGAAGGCAAGGGGAGCTCAGGCGTACCGGCGGTGGCGGTGAGAAATGACCGGCGGCGATCAGCGACGAGAAGGGGTGGAGGAGGGCCTCGGGTCTGACGGCGGCGCGGTGATCTGATGGTGATTCGGTCCAACAGAGGTGGGGCCAGGGTAGAGGGGGGCGACGACGGTCCTAGCGGTGGCCTCGGTGAGGGCGGCGGTGGCCCGGAGCGCCTGTGAGGTCTTGCCAGAGCCGAAGCAGGGGAAAACCCTGAAATAAAGAGGGCGGTGGCTCGGGATGGGGAGGGCTCGGGGAATTCTGGTTAGGACATACTGCGGTGCGCGCCGGCTTTTATAGGAGGTCGCCGGTGATAAAAATGGAAGGGGTAAAGAAGGAAACCCGATGGGGTTTCCAAAATTCTCCGGAGAGCTTTCCTTTCCCCGAGCTCCGACAATTTCGCGCACGATCCGGTCGGGAAACAAAGGGGAAAGAATCCCCGGGCTAAGTCAAGCTCGATGGCGCTGCCAATTTGGCGGTGAGTGGCTCGCGGCGGCGGATTCCCATGCCTAGGGTTCGGCCGGCGAGAGAGAAAGGGGAAACTTTCCCTGGGGAAGACGACCCTGACAGGTGGGTCCCCCCTATCAGTGGGCGCACGTGAAGGAGAGGAGGATGGCACGTGGGCCTGGTGTGGCAGCGGCGGAGGGGGGCGTCAGTGGCTGACGGGTGGGCCACAGAGGTGTGAGTGAGAGAGAGCAAGAGGGCAGCGGCGCCGATAGGCTGGCCCCGCCTGTCAGCGGCTGAGGCAGAAAGGCTGGGCCGGCCCGAGGAGAAAGGAGGGAGACGGCTCATTAACTTTTAAAATTGTTTTTCTGATTAAAATAATTCCATAAATTCATATATTTATTTAGAGCTTGAAGCACTATTGCTAAAATTTTGTAAAAATTCTCAAAAATATTTCTTGGCCTCTAGATTCCACCATAAATTTTTCAGCTATAGATTTGAAATATTTCTTCCTGTTTTGCTTTTATTGAGTTCTTTTAGCCCTTTATTTAATTAAAAGAATTGTTTTATTCCAGAAAATTTATTTTTCTCATTTTTATTTTATTTTTAATTCTGGGGCTGTTACAGGACTTACCCACTAGACTTGTGGTTAGTACGGAAGTGTATTGCAACGGATCCCACAGACCTGTCCTTATAGTGCCCCGGGTGCTACCAACCAATGCCCTAGCTTGGACCCGGAACCCACCATGCATTCACTCACAACCACAAATCATCACCGACAAAATTCCAAGGATAATAAGTAACGAGGATCATATAGTAGAACCATTTTGCTACGACTCATTTTTGTCCTATAGGGATCGTGTCAATACATTGGACACTAGCTAATAATACTAATCATATGGTGACAAGGAGGTTAGGCGAGATAGCATGGCTTGGGTTGCACATCAAGGTCGGGGGATCCTAAATAAATATATTGTAAGGGTTTTCATTGGACTAATGCATGTATAGCCTATGTGTTTTAGCGATAGTTTAATAAAACATGGGTTCAATATGCTCAAAAGATTGGTTTGGTGACATGCCTTGTTCAGTGAATGGGGAGGGAGGAACTTCCGGGAAGTATTCTGGTTCCTCGGCAGCGTCGTAGTCTTCCCAATACAACTAAAGTAAATAAAATAAATACGACATTCAATTAAACAATATAAAAGCATACCACAAGCACATAGGTTTAAATTGGTTTAATTCAAAGAAAATCAAGTTGTTAAGTTTTCTGAAATTTATTTTATAAATAATTAAAAAGGAACTATAAAGAGATATGCCCCTTTCTAAAAGGGATTTTAAATTGTGAAATAATCTCTTTTTAAGCTTTCTAATTAATTTAAAATGAAAGGTTCAGAGAAAACTTAGTGGTTTTATTATATTAACAGGGAATGAATAAATATAAATTTTACTGAACTTCAAATAATAAAGTTTGTATTTTAACATTAAGGCATTTGAATACTTTAATAAATAATGATGAAATATTCAAAGTAACCATACTGTTTTTATTGTACTAACGTGTAGAGAATAAAATTACAAAAGTTCTGAAATTGAAATGATAATTTTTGGAGTTCAAATGCGCCAGATATGAATTTTACAAGTTTAAAACAATTTCTAGAATTTAATTTAAATTTAAAATTGCCTCGGGTCCACGGTGAGCCAGGCCCACGGTGAACCCGCGCACTGTGCGCGTGGTCTGGCCCAATCTGGACTGTTGGATCCAGATCCAACGAGCGAGGGCGAGGCGGGGGCGTAAGTTAACATGGACGACTGAGATTAAAAGGCTGAACCGGTACGCGATGGACGACTCAGATTAACCATGGGTTTTAAATAGAAACGAACGCACGAGATTAAAACATAACGTTTCGTTCAGATCTGACGGTGCGGATTAGATCGCGCACGTGGGGTTACAGGCGTCGTCCGATCGCGATCGCATGGTCAGGATCAAATCCGACACGGCACGGGTACTCGACCCGTGCCGGTCATCTTCCCCGACGACGGCGAGCGGGCCAGCGGCCACGGCGAGCGGCGGCGGCCCTAGCTAATCCTAGAAAGGGAAAGGGGACGCCTAGGGGAACAAGGGGGTACCTTAGGCGAAGCAAGCCGTCCACGGAGCGCGGTCGGCAGTGAGGGCAGACGACGGAGTGGTTCGGGTTCCTCGTCGGCCATGGTGTTCCGATGGGGTTCGTCGTTGGCGGAGGGGTGGCCGAGGTTGGCGAGGTCCTTGCGGTCACGGAGGTGCAGTTGACGAGGATGGAGGGAGGCTCCGGCGACGGCGAGCGGTGGCTGGAGTGAGGGCGGTGGTGTGGCGTTAGAAAGAGTGCTACGGGCGCTCTGTTCGTTCTTGCAGCGATTGGGCGTAGGGGTATAACGCATTTAAATGCCGGCAAGCCTGGGTTGTACTCGATTTATCGAACCTGGACGTGAATCAGTCAGATTTGAATGGGGGAAACGGTCGCCATGGATCGAGGGTTGTAATGGCGGGCTCAATTTGAGGGGAGGGGGTCGGGAGCAACGGATCCGAGGCGCATTATGGGGTCGGCCGGTGAGGGTGGCGGATTTGGGGGTGGATCTAGCGGGGAAGATGGATCCGACAGGTGGGGGCCACCGGGCAGCGGGTGCGAGTGTGCGGGCGAGGCGACTGACGGGTGGGGTCGGGCTCGGCCGAGAGGGGGGTCGGTTGGCGCCGACAGGTAGGGCCGGGGTGTCGGGTGCGCGGGCACATTGAGAGGGGGTAGCTGACGGGTAGGGTGCACTAGTCAGATGGCGCGCGCGGGGATAACGGGCTGGGCTGGCCGGGAGAGAGAGAAAAGGGGAGAGCCCCGTTACTGTTCAAATGCATTTATGATTAAAAATAATTATAGAAAATAGATTAAAATAATAGGGCTACTTCCAACGTTGATAAAAATTTGTAAAAATTCTCAAAAATATATCTTGGTCTTGGGACCATACACAAAACTTTCCAGCTCCTGGTTTGGCCATTTCATCTAGGTTTTAGTTCAAAATGGTGAAGGAGGGCATTAAAGGTATTTCCAAAATAATAAATTCTAGGAAATTAGATTAAATAATATTTTTATTCCTTTGAAAATTTGGGGTGTTACAAACCTATCTCCCTTACAAAGAATCTCGTCCTCGAGATTGGATCGCTACTCGAACAGTCCAGGGTATTGGGCTTTCAGTTCGTCTTCCTTTTCCCATGTGGCTTCTTCGGCGGGGTGGTTGTCCCACTGAACCTTGTAGAAGCGGACCAAACGGCTCCTGTTTACCCTTTCCTTGGTTTCCAAGATCTTGACGGGTTTCTCGATGTAGGTCAAATCCTCTTGGACGTTGAGTTGCTGGAGGTCGGCTTGCACGGCGGGCACATGAAGGCACTTCTTCAGCTGTGAGACGTGGAACACATCGTGAACTCCTGCCAATGATGGAGGCAGTTCTAGTTGATATGCCACTTCTCCTTGCCATCGGAGGATCTGAAAAGGTCCGACGTAGCGGGGTGCTAGCTTGCCTTTCATGTTGAACCTTTGAGTGCCATGGAGGAGAGTGACTCGGAGATAGACATAATCACCGTCCTCAAAGGTCAGGTCCCTTCGACGGTTATCGGCGTAGCTTTTCTGTCGGGACTGGGCTATCTTTAATCGGTCCCTTATGATCTTGACCTTCTCTTCAGCTTCTCTCAATATGTATGTCCCAAATAGTTGCGATTCTCCGATCTGATCCCAGAGTAGCGGCGTTCTACACTTATGCCCGTAAAGTGCTTCGAACGGGGACATTTGCAGGCTGGCCTAATAGCTGTTGTTGTAGGAGAACTCCACATAGGGCAAGTTCTTGTCCCACATTCCGCCAAAGTCTAGAGCGCAAGCTCTAAGCATATCCTCTAGTATTTGGTTGACCCTTTCGGTTTGACCGTCGGTCTGTGGATGATAGGCGGTGCTAAAGTTCAGCCGGGTGTTGAGTTCCTCTTGAAGGTTCTTCCAAAACTTGGAGGTAAACTGACTCCCACGGTCAGATACGATCTTCTTAGGAACTCCGTGAAGGCACACGATCTAGGTCATATACAACTCGGCCAACTTGGCGACAGTGTAAGTTGTCTTGACGGGGATGAAGTGAGCTACCTTGGTGAGTCGGTCGACGATCACCCGGATAGAATCATGGCCAGCTTGGGTCCTGGGCAGTCCAGTGATGAAGTCCATTGCTATCTCTTCCCACTTCCATTCAGGGACCTTGAGAGGTTGCAAAAGTCCAGCAGGTCTTTGATGCTCTGCTTTGACTCACCGGCATGTGTCGCACTTGGCCACATACTCAGCTATTTCTCTCTTCATGCTTGAGAAACCAAGGGTTGGTTTCAGTGTTTTGTGATGAGTGATTGACAGGCTTTTTACCCTCTGTTCGAAGGGTACCTCCGAAGGGGGTTCGGAGGCTTGTACCTCCGAAGGTGTTCGGAGGAGGGTACCTCCGAAGAGGGTTCGGTGGTTGTACCTCCGAAGTGTGTTCGGAGGTGGTTTCACCGAAGGGTGTTCGGTGTTTGCTTGCTGCAGCTATGCAGCGGAGTGTGCTCATCGGAGGGGTCCGACAATACGCGATGACTGGGTTCGTATCGAAGGCTTCGGTACTTTGGGCGGTACACCGGAGAGTGTGCCGGAGGTTGCTAACCCGGAGAGGTCTCCGGAGTACTGGATACACTTGTCTGTTTGTCTGTGGTGCGCAGGGACTTCGGAGGCGACGGACAAGGTTCGCAGCAGGTGAACCTGGGTCAAGCGGGAGGCTTGATGCCAGGGGAGCGGGGAGCTCCGTCACGGTGGCTTCGAAGGTGGTCCGGGTCGGTCCTCGGGTCGAGACGTGCCAGGTGAAGGCAGAGAGTGCGGAGCGTGGCTCCGACTGAAGGTACTCCGAGACAAAGTCCTCGGAAGTGAGGCACTTCGAAGGTACTCCGAATGGAGTGACTTCGAAGTTGGTGGAACAAGTCCTCTGCGGAGGCAAGGAGTTCGAAGTGTGCTCCAGAGGGAGACATTCGAAGGTACCCGACGAAGGTCTCAGAAGTCGAGGCGCATCGAAGGCATGGTCCGGGTGAGGCTCGTCGAGGAGTGTGCTCGGGGAGAGGCACTGCGACGAAGGGCTCATGGAATGCTTCATGCGGAGGCCTTGGACGAAGGAGGGACTTCGAAGGGTGGCACTCCGAAGGTGGGGCTTCGGAGGGTGGAAGGCTTCGGAGCAAGGCCAGCTCCGGAGCAAGGTTGACTTGAGGTGCTTCGGCCTGCATGGCTTCGGTACACGGACTAACGGAGTTCGAGCTGGGAGTAGCTGCGATGCCGTGGTGGTCCACTCCGGAGGTGTTGGTGCGAAGGCCAAGGGCTTTGACGGCTTCGGCTCAAAACCGTCAGTGTATCGGAGACTGACTTCGGTGGAGCGAAGGCCAACTGGCTTCAGGCTTCTCACCGAAGCTTCCGCACCCTCGCGTGCGAAGGGAGGATTCCAGAAGGTCAAAGACTGCAAAGGCTGACACTGTCTGTTCTGTAAAAAGGCTGACACTGTCCCCTCTGCAAAGCTGACAGAGAAGCCTCCAGAATAAAGGTGGACTACCTTTTGTACCCCTTAGTTCTGTAGAGTCAAATCTTTTGTAAACCCTAGATTTAAAGTAGTCACTTCCTTTGGGTGAACTATGGGCTATAAATATGGGGGCTCGGTAGGTAACATTTAACACTTTGAGCATTTACTGTTGAGCTCCTGTAGCCACACTTCGATTGTAATACATCCAGAGAGTTCATTTTCTGTGTTCCTTGTTCAAGCGGCGAAGCCCTGTTTCCTGTGCTTTTTGCTTGAGCTCGCGTTACATACCTCGCTAGTTGTAGTGCACCGAAGCCTGTCCAGGCGAAGGTTGCTTTCGAGCGAAGTGTGTTTTGTCAGTGTGTTTTCGCTCTGTGTAACAGGAGGCGTGACCTCGCTGCTTACTAGCGAAGCCCTGATTGTTGCCCATTTTCCTTCTTGGGTCGAAGTCCCTAGTGTAGTCTGTGTGTGTGCGTGTAGACCTTCGCGTACGAAGCTCAGCACCAGTTGCTGCTGTCAAGTACTTGGTCGAAGTCCTCAGAGGGCTGTCCACTCTTGCGAAGGGTGAAGTGCGAAGCCTGCTCGAAGCACCCTGTGTGCGGAGCCTGCACTGACTAAGCAGAGTAGATTTTCGAGGGTTGTAAGTGGAGCGAAGTCTTCTTGGCTTCGAACTTTTGCTCCTCCGAAGCCTGTGTTCGAAGGTGTCGAAGTACCTCCGAACCAGACCTTCGAAGGTAGTGTTCGAAGCCTGTTCCGCAGAAGACAGAACTGAAACCGAAGGCTAGTTTTTAGCGTGAAATTTTAAAAGCTCCCATTCACCCCCCTCTGGTCGCTGTTTCCGGTCCAACAATGCTGACCCACCAATATTTTTCTTTCAGGTCTTGATACATCTTTGTACTCCTGGGATGAATGGAGTATAGAGTATCGTGGGCTTCTTGAAGGATGAGGGTCTTCAACTCAGGCTTGTCGGGCACACATATCCAGTTTCCGAACCAGATGGTCCCATGCTCGCCCTCGGAGAATCCAGGGGCTTTACCCTTCCGCATGTTCTATTGGATCTCCAAGATGTCCGGGTCTTCCTTCTGCTTTTCTCAGATCTGGTCTATCAAGACAGGCCTAGACTCCAAGGCAGCGAGGTATGCTCGGGTGGTGATCCCTAGATTCAGCCTTTCCATCTCCTTGTATAGCAAAGGAGCCTGGTCCTGAATCATGATGGCATTGCAGTACCCTTTTCGACTAAGGGCGTCTGCCACCACATTTGCCTTGCCTGGATGATAATGGATGCCCAAGTCGTAATCCTTGATCAGTTCCAACCATCTCCTTTGCCTGAGGTTCAGGTCTGGTTGGGTGAATATATACTTGAGGCTCTTGTGGTCGGTGAAGACCTCACACCAATTCCCCACAAGGTAATGTCTCCATATCTTCAAGGCATGAACCACGACTGCTAACTCCAGGTCATGGGTCGGGTAGTTCAGCTCATGTGGTCTCAGCTGTCGGGAGGCGTAGGATATCACCTTCCCATCTTGCATCAAGACACATCTCAAACCTTTGCGAGAAGCATCGCAGTAGACGTGGAAGTCTTTCTAGAAGTCTGGCAGGGTCCTGATTGGGGCTGACACGAGCTTCTTCTTGAGGGTTTGGAAGCTTTCTTCACAATCTGGGGTCTATTCAAACTTCACTTCTTTTTGTAGCAGTCTGGTCATAGGCTTGGCGATCTTCGAAAAATTCTCGATGAACCGGCGGTAGTATCCGGCCAATCCGAGAAAACTCCGGATCTCGGTCACGGTCGTGGGCTGCAGCCAGTTGGTCACTGCTTCCACGGTGGTCGGGTCCACTGCTATTCCTTTGGCAGATATAACATGTCCGAGGAACTTCACCTATGACGACCAAAACTCGCACTTGCTGTATTTGGCGTACAGTTGCTGTTCCCTTAGCTTTCCGAGGCTCAGACGTAGGTGGGTTTCATGTTCTTCCTTGGTCTTGGAGTAGACGAGGATATCGTCGATGAATACCACGATGAACTTATCCATGAACTCCTTGACTATGGGTACTTCTTCAAGGGCTAGCGAATGGAGGGACGCTTTGAGTGGTTTGCGGCTGGTCATTCGAAAGGTGACGGCTTCGCCTTCAGGGTTGGTCACTATGACAGACTTGTTGGCAAGGTCGATCACTCCCTTGTGCTTCATCAACCAGTCCATTCCTAGGATGAGGTCGAGTCCGGTGCACTTTATGAGGACTGGCTCGGCCCGGAACAATACTCCTTGGATCTCTATCTTAACCTTAGGGTTGTATAAGTGGGCTAAGGTTTTATTGCCTAGAGTGGCAATCATCATGGGGATGGATAGAGGGAGCACGTCCAAGTTGTGGGTCTTCACAAAGTCTTCCGAGATGAAAGAATGTGTTGCTCCAGAGTCAAATAAAATCATAGCTGGTACGGAATTTGCGGTAAACGTACCGAGTACGACTTCGGGAGCCTCCTGAGCTTCCTCCGCGCTGATGTGATTCACGCGGGCACGAACTGTCTAGTTGGGTGCCGCGCCTTGGGGCTGCTTGGGATGAGGACACTAGTGCGAGTAGTGCCCTTCCTTCCGGCAGTTGAAGCAGACGACCGGCCTCCCTTGGCGATCCTTCAAGATCGGGGCCTTGGCGGCGGGCATCGGCTGAGCGGCCAGAGCTGGTGGAGCGGAGCGGGGATGCTCGGCGTTGGATCCACCGGCGGCATGAGGCGGCCTGTAGGTGGGCCGAGGATGGTAGGCGGGCGCTGGTGGCGGAGGAACGAAGCGGGGCCTCTAGGAATTCGCCTGCTGATGCTTGAAGGCGATCATCTTCCTCTTCTTGAGGGCCAACTTATTTTGCTCAGTCTCTTGGATGAGCACTTTATTCACTAGCCGTTGGAAGTCGGCATAGTCAGTGGCGACGAGATGGATGGACAGCTCATCTTTAAGTCCCCGGAGGAACTTGGCCTGGCGGAGGGCGTCGGTCCGCACCTGTTCTGGTGCGTAGCAAGCCAGTCGGTTGAACTCATGGAGGTATTCCATGACAGTCCGGCTGCCCTGGTGCAGGTCGCGGAACTCCTGCTGCTTCATCGCGATGACTCCGGCGGGGATGTGGGTGGCGCGAATGGCGATGGCGAACTCCGCCCATGTCACCATGTGGTCCTCGGGCTGGGACTCGTGGTAGTTGTCCCACCACTCTGTGGCGGGACCCTGGAGCTAGTGAGTGGCGAAGGCCACTCTCTCCCAGTCGGTGCAGGGGAGGAGGTCCAGCTTCTTCGCAATGGTACGGAGCCAATCTCCGGCCTCCATGGGGTTGGTGGTGCTAGAGAAGATGGGCGGGCGCACACGTAGGAACTCCGAGAGTTGGGGAGCGGGTGCGGGTGCTGGTGCGCGAGGGGCAGGCTCCCTATTTTGCAGACGGTCCAACTGAGCTTGTTGGTGCTGCATTTGAGTGAGGAGGGCGGTGATTAGCTGGTTCTGGTTCGCCATCATTTCCACCAGGGTAGGATGGTTGGCGGATGGCAACCCAGACTGTCGTGGGCCCGTTGCACCCCAGTTGGGTACAACACCCTCTGGCACGTCACGGCTTCCACCTTCTCCGTTGTTGGATTCGGTGTTCTGGTTGTCGACCATCTTCTGAATATAAGGTGTTATAAGGTAAAAAGATGATGAAACAACATTACAATCAAAAATAGCTCATAAGGCTCATGTATATATGTAAATCAAGTGGTATAAAGTGTTCATTAAAACCAAGCTCTTATTTTACTCTACCTACAACACAAGTTGTTGCAGGTAGCACCACATACATAAAATTATTAGACAAACAACGATAAATATCGTCTACTCGCCACCGGAGGCGGTCTCCGTGCTCTCGGAACCATGAGTGCGCGGCTCCCGAGGGATGGTGGGCTCGAGAAAATTCTCGATGATGGGGTCAGAGACGAGGCCGGGGCGTGGTGCAGGGGTGTTGGCGGTGGACGGTCCAGCGGTGGAGGGGTGTGGCGGGATCCTCTTGGGGCGAGGGGCGGGCTCACGGATGGGCTTCCTCTTCCTCGGGAGGAGGGGAACCATCTCCGCGATGTCCTTCTACAGCTGCATGATCTTGCGCTGCAGCTCGCCGTTCTGTTGGATCAAGTTCTTCGTCTCCTCACGAAGAAACTCAACCGCCTCATGGTGCTCATCGGCATCAAGCACCGCCTCAGTGGAGGTTGTCCATAGCATGAAGAAGACGTGAATGCCGGGCCATGACCGGATCATGCACGGAGTGAACTCCGAGGTAGATGCTACGGTAGGCGCCGGGAGTGCGCTTCGGCGCAAGCCGGAAAGACGAGTTCTGAAGACGATCATCATAGATCATCCTCAGCTCTATAAGGGCCTGGCGAGCGACACGTTGGCACGCGATGTCGAAGGTCAGGCCCCCAAGCGCGGTGGTGTAGGGTGGCAGATGCTCTCCGGAGCCATGGACGGTGAGGGAGACGTCGCAGGGCCCAGTAAACTCCTCCAGGTACACCCCCAGGAATTCGGGCTCGAAGAGGAACCCGAGGAAGGTGAGCATCATACGGAGCTCCCGGACGAAGCCCTCGTAGTGGCGGCAGTAGCTGTGGACTTGGTAGACAGGCATCTACAAAATAACAAGTTGAAGAAAAGTGAGGGGAGGAAAAAGTTTATAAAGTAGGTTTTCGAGAAATAATTTTCTGCAGCTATTGGCTAGGCAGGTCTGTTTGGCTTCCTACAGTCAAGTCGGCTCTGATACCATCTTGTGGCGCCCCGATTTATCGAAATCGTAACATTATTGAATTTCATAAGAAAAACAATAATACAAGAGGTTCATCATGCGACAATCGTACATACGACAGTTTTCATGGTACGCAGACCATATTTATTACATCAGAGTTTAATAAAAACAATAATAAAAATTTAAATGCATGACGAACGCCTTCTTCAAGATCTTTTCACTTGCCTGGGTCGCTACTCCAGACCGTCTTCGTAGTAGCCATCCTCTGAGGTGTTCAATGGGTATGAGTACAAAAAAAAGTACTCTACAAGCCACCGCAAATGCAGGTAATAATGCAAGGAAATAACGAAGGAAGGATAATTGGCTAAAAGTGCGGAAAAGTACATTTTCAGTTATTGCAGTTAATGTAGTCAAGTTTTATCATGCGGAAAGTAAACATGAACAACAATAATATCATCTAACTCGAGGAGTACGTTTTACCTCCTCGCACAACAGTCCTTACATGTCAAACCATCATGCACATACATATCACAAGTAGTCTAACTGTGGGATGTCACGCAACCCGCCCTTGACCGTGGGCTTGACTTTTCGAAAAGATTTATGACTCTGATCAGAGATGTACTACTGTACCCACAAGGCACGCACTCATCCCAAACACCAAAGTGTAACGAGATGACCCATACCATGGGAACTCGTGCCAAAACCTCAGCATGAAATGCTCCAAGCGATAACCACCCGCTCTAGGTTTCGCCGGTGCGCCGGGCCGCATCCCGGCTAACGTCGCACCCCCTTTTGCGCCACGTCGGTACAAGCCACCTGCAGGTGCTGCTTGACCCATCTCCAAATGGTGGCCTCGGTTTGGAACACTCCATACCTTAGTTAGGACTTACCCACTAGACTTGTGGTTAGTACGGAAGTGTATTGCAATGGATCCCGCAGACCGGTCCTTATAGTGCCCCGGGTGCTACCGACCAATGCCCTAGCTTGGACCCGGAACCCACCATGCATTCACTCACAACCACAACTCATCACCGACAAAATTCCAAGGGTAAGAAGTAACGGGGATCATATAGTAGAACTATTTTGCTACGACTCATTTTTGTCCTATAGGGATCATGTCAATACATTGGACACTAGCTAATAATACTAATCATATGGTGACAAGGAGGTTAGGCAAGATAGCATGGCTTGGGTTGCACATCAAGGTCGGGGGATCCTAAATAAATATATTGTAAGGGTTTTCATTGGACTAATGCATGTATAGCCTATGTGTTTTAGCGATAGTTTAATAAAACATGGGTTCAATATGCTCAAAAGATTGGTTTGGTGACTTGCCTTGTTCAGCGAATGGGGAGGGAGGAACTTCCGGGAAGTATTCCGGTTCCTCGGCGGCGTCGTAGTCTTCCCAATACAACTAAAGTAAATAAAATAAATACGACATTCAATTAAACAATATAAAAGCATACCACAAGCACATAGGTTTAAATTGGTTTAATTCAAAGAAAATCAAGTTGTTAAGTTTCTGAAATTTATTTTATAAATAATTAAAAAGGAACTATAAAGAGATATGCCCCTTTCTAAAAGGGATTTTAAATTGTGAAATAATCTCTTTTTAAGCTTTCTAATTAATTTAAAATGAAAGGTTCAGAGAAAACATAGTGGTTTTATTATATTAACAGGGAATGAATAAATATAAATTTTACTGAACTTCAAATAATAAAGTTTGTATTTTAACATAAAGGCATTTGAATACTTTAATAAATAATGATGAAATATTCAAAGTAACCATACTGTTTTTATTGTGCTAACGTGTAGAGAATAAAATTACAAAAGTTCTGAAATTGAAATGATAATTTTTGGAGTTCAAATGCGCCAGATATGAATTTTACAAGTTTAAAACAGTTTCTAGAATTTAATTTAAATATCGCCTCGGGTCCACGGTGAGCCAGGCCCACGGTGAACCCGCGCACTGTGCGTGTGGTCTGGCCCAATCTGGACTGTTGGATCCAGATCCAACGCACGAGGGCGAGGCGGGGGCGTAAGTTAACATGGACGGCTGAGATTAAAAGGCTGAACCGGTACGCGATGGACGGCTCAGATTAAACATGGGTTTTAAATAGAAACGAATGCACGAGATTAAAATGTAATGTTTCGTTCAGATCGACGGAGCGGATTAGATCACGCACGTGGGGTTACAGGCGTCGTCCGATCGTGATCGCATGGTCAGGATCAAATCCGACATAGCACGGGTACTCGACCCGTGCCAGTCATCTTCCCTGATGACGGCGAGCGGGCGAGCGGCCACGGCGAGCGGCGGCGGCCCTAGCTAAGCCTAGAAATGGAAAGGGGACGCCTAGGGGAACAAGGGGGTACCTTAGGCGAGGCGAGCGGTCAACGGAGCGCGGTCGGCGACGAGTGTAGACGACGGAGTGGTTCGGGTTCCTCGTCGGCGATGGTGTTCCGGCGGGGTTCGTCGTCGGTGGAGGGGTGGCCGAGGTTGGTGAGGTCCTTGCAGTCATGGAGGAGCAGTCGGTGAGGACGGAGGGAGGCTCTGGCGATTGGCCATAGGGGTATAACGCGGACGGCCAGGGGGTTTAAATAGGGCCATCGGCGGGGGCAGAGGGGGCGCAATTGGTGGTGGCCGGGAGTAAACGCGTTTAAACACCGGCGAGCTCGGGTTGTACTCGATTCATCGAACCTGGACATGAATCGGTCGGATTTGAATGGGGGAAACGGTCGCCATGGACCGGGGGTTGTAATGGCGGGCTCAATTTGAGGGGGGAGGGTCGGGAGCAATGGATCCGAGGCGCGTTATGGCGTCGGCCGGCGAGGGGGGGATTTGGGGGCGGATCTCGCTGGGAAGACGGATCCGACAGGTGGGGGCCAACGGGCAGCGGGCGCGAGCGGGCGAGGCGACTGATGGGTGGGGTCGGGCTCGGCCGAGAGAGGGGGTCGGTTGGTGCCGACAGGTGGGCCCGGGGTGTCGGCTGCACGGGCACGAAGAGAGGGGGTCGCTGACGGGTGGGGTCCACTGGTCAGATGGCGCACACGGGGATAACGGGCTGGGCCGGCCGGGAGAGAGAAAATAGGGGGGAGGCCCGTTACTGTTCAAATGCATTTCTGATTAAAAATAATTATAGTAAATGGATTAAAATAATAGGGCTACTTCCAAGGTTGAAAAAAATTTGTAAAAATTCTCAAAAATATATCTTGGTCTTGGGATCATACAAAAAAATTTCCAGCTCTTGGTTTGGCCATTTCATCTAAGTTTTAGTTCAAAATGGTGAAGGAGGGCATTAAAGGCATTTCCAAAATAATAAATTCTAGGAAATTAGATTAAATAATATTTTTATTCCTTTGAAAATTTGGGGTGTTACACCAACCATGTTATAATTCATGATGAATGACTCAAAGCTCAAGGGGAGTGACTAGAGAATCACATCAATAGCCAAATATGGATCTAGTGGAGAACCTAGTCTCTCTAGAGTCTCAATGTAACTAATCATCCTAATCAGATGAGGACTCACTGGGCTCCCTTTTGCCAACCTACTCCCAAACAAGGCCGTAGACACATTGTATGTCTCAGCCCTTGCCTGGTTCTGAAACATGCCCTTGAGGCCTATGATCATGTCATAAGCATCTCATTCCTCATATTGTTTCTGAAACTCGGAGGACATATAAGCAAGCATCGGACAACTGACGTCCATGGAATCAGTAGCATGCTTCTCATAAGCACGCTTGTCTGCTACAGAAGCATCCCCTCCTCGTTCATCGAGGTGAGGTTCCTCTAGAACATAATCCTTTTTTCTCTAGCTTGAGAACAATTCTCAAGTTTATGTACGAATCCATAAAATTTGTTCTAGACAATTTCTCTTGTTCAAGAATAGATCGCAAATTAAAAACTAAAGTGCTCTTAACAATAGTAGTTGGTTCCTTGATATACAAAAAATTAAATGCAAGGTTCAACACTATGAAATGTTTATATTCTACCCAAGAAAAGATGTTCCACTATTTAAAAACAGTCACTTTCCCTCTAATGACTAATAGTGGTGCAAGATCCATAGTCATTGTAACTACTACTGAGCTTTGGCATCACTTCTAGAAGCTAGGTAACATAGGTAAGCAACACTTTTCTAATCACATCGTATGTCACTCTTGTCATTGGACAAGTATCCAATGCTCAACGCCCAACTCTATGCCCTAAGGCCCAAAACCGTATTGATAACCCTATTAAGAAAACCAAACTATGTATGCGGAAGTCCGACTTCCACCCCAACTAGTCAAGATAAAGATAGCACCCTGCTTTGGTAGATCCACTATCGATGATTGAGATCCTTGGTGGGTGCAGCTATTTGAAAGAGCATTAATGCTTAATTTTCTGAGGGAATACTATTCTAGCAAGGTTACATCCCTTGTGCACATGAAACATGTAAGAATAGTATGATAGGAACATAAGGAAGCACCACAGATGACACATTGAGTGTGACATAGTACGACCCCTTTGTTGATAGCAAAAAATGGCATTAATGGTTAAAATTGTCAAAAAGTCAAAATTGGTAATTTGGACCGAAAATATGCCAAATTCTGGCAACGGCCAGTCTAACCGGCCATGTACCGCCAGTATGACCGGCCCACTTCGATCTGACTGGCCCTATAAGGCCGGTCTGACCGGATTAATCTGAATCCGAGTCAGATTAGTGATTTTGGGGTATTTTTATCCCTAATTAATTTTTAATGACTTGAACTCGTATCTAACTCAAATTAGAGCCCATGCACGTCATGTCCAACCCCTATAAATATAGGGGCAAGGCCGATTCAAGGGAGCCCCCGAAACCGTAATTGATCCAATCTATTATTTTACCTTTCAATCTACTTTCCTTGCCCTAGGATTAGCTTAGCAAGTATATCTTTGTGAGTTTGCGCTGTAAACTCTTCATTTGCCACATCGTAATCACAATAAGCCTTGTTGATTTGCTTGTGAATCATCTATTTTATCCACATAACGGATTTCTATCGTTTTATCGGTTTTTACGTGTGATTCGGTCTCTTGGCCAAATTGCCACTGGTTTATTCGTGTTTTTTTGCAGTGTTTCATCTCTCTCATTTTCTCCAAGAACTATTGCTGCAAGCCAACAACCGCAAGACGGCCGCCGGCAACCTTAGGCGTTCAATTCTGGCATTGTCGGTCTAACCGATAGTGATGGGCCAATCTGACCGAGCTGTGTCGGGTCATCATCCCACCACCAGCACATGGTCGGTCTGACCGACTGTGTGCAGTAAACCGCTGACACACCCTCCTTCGTCTATGCGGTCTGACCATAGGGTCCACCCTAGTCTGACCTACCCCAATAGGCCGGTCCGACCGACTTTACTGCTTCGGTTCAATCGTCCCTAGTTTAGCGACTTTGTATTATTTAATTGCATAGCGACTTTGTTTATTTCCCTTCTCACTATCTAGGGTTGTCGGAACGTGACGTCGACGTCGTGTTACACTTAGGGGTTATCTCTAAGTATCCACGCACTTTTGGATCGTTGAATCGGTGTCATTGTGTTTGGCACTTTAACCAGCAAGTTTTAGTGTCAACACACTTTTTGGCGACTCCGCTAGGGAGAAACATGTCAAGCACTACTACATCGGTGGTGGGTACATCGACTACATCTACATCACTAGGACCTTCGACTCCGATGGATCCGGTGGGGAGCACGGAGATTGACAATTGCAACATCATCCCCACCATCGAAGACATCTCCGAGGAAGATAGGGCAGAGATCAAGTCCAAGACGGAGGGACTAAGCGCTCTCCTTCTTGGGCGCTTCACCAAGACCTGCATGGGCTTCATCAAGCTCGACATCAACATCCCCAACTTCTCCGGGAGCAAGGTAACACCAACGTCCCCTCGACTATCCTCTTAGGACATTGTTGGGGGAAAATACTTCATCCTCATGATCCTCTAAGATTCCAAGCTAATGAGCCATGCAATCAAGATAAATGCAAGTCTGATCTCGAAGCTCAAGACTTACCTCTATATTACTGGGTTTGAAGTCGAAGGGTCCGTTCAGGTTTAGGTCCGAAGAGACCCTCCGAAAGGCTTCCTCTCCGAAGTGGAAAACAACTAGGAGGACTGGACATCTACCTTATCAACATCCTTCGGACATGTTTTACCATATTAACCCTATCAGGGATACTGAAATAGTATCCGCTATGTCGGTTGTAATTGAGGGGTAAAAAGGTCTTTTCTCTAGAGAGTTTTACCTATAAATACCCCCCGTTCTCATCCTGTAAGATGCATCGAATACTCACATATTCAATACACACTTCAAACTATCTTGAGCTATTATCCATCTCGGAGGCTTGGAATAGTTTACTTAAACAAACACTTCGTTTGTCAGATATTTAGTTTTCTAAACCTGTTAGCGTAATCTTTTACGCCAAAAGTTGGTGTCGTCCATGGGGAACCTAGTACAAAAACTTCGTTCTCAACCAATCCTTTCCTAGAGCCATGCCTCCTAAGCGGAGCCTAGGCAGTAGTCCCCTCTAGAGGTCTTCTCGGACCTCTGGGTTGAAATCTTCAAATACTGTTGAAGTCAGAGGACCTTCCGTGGTCCCCCCACCTCAGACTCCTAAAATAAATACTCTTCCTCGAACATACAAAGCCCCTCTCGGGACTCCGTTTATGCTTCGAACTGACGGAACCTATCCTGTGGCTCCAACTATGCTCTGAACTGACTTGTTCAGTTCTCAAGACTCGGAGGTCCCCTCCAGAAGAAATGAAGAACGTCCTGACGATGTGGTGACCCAGATGGCCCGCCTTCAGGCTGAGATAACGAGGTGGAAGCAGGAAGCTGCGGATAGGCTTCATCCTCAAGTTAGCCCCGTCATCCCGGAGGTGCCCCAAGATGATGACCTCATCGTTTATCCCAAAGCCTCTGAGATTGTAACAAGCATTGAGAATGCCTCTTTTGATGATGAATCTCTGTTACACCCTGGTTTGCAGAAGGTGCGCTTCGACCCTAAGTTTAGAACTTCGAAGCTATGTAAGTATTCCAGAGATCAAGATCCAAGGGATTTTCCCGTTCGTATGCTTTAGCAATCGAGGCTAGCGGAGGGGTCAGAGATACAATGGCAAAATGCTTCCCCCTTGCGCTCGAAGGAGTCGCACTGCGTTGGTTTTGATCTTTGAAACTAGGATCAATTAAGTCTTGGTAATAGCTAAGGAAGAAGTGCATAAGCAACTTCCAAGGTACATTTGTGCCCCCTATGTCCACTGGAAGTCTTTTTCAGGTGAAGCAGCAACCCGGAGAAACTTTGCGGCAGTTTTTTAGCGCTTCGTCATATGAAGTCATAGATAAGAGGGTTGTCCACATCATCTATGGTTGATGCAGCTCAAGAAGGAGTCATAAATGCAAGCCTCCTCGACAAAGCTTCACCGGAAGCATATTTCCTGAGTAGCGCAATTAATTGCTTACTTTGAGGAATATGCTAGGTCGGAGGAAGGATGGCGCCAAAGGACGGCTTCGTCTTCGCCAACCATCCAAGAAGTTAAACTTGAAGTGAAAACTTCAACTCCTTCACAAGGGTACCACTTCGACAATCAACATGACAGACGAAGAGGGAAAAGCACCCTCGCTCTGAAGTTTTAAACATTTCTCCTCTTTGCCAAAATTTTCCCCTAAGAATCCACAAGCTTCGAGAAGCAAGGTCAGCGGCTGGAGGCCGCCAGGGAAGCCGGCTGGCAAAGGCCAGGCCTACTTCTGCTGTGTCCATGGCGAGAACCTAAGCCATGCTACCGATGCATGTAAGTCTATACTAGCCCTAAGGAGCGAGTACCTCGAGAGGAACTCTGGTCGAGGCATTACTGACCGAGCCCCTCCCGAGGCACATCCGGAGCCGGTACAAACCGTCGGACATGTAGACAGCTTCAAATCCCAAAGACAGCCTTTGGTGGCCAGCGTTATGCCACCTCCGAAGCAAGAAGATACACAAGACGATGGAAAAAGAGTGGTTCTTCCCATCTCCGGAGGAGGAACCCTGGGCAGCATGTCAAAAAGGCAAAGGAGAGAATATGTCTGTGATGTAGGGCATATTGGGACCTCTTCGTCGGTTGCTGAAATGCCCAAATAGTCTCATGTGCCTATATCTTTCTCTTCAGCGGATGCAGCGTGTATAAAATTTCCTCATGCGGACCCCCTTGTTATCACTATTGATATTGCCGGAACGGAAGTCCGAAGAGTATTGGTTGATGGCAGAAGCTCTGTGGATATTATCTTTGTTCAGGCCTTCGACCTGCTTTGTATCCCGCGGAAACATCCCCTTCCAGCAGCTCGACTGCTTCAAGGCTTCACAGGACCTCCTCTCGATGCCCTTGGCCAAATTGGCCTCGAGGTTGCCTTCGGAGAGAGGCTCCTAGCTAGAATGGAGGAGGTCATTTTCGACATAGTTGATGCCCCTTATGCCTATAATGTCATCTTCGAAAGAGACATGTTGAATCAATTCGGAGCCGTGGCACATCATAATTATCTATATCTCAAGATGCCCACGCAAGGAGGAGTGCTCATGGTTTTCTGTGACCAAGCTGCAACACAAAGGGCAAAGTATGGCCATGGTCCACCTCTTGACCCCCGGTAGATAAATAATGTGCAAGACCATTCGGAGGATATTCCTGCGTCAAGTGAATTATCAAAGATGTCCTCCCCTAGGCCAAGCCCCGAAGGAGAAATTGTAACGAAAATCATTGTAAAGTACAGCAAAAATTATCCTATCCAGTTTGGTAAGGAATTGCCTCCGGAAATCGCTACTTCATTATAAGAAGTAGTTAGAGAAAATTTTGATCTTTTTGCCTGGTCCGATGAAGACATTCCTAGAGTTGACTGAAGTATCATTGAGCACAGCTTACTCGTCAACCCAAGGGTTCGACCTGTTCACCAGGGGCTCCGCAAATTGTCAACGGAGAGGGCAAACCTTGCTAAAGCAGAAGTAGAAAATTTATTGAAGACTGGGATCATTAGAGAAGTGGCTCATACAGAGTGGTTAGCCAACCCAGTCTTTGTCAAGAAGAAGGTGAGAAACCATGTTGAAGAATATGGTTTTGATATTCCAGATGTGATGAGTGATTGTCAACGGAAGTCAAAGGAAGAGAGAGATGAAGACCTGCCGAGTCTGAGGCGCATGTGACTCAGGTACACGGGCAGTGAGTGACGGCCGGGCTGAAGGAGCTGCGGAGTCGGGCTGGCCCAATCCGGGTACATGGCTAGGAGCGGCAGATGATCCACTGGTCTGTTGACTGGGTTTGACTCAGGTACACGGGCGGCGAGCGATTGCCGGGCTGAGGGAGCTGCGGGGTCGGGTCGGCCCAATCCGGGTACCCAGTGCGAAGACGGTGGACGCTTTGTCAGTTTCGACGTAAAACTGACAATCTATCATTAATTCGTTTTTAGGATATTAATATTTAGTTTTTAAGTTTAGAATATTTTTATTTGAGTTAGGTGATTTTTCTAATAATTTTTTAGTAATTTTCGGAATTTATTTTAGAGTCAGTTTATTTACCTGAGGGTAAAGTAGTCTTCTCATGTATTAGGATTTGCCTATAAATAGGCCCCTATCCCCTTGGGGATAGATGACTGTTTTCCCGAGATTATTTGCAGTCCAGAAAAATTATTTCATCTCCTATTTTTTCTCGTAACCACCGTCGTTTTCATCTCCGTTCGCCGGCGAATTGTTCCAATCTGGAACTCCTGCACGGCGCAAGCAGAGGCTTCGGGTGTAGCTGCAACAAGCGGGCCCCACATCCACACGCGCGTCAGGCAGCGCGCAGTACAGGCCCGCCAGCCATCTGCAGCGCTTGGATCTTCTGTGGCCATTTGCTAGCGCGATCAGCAGTTCACGAGCAGACGGCGCGGTCTTCAAGCTGTCGTAGCAGCACACGGAAAAGCTGAATTGCTTTTGTATTTCAACGTTTGAAGCCCGGCACATTTCCCAAGGACGGCAATTGATTTCATTGCTTGGTCTTTTCTTGTGGATCAACGAATTGCTACATTGCCTGTGGTGTTTTTTTTTCTCTTTGATTCCCGGTTTTCCAAGAAAAAGCGGCGCCTTCTCCTGTGATGCACGGCGGCCAGGGCATCTGCATTCAGGTTTTTTTGTTTGTTTCTTGTTTCTCACGCAGTGCATGGCAGCAACAGTCTTCGGCTCTGTGGTCTTTTTGCTGAACCCGCTGATAGATGCAGAGGAAGCAAAGCGCACAGGTAAACAGTTTTTTAATCTCCTATTTGTTAGCTAGTTAGATTAAATCTGTTAGTTCTTTATCTTTTAATTAGTCTGCAAATAATAATTTCGTAGGTAACATTTTAATCTGTTAAATTTTTAGTCATATCATATTATTTATTTCAGTATTTTTAATCTGATTATATAAAAAAAATTATTTATATTATTAGTCGTATCAATATTTTTGACCTAGATTTACATGAGATATTTTAGATTTATTTCTAAATGATCCATGTTTTAATTAGTGATTAGCATTTTACTTTTAGATTATAATCTGAATATTTTATTAATATATTTAGGCATTTTGCATATGTTATTAAATATTTCTATTTAGTTTATCTTTAATATCATTTTAATTAGGACACCGGTCAATTTTTTAAGATTAGACAACTTTAATCTTTGCAATTTGTTTTGATAATATTATTTGTTTGGCTAAGTTCTTTTGGGTGGTGAAATTAAAATATAGTTTAGCAAGAAATTTTTAGGCGCCCATTCACCCCCCCCTCTGGTCGCTATTTTCGGTCCTACAAGTGGTATCAGAGCGAGGTTAGGTTTTTCTAATATCTTAACCGATTCAAAACCTAGGTAGTGACCATGGCGTCTTCTGGTAAAATCCCATCCCTAGAGGCTTTTGGCTATACTTATTGGAAGACTCGCATGCGAGCATACCTTATGAGCCAGAGCTCGGACATATGGGAGATTTGTGTTCATCCTAATTTCACGATAACGACTATTGCTGCGGATACTGCTGAAAATGTAATTACCCAGCATCAAAATAATAGTAAGGCGATGAACATTTTATTTTCTGGTCTAGGTCCTAGTGAGTTTGAGCGTGTTAGCCATCTCACCACTGCTAGAGAGATCTGGGCTACCCTCCAGGCACACCATGAGGGGACAGCTCAGGTCAAGGCTAGGCTCTACCAGACCTACCGGCGTGAGTATGAAAATTTCTCACAAAAGCCAGGTGAGACTGTTGAGGCTTTGTTTGGTCGTTTTCAATCGATCATTAACAAGCTTCGCGTCAACAAGGCTGAGCGTGATCAGTTGGTCTCGGATCATGAGCAGGCACTTAAGGTACTCCATACCTTGGACCCTAAGATCTGGGAGATCAAGGTCTCTTCTATTGTTGAGAGCGCGTCTTATGATACCTTGACCGTCGCAGAGCTTTTTAGTAAGCTCAAGGCCTCATAGGTCGATATCCAGTTGAGATCAAATCTCACTGATTCTGGCTCAAAGACTCTGGCGCTTGCGACACCGTCGGCTGATCCTAATGCCATGAGTTGTACTGTTTTTTCCTTGATGTCTATCTCCGAGGAACAACTTGATACTCTAGGAGATGATGATTTGTGCTTGTTTAACCACCGAGTGCGACGTGTTTATGATAAGCGAATGTTTAAGAGACACGGCACAAAATCCGGATGCTTTGAGTGTGGTGACCCAGGTCATTTTATCGTCGACTGTCCCAAGCAAAAGAATTACAAGAAGGGAACTAGCAACAACTCCTACAACTCTGGCAAGTACGACAACTCCACGAAGGGCAAGCCCAAGACAAGGTTCTTTCGAAAGGCTCTGAAAGATTACAGGCGTGAGAATAAGAAGCAAGACGAGACCTTCTTCGTCGAGATGGAGAAAAGATACTCCAAGAGATCCTCGTCTTCCTCATCGTCTTCAAGTTCAAGTGATGAAGATATCATGATTAGGAAGGGGAAGGACAGGGACAATCCGACGGGCCTCTGTTTCATGGGTTTCGGGGACAAGCCGAATAGTCGCGCACGCCACAGCCGAAGATCCCACATGAGCTTCTGCTCAATGGCTCTTGGGGAGAAGAAAGAAAAGGACTCCTCCGACGACTCCGACTACGACGACGATGAGAAGGTTTCATCCTATGAACAAGAAGTTGTTAATTTATTAGAACAGAACAGTCAGGAGTTGAAGTATCGGGAGAAACTGCTTAGAGGGGCTAAGAAGAGGATAGATGAACTTGAGAGTGAGCTAGCCACGACGAATGACAAGATTGAGAGTTTGTCTTCTTCCCCTTGCTTGGGTGATAGTGGTGAGTGCCCTAACTGTGAGGTGCTGTTGTGTGACCTGACGACTCTTAAGTCCAGGTACACAGAGAGAGTAGATGAGAGAGACGCATTGGCTACTGAGCTTGAAAGTGCTCAGCAGGAGCTAAAAGATGCTCATGCCACTGTTGTCGCACCTTGTGTAGACTGCCCATCTCATTTAGCTAGTATAGCTGAGCTGAGAGCCAAGAGTGATGAGCAGTTGAGCGAGTTAGCTGGAGTGAGAGGTGAGTTGGAGCAGACTAAGCTAGAGCTTGAGACCTTGTCAGTTCCATCCACTGTTTGTGAGAACTGCTTATCCATTAGAATGGAATTGATCAAGCTAAAAGCTGAGAAGTCTGTCGAAGTTGATAAAGAGTGTGAGATCTGTTTGTCTCAGGTGGAGGTGTTAGCTACTTTGAGAGAGGAGCTAGCTAATGTTCAGAACGAGAACTTTTACCTCCGTCAGATTCTGAGTTGGATTAGTGCTAGAGAGCCACAGCTCAGCATGATGATTCAGCAGTTCAAGAGACCGGATGGGTTTGGGGTAGGTTACACCTATACCAAGGCTGATTTTGAGAGTGCTATTAGCCGAGCAGTGGAGTGGAGTAAGATGACTCCCGAACAGAGATATCCCAAGACTCACTCTACTGAGTCCTTTAAGGATAGTCAGCCCAAGGATGGAGTGATCCAAGAACAACCTAAAGCTCCACCTAAGAAGCAAAAGCAAATCTGGGTCCCAAAGCCTAAAACTCTCCACACTTCTCTTGATTCCTTACCTGGACCTTCTCATACCAAGGATGCTACACCCAACACCACCAAGCCTAAGAACCCTAAGCCACAACAATATCCCAAGAAGCCTACCTATCACTGTGAGTTTGGTCAGAGAGACGGGCATCTTGAGGAGTTTTGCTTCAGGAGGAAGCGGGTTGAGCGAGCAGAGAGAGCTCGAGGTGGGCAGGAGCAGTTCTACCAGCAGGGTGGTAGACAGAGAGTCCCTCGACGTGGAGAGAGGCTAGAGGCCAGGCCACGTCATGTAGGTGGTGGTAGAGGAGACGGTTTTCACTACCGTGCTTCGGATGGTGGTTTTCGTTCCGACAGAGTTCCAAATCGTCATGGATACGTTGTTGGATCTCGCGACCGTGATTTTAGGAAGAACAGAGGACCGCGCTTTGATTCGCGTTTTAGTACAAACTCATATGATTCCTTTTGCTTTCCTACATACGCGCAGATGGCTCGACACTGGTTCAACACTTTTACTAAACCTGACATTGGACCATTTGGTCCCACTCATGATTATTGATCGTGTTTTTGGGAAGTTGTGTATCCTTTTTAGGATATTTTGAGTCAGTTTTTCATTGGTATCAGTTTTTTTTCTTTATTCTTTATTTTTTATTGAGTCTTTTTGTGTACATTCATATCATGCATAATCATCTATCACATTTTGAGCTTGCTTCTGTTATATGATTAATCTGCTTTACTTTCTCTAGCTAGTATATGTTTTTGATTACTCGTCGATGATCATGTTTTGTTTCAGTTCACATGATATATCTGATATTTGTCATATGCATTGCTTTTGTGCTTTAAAATTGAAAAATGATCACCATTGCTTCTGGTAACTAGCATGTGTAGGCTGAATGCTTTCGCTATCTTTTACATGCCTTGTAGCTAGATTCTTACTTAGATGCAGATATGCAACTTGGACATCCATATGCTTTAAATATGAAAATGAGCTATAAAAATGATAAAAATTTAAAAAAAATTATGCATTTTTATGATTATAAGAAAAGATCCAGGTGGGTTTGCTTTTGTCGCATTGCATTGTTCTGGACTGCTTACCATAGCACTTTGGTATGAACTAGGACGATGTAATGTATGCCAAGACCAATGTCTTAAGCTTCTGATGGTCCAATTCTGGCCTAGGCTTGACTTGGTCGGTTAGCATAAGGTTTGACATGCAAATAACCCCTGGCATAAATGAAAAAGAAATAATCTGAAAAATTTAAAAAAAGATGACAAGTTTGCTGAAGCACTTTGTTTTGGACAATGCTTATCTTGGTAGATATCGGTTAGCTTTTGCATATCATGTTTTACCTTGCTTGTCAACTAGAAAATGTGGTGATGCTTTTGTTTGAAAAAATCGAAAAATGTGTGCTAATGACTTTCTTTAGATATCATCTGTTACACTGATCATGTCATGTATCTTAGACAGTATATCTTTTGCTATACCTGTTAGATGTTGTAATAGCAGTCAATCATATCTAAGAAGCATGTTTTTCAAACTCCACCTGCACCCCATCTGCATTCATAGCATATTTTGAGGGGGAGCTGCATTTCAGGGGGAGTTTGTGTTTATGTCTCTTTAAGTGCATTTAGTCTCACTTGATGAGTCCAATTGTCAACAAGGGGGAGAAATTTTGGAGTTTACTTTTTAGCTTCCTTATTGGCAATTCTGAGATTTGCACTTATTTTGAGTCTTTATTTTTGGTTAACCATAATGACCGTTTTTGTGCTTTTATTTGGCTTTTGGTCATTAGGGTTAAACTTTTATTTTCCTTCTTCTATTTTCTTTTGTCTTTGTTTTTCTGTTTCCACATGTTTTGCAGGTTCTGGAGATGAGCTGAAAAGGGTGTTGACAATGCACTCATCAAGGGGAGATTGAGAAACCATGTTGAAGAATATGGTTTTGATATTCCAGATGTGATGAGTGATTGTCAACGGAAGTCAAAGGAAGAGAGAGATGAAGACCTGCCGAGTCTGAGGCGCATGTGACTCAGGTACACGGGCAGTGAGTGACGGCCGGGCTGAAGGAGCTGCGGAGTCGGGCTGGCCCAATCCGGGTACATGGCTAGGAGCGGCAGATGATCCACTGGTCTGTTGACTGGGTTTGACTCAGGTACACGGGCGGCGAGCGATTGCCGGGCTGAGGGAGCTGCGGGGTCGGGTCGGCCCAATCCGGGTACCCAGTGCGAAGACGGTGGACGCTTTGTCAGTTTCGACGTAAAACTGACAATCTATCATTAATTCGTTTTTAGGATATTAATATTTAGTTTTTAAGTTTAGAATATTTTTATTTGAGTTAGGTGATTTTTCTAATAATTTTTTAGTAATTTTCGGAATTTATTTTAGAGTCAGTTTATTTACCTGAGGGTAAAGTAGTCTTTTCATGTATTAGGATTTGCCTATAAATAGGCCCCTATCCCCTTGGGGATAGATGACTGTTTTCCCGAGATTATTTGCAGTCCAGAAAAATTATTTCATCTCCTATTTTTTCTCGTAACCACCGTCGTTTTCATCTCCGTTCGCCGGCGAATTGTTCCAATCTGGAACTCCTGCACGGCGCAAGCAGAGGCTTCGGGTGTAGCTGCAACAAGCGGGCCCCACATCCACACGCGCGTCAGGCAGCGCGCAGTACAGGCCCGCCAGCCATCTGCAGCGCTTGGATCTTCTGTGGCCATTTGCTAGCGCGATCAGCAGTTCACGAGCAGACGGCGCGGTCTTCAAGCTGTCGTAGCAGCACACGGAAAAGCTGAATTGCTTTTGTATTTCAACGTTTGAAGCCCGGCACATTTCCCAAGGACGGCAATTGATTTCATTGCTTGGTCTTTTCTTGTGGATCAACGAATTGCTACATTGCCTGTGGTGTTTTTTTTCTCTTTGATTCCCGGTTTTCCAAGAAAAAGCGGCGCCTTCTCCTGTGATGCACGGCGGCCAGGGCATCTGCATTCAGGTTTTTTTGTTTGTTTCTTGTTTCTCACGCAGTGCATGGCAGCAACAGTCTTCGGCTCTGTGGTCTTTTTGCTGAACCCGCCGATAGATGCAGAGGAAGCAAAGCGCACAGGTAAACAGTTTTTTAATCTCCTATTTGTTAGCTAGTTAGATTAAATCTGTTAGTTCTTTATCTTTTAATTAGTCTGCAAATAATAATTTCGTAGGTAACATTTTAATCTGTTAAATTTTTAGTCATATCATATTATTTATTTCAGTATTTTTAATCTGATTATATAAAAAAAATTATTTATATTATTAGTCGTATCAATATTTTTGACCTAGATTTACATGAGATATTTTAGATTTATTTCTAAATGATCCATGTTTTAATTAGTGATTAGCATTTTACTTTTAGATTATAATCTGAATATTTTATTAATATATTTAGGCATTTTGCATATGTTATTAAATATTTCTATTTAGTTTATCTTTAATATCATTTTAATTAGGACACCGGTCAATTTTTTAAGATTAGACAACTTTAATCTTTGCAATTTGTTTTGATAATATTATTTGTTTGGCTAAGTTCTTTTGGGTGGTGAAATTAAAATATAGTTTAGCAAGAAATTTTTAGGCGCCCATTCACCCCCCCCTCTGGTCGCTATTTTCGGTCCTACAGAAGGCCTCCGACAAGTGGCACATGTGCATTGACTTCACATCCCTAAATAAAGCATGCCCACGTGACCCCTACACCATGCATTGCATTGATCAATTAGTCAACTTCACTACTGGTTCGGAGCTTTTGACCTTCCTCGACACGTACTCCAGATATCATAAAATATGGTTAAAACATGAAGATGAAGACAAGACAAGTTTTGTAACTCCTTCGGGAGTCTTTTGCTATGTAAAAATGCCCTTCGACTTGAGAAATGTCGGGGCAACTTTTTCAAGATTAATTTCTAAAGCTCTAGGTTACCAAATAGGCCGTAATGTCGAAGCCTATATGGATGACATTGTAATAAATAGTGCTTTAAAGCACCAACATAGTCTAGATTTAGCAGAAACTTTTGAGAGCCTCCGAGCATGTCGAGTTCGCCACAACCCCAAAAAATGTATCTTCGGCGCTCAAGCTGGGAAATTGTTAGGGTATTTAGTTTCAAGTAGGGGGATCGAAGCTAGCCCAACTCAAATAAGTGCACTACAAAGAATGGCTCCGTCGGAAAATTTGAAGCAAGTTTAGAAGCTTACTGGACGCTTCGCGGCCCTTTGCAGATTTCTAGCAAGGTCCGCAGAGCGACCCTCCCAATATTCAAAGCCTTGAAAGGGTCCGAAGATTTTCCATGGACACCAGAATGCCAAAAGAGTTTTGATGATATTAAAGATTATCTCAACAACCTTGCAACACTCACCATGCCCATTGCAGATGAAACTCTTCTCCTCTATCTTGTGGCTACATGCTCCGCTGTTAGTGTGGTCCTTGTTCGAGAAATGAATTTCAATGGGAAGTTGGTACAAAATCCTATATATTTTATATCAGAAGCTTTATCTGGAGCAAAAACCAGATACTCCAAGTTGGAAAAATTCACTTATGCTCTAGTGATGGCTTCGAGGAAATTACAACATTATTTTCTAGCACATAATGTAATTGTACTAACTTCTTATCCTCTGGGAGATATGCTTTGAAGTAAAGATTCTACAGGGATAATTGGAAAATGGGCACTCGAGCTAGCACCCTTCGGCATATCCTTTGTAGCAAGAACAACAATCAAGTCACAGGTGGTGGCTAATTTTGTAGCAGAATGGACTCCATCTGCAATATGGGCTCCGGAAGAATCAAGTGAAGGAATATGGACCATATACTCTGATGGAGCTTTTCAAGCATCCGGAGAAGGTGTCAGAGCAGTGATAATTTCACCTTCAGGGTAGAAAGCAATGTACTCCGCAAGGCTCAACTTTAAGTGCACCAATAATATTGCGAAGTATGAAGGAATTTTGCTAGGTCTTCGCAAGGCACGTGCCTTTGGTGCTATAAGAGTTGTTATTAAAACAGATTCCCAAATTGTAGAAGGGCATGTTGATAAAAGTTTCCAAGTTCGACATCCGCAACTTGCATTTAAAGGGATTTCTATTCGAAGCATCCCAACAGCCGATAATGCACAACCTGATATCTTGGCAAAAGCTGCAGCCAGAGCCATAGATATTCCAGAAGGGGCTTATGAAGAGCTTGCCTCCCCTTCGGTGCCCCAACTCCCTCCTGCAGAGGTCCTTTGTATACCGAACACTAACAGGCAGAGTTCAATTATGGAATTATTGCAAGGCGAAGCTAATCTGCCCAAAGGCCCGAAGCTATCAAGATTGCAATTAAGAATACGGAATTATCATATTATCAATTGTATTCTATACAAGGCCATAGTATGTTCTTCCCTACTCCGATGTATTTTCCAAGCTGAGGGCCAAGATATACTCTGAAAAAATTCATGAAGGCCTTTGTGGTAGCTAGCCATCTTGCCCCTCGAGCCTTGGTAGGGAAAACACTTCGCCATGGGCTTTATTGGCCTACAATAGTAGCTGATGCGGAGGCTTTGGTCCGCAATTGCCAAGGTTGTCAATGGATGGGAAGAAAGAGTCATCGTCTGCCAACACCCCTTCAAGTAATTGCTCCGGTGTGGCCAATGGCCCAGTGGGGTATGGATCTCATTGGCCCCTTCCCAATGGCAAAAGGAAGTTTAAAATTTGTAGTGGTAGCAATTGAATATTTTTCTAAGTTGGTCGAAGCAGAACCCCTCACAACTATCACTTCGAAAATGTACAAAACTTTTTCTGGTAGAATATTATATGCAGGTTCGGAGTACCTCGACAGCTGACAATCGACAATGGCACCCAATTTGATTCTGAACCCTTTATAGAGTTTTGCGAAGGTCTTGGCATTGAAATGTGTTTTGCAGCTATCTGTCATCCTCAATCTAACGGAGTTGTCGAGCGAGCTAATGGTAATATTTTATCAAGCCTAAATTGAAGGATAGTAGGATCGGCAAAGGGGCTGTGGACCGAAGAACTCCTGAAGATTTAATGGTCCATTCGGACCACTCAATCAAGGTCCACTAGCTTCACCCCTTTCAGGTTACTATTCGGAGATGAAGCCATGACACCGATGGAGCTTAAAGGAGGATCCCTTCGCACCGTCGAACCTGAAATAGAAAAGGAAAGACAGGCTTCACTGGACCTAACTGAAGAAACAAGGCTTCGAGCTATTGCTAACTTGACGAAGTATCAACTTCAGACGAAGGCTTGGTATGATTCGAAAATTAAGCTTAATGAACTTAAACCAGGTCATTTTGTGCTCCGAAGCATTATCACTCCGGGAAAATTAGGAAATAAGGGGGAAGGACCATCATCCTTCGTTCAGGATGACCCAAATCATTTAAATTAGCTAATTTAGAAGGTGAAGAATTAAAACATGCATGGCATGCGGAGCACCTTAAGCGATACTTCGCATAGGGCTCCTTGTAATAATTTGTAAACACTTTATAAATGAATAAAGCTTATGGTTCGAGTAATGCATACTTCTCAAGATGATTCCTACTTCTAGTGGATGCACTGGGAGAATGGAGCTGATTGTGGAGGTAAGTATTATTCATTCGAACCGAATTTACGGACTTCGAACCACCGGTTCTAAGCATCCGTCAAGGTGGGAAAGTTACATAAAAAGCGGATTCCAAGCCGCTGACTTGATAACATCCGTAAAAAGAGTCCAAAGAGATCAAACGATATGGATTCCGAGCCACTGGCTTGAAAGCATCCGTAAAAAGAGTCGAAGGAGACCACAAAAAGCGGATTCCAAGCCATCGGCTTGATAGCATCCGTAAAATGAGTCCAGAGCGACCAAATGATACAGACTCCAAGCAATTAATTTGAAAATGTCCATAAAAAGAGTCCAAAGCGACCATTATAATTAGATTTTAATACATCCGAAAAAGAGTCTGAAGCGACCACATTTGAAAAAGAGTACCAAGTTACCATTTTCAGACTCTGAACCAACGGAGTCGAAGGCATTTTCAAGGTCCCTAGCGACCATCTATTCGAATGTTGGACTATGAGTCCTTATTTCCTGTTTAACATAACCAAGAGCTTCGAGCGGCCAAAAATAAAGCAGTAAAATTGTACTCTTTAACGTCATGATCGTTGTGTGTAACCACCTTAGATCAAAATTCTAAGGTGCTTACCCCCAAAGAGGGGCTGGGAGATAACGAGACAATTTTGAAGCATTCTAGTTTATATTATTCAACATATTTTATTACATTATGAAAAATTATTATCTAAGCCTAAATAAAAGCAGAGACCTCTTTGACATATAGAGCTAATCTGAGACTAGTTCGGTCTTCAGAGCCTGGAGTTCTCAAAACCTTTCTTTTGGTTCGATTACCCTTCTTATTCGAAGCCCCTAGTTTTTTTTGCTCTTCTTGAAGCTCAGCCCAGGTTAGAAAGTCGTTTGTAGCTAGTCTCCGTTGGGTCTTCAACTTGGTACTCCGAGTCAGACCAATCTACATACTCTAAAGACGAAGATGCAAGACCTTATCCTCTTCCTGAATATAAGAAAGAACTTCGCTACAAACATTAGGTGCTATTTCCCCATGCTCCACTCGAGGAACCGAAAATCGAGAGCGCTCGTAAGGCCTCAAGCTTTCGAGGATAGCCCATTGTTGGTGAAGCCCTTCTTTAAGCTCTAATACTTTGAGATCAGGATCCAAAGCATGTAGCAAAACCTAAAAACAAACATTCAAGCGAAGACTTTTCATTTATAAACTTTTCATTCATTGAAATAAGATAGCATTACAAGATCTCTTGTACATAATTAAGTGCCCTAGAAACTAGACCTTCGGGTCCAGAGGTGGAGCGGTTGGTGGAGTCGGAGCCAAAGGCTTCATCTGAGCTTGCATCTGCCGATGGACTTCATCGATCTAAGCCTTGGACGTAGCTTCGTTGTCTGCTTTCTAGGTTTCCCAGAAGGCTTCCCAAGCCGAAGCCACATCCAATGATGGCTGCAGCAAGCCTTCGTTAGTGAAGCTTGCCGGCGTCGAACCCTTAACTGAAGCAATAGAGACCCCGACGGCTTCGAGATGTCGAACTACTCCAATCCCAGATACTTGCCCGGAGATCTCTCCATAGCAAGTACCAGAGCTTTTCATCATCTTGGCCGCCACTTGGATCATCTTGATCTTTCGGTCGAGAGACTTGTCCACTGCAGCCGAAGAAGACGGGCACACCATTCCGAAGTATTCCAAGACACCCCTGAGGGTGTCGATGGTCTAATCAGCCACCAAGCCATACCTCTTTTAATCCCTTGTCAATTCGGTAGTGATGGAGGAGATTTCGGCTGTCTTTGACATTAAATAATTCTTCTAAGACAGCGCTTGCTGAAGCGACCCCCGGAGATCTACGAGTTCAGCTCTGGAAGTCGCCTCCGCTGCTCGAAGCTTCTCAATTTCAGCCTTCAACACCATATGCTCCGCTCGATGTTCTTTTATTGAAGAGGCAAGGTTGGCATGAGCATGCTGCTCCGTTCGAAGCGCTTCTTCTGTCGTGGCCTTTGTCCTTCGCTCTTCGAGGAGTTCTTCCTATAGTCACAGGGACATGTCTTCAGAGCCTTTAAGGGCCCTTTGAAGCGTTGTAACCTTCCTTTTGAGCCGATTAGTCTCGATCTCGTTGGAAGTCGCTACCACTCTAGAAAGAACAAATTGCTGCAAAAAGCAAAGTAAGTGCGATGTAATTTCAATAAATTAAATGTGCTTTATGTTTGTTGCATACGTGGAGGGTAGCCCTTTTGATGGCTAGGTCTAGCTCCGATCCACTGGCCTCCCTCAAAATAGAGACCGGCTCGGAGCTACCAACCTCTTAGCTCTTTTCAGCCAATGGTTGCAGGAGAGACTGGAGCCTTGTCCGCTGCTCCAAGAATGGAGCTAGTAGCGGGAGCCAAGATAGAGCCCTTTGATCCTCTTCGGTCGGGTCTTCTTTTGAAGCATCGACTGAAGGGTCATTCATCGATGACGTCGTCATCAAAGAGGGGAGAGGCCCAGGCCAAGTTTTGCTTTTACCTCTCCCCGGCGCAAGGACCAAAGGAGCCACCACCTCAGTCGGAGTAGATCCCCCTTCAAGAGTGACTCCCTCGGCCGAAGCGGCTCTGCCAGAAGTAACTCTCATCACCAGAGCTACCTCTACAGCCAGAGCCTCATCCCCAATTGGAGCTGAAGCTCCGTCTTGGGCCAGAGCCATATTGCTCCTCGAAGCAACAACAAACATAAGGTATTCGTCGATCATCTATTAAGATATTACTAGTACAATGAAATTATTTCAGGAACTTCAAGGGATAAAGATCGAAGGCTTACCTCCGTCTAGATTTTGAGGGAGGATTATAGGATCCCCCGAAAATTCATACATTCTGAGGTATTCCTCGTGCCCCTCCCCCGAAGTTTGAGCTAGAGTAGCAGATGTTGAGGCCCTAACCTTTGTCACTACCACTCCAATCACTAGGGAGCTAGGACCTTCTAGCTCTGCTCCCTGAACCCCGACAGGTTTGGGGCAGATTGCCACCTCCTATTGGGCAGTCGGAGTTGCTCCAACTTCTACCCAAGGTGGATCCCTGGTCCCATCCCAAAAATTCTCTTCGTCACCCTCCATCAAGAGAGCTTCAAGCTCCTTCCCCATCCGGACCTCCGAAGTATCCTCCTCTTCAGATTCCTCCAAAGAAGAGCTTCTAATTTAGAGCGAAGATGGGGACGCCGGAGGTGAAGGGAGTTTTGCCTTCCATGCCGCCTTCTTCACTGAAGTCCTCGTGGCCTTGGAGGTACTAGCGGCAGCCTTCCTCTTTCAAGAGACTAGACCTGTTGGGTCAAAGCTTGGAAGAGGAGGGGCTCCCATTCCGAGCGCGTTCCACACCCGGTTGGAGCGTTCCAAGCTCCCAACCAGCTCGACCCTCCACTGCTTCTCCGCTACAGTAGTGGCTCAGAGCACCCGTTCTGTAGCCCGAGCTATCTACTCTGGAGCCAACGCCAATGGAGCCGCTGAAATGAGGTAACAATATGTTAAGAATACTACAAATATTTTCTATGACTAATCTGAATATAGGAGGTATTGAAGTATTACCTAGAGCTCGAAGCTCCCCCTCCAAAGCGCTCTAAACCACAACAGGCCAGTTGGCCCTGAGTGGAGGTATCCGGAGGGTGAAGAACTCCTCTGCCAAGTCTCGCATACTCATGCGCTTGGCCACTGAAGACAATAACCCATGTCGCGTCGAAATCAGACTTGGGTCTAGAGTCACCTCCGCCTCCCTCCGATACCATATCTCTTGCAGGGGACCCGCCAGGCTAGAATCTTATGCCACCTCGGCATAGAACCACCAGAGTATCCAGTCGGAATACCAATGGTCGTTGATTGCTTTTGTAGGAAAATTCTTCACATGGTCCTTCCGGAGCTGGAAATTGACGCTCCCGAAGGCCACCAGTAACTTGGAGTCTCCGGGCCAATCATGTGGCTTGGGTTGGCATGAGGCCTCAATGGTTGCCGCAAACACATCGGACCTCCCCTCGCACCCTTCGGCCCGGAGAGCCCACTCGAAGATTTCCAGCCTAGCTATGGCATTCGGAGATAGCTACGGTAGGGTGATATCAATCGAAGGAAGTCCCAGTCTTGCTTCAAAGAAAGCTTCGAAAACAACCACTTCTCCACTCCTCGGCGCTGGTATCACTTCTTCCCTAGGGATTTGAGTCCTCATTCCTAGTCCCATCTTGCCATTCACCGCTTCCTCAACGGACTCCACCATGCTGGTCGATTGCCCTAGAAAGAACATCTGCTTCAATGGCTTTTTGGATGGCGGGCGGAGTTCCCGTGGATCCTTAGGCCAGGAGACACTTAGAGCACCCGCCATTGCCGCTACCGCGGATGCGGCCCAAGCTTGCCGATGCACCAAGGTTGCCGCCGCCGTTGGCACTTTCGCACTGATTCTCGCCATCGATGGAATGCTCAACAATCTCGAAGAGGAAGGTTGAAGATGGAAGTAGGGAAAAGTCGAAGCACAGAAGCTATGTAAAAACTTTTCGCAGCCGATCACTTTCCTCTTTTATAACCACTCCGTTCTTGTTCGGCGCGATTCGTACATGTTTTCACATTTGCATATCTAACCCGCGTCAATGACAGGTGGGGCCAAAGGTGAAGTAATGTGAACCCGCGGTAAAAACATGCGCGGCTGTTGCTTTCTCGAAAAGTCTAAATGGCTATTTGAGTGGTAACGTTACAAAAGTAACAACTCTCTGTGATGCACTACCGTCATAACGGTTCACTTTCTTTCGAAGCTATTATACGAAGGTTCAAGTCCGAAGCCTATATTCGATATGCCTCCGATACCAAAGAGGCTTCGAATGGTTATAATACCTTGATTTTTTCTAAGTTCCTGAACATGAAAATATTCCTTGTGTATACTGCTCTCCTTGTTGTATAGGCTATTCAGAGAAGCATATTCGAAGGGCTACTGTTGGGGGAAAATACTTCATCCTCATGATACTCCAAGATTCCAAGCTAATGAGCCATGCAATCAAGATAAATGCAAGTCTGATCTCGAAGCTCAAGACTTACCTCTGGATTACTAGGTTCGAAGCCAATGGGTCCGTTCAGGTTCAGGTCTGAAGAGACCCTCCGAAAGGCTTCCTCTCCGAAGTGGAAAACAACTAGGAGGATGGGACATCTACCTTATCAACATCCTTCGGACATGTTTTACCATATTAACCCTATCAGGGATACCGAAATAGTATCCACTATGTCGGTTGTAATTGAGAGGTAAAAAGGTTTTTTCTCTAGAGAGTTTTACCTATAAATACCCCTCTTTCTCATCCTGTAAGATGCATCGAATACTGAGATATTCAATACACACTTTGAACTATCTCGAGCTATTATCCATCTCAGAGGCTTGGAATAGTTTACTTAAACAATTACTTCATATGTCAGATATTTAGTTTTCTAAACCTGTTAGCATAATCTTTTATACTAACAGGCATCAAGCAAGAGATAGCCGCCACAGTGGACCAAGTCGTTAGCGCTACTATTGCAAATCGCGTAGAGGCCATAGTCGACTCTAGAATGAAGGCGATGTTTAGGATATTTGGCTTTTCCGAGGCCGCTTCTCCAACTCGGGTCACAAGTGTACCGCCTGTTCATGACATATACAGTAGAACCGATGGGAGTACAGGAAAAGTCATCATGTATTAGGCCACACCATGCATGTCTGAGGCCGCGTATGGCGCCGTCGGTCAGACCGGTCCTTGGGTTGGTCAGACTGGCATGTGCCAGCCTCAGCAGCCAACAACAGTCGGTCTGACCGGCCATCAGGCTGGCCGACCGACCATTACACCCTCGGTCAGACCATCCCTATAGCCAGTTAGACCACACCTACCACCTATTATGCGCCACCACCGCCCACGCCTATACTACCTTTTCCTGCGCTACCATGAGCCAGCACGACACGAGCCACACGACTGACATGCCGATATACTACCACATGTCACACCCACGCATGAGAGGCACGCACAGGCAGGATGCGTAGATGACATCGAGGAGCGATTTCGTGCGCTATTTAGGGAATGTGCAAGTTCGACACCTAGGGGTCAAGTTAGGGTTTACCACAAGCCATATCCCGACCACTTCAACACGATCTCGTACCCGCACGGCTGTAGGGTTCCTAAATTTACAAAATTTGACAATGAAGGTAGTAAGACCACCCTAGAACACATAGGTCAATTCCTAGCGCAATGTGGTGAGGCTAGTGGGTCGGACGCGTTGAAGCTTAGACTATTTTCCCTATCACTTTCCGGCACCGCTTTCACTTGGTTTTTGGCGTTACCGCCGAACTCCATGCAGACTTGGGCCCAGTTAGAGCAGAAGTTCCACGACTACTTTTATACTGGGGAAACTGAACTTAGGCTCTCACATTTGACATCGGTTAGGCAGAAGGCTAGTGAGAGTGTCTCCGAGTACATTAAGCGCTTTGTGGACACTAGAAACCGATGTTTTACCTTGAATATTTCTCATAGGGAGCTGGCCAACCTAGCTTTTAGCAGTTTACACTCCGAACTTAAGGAGAAACTGGATGGATAGGATTTCTTTGAGGTTATTCAAGTTCTGCATAAGGCTCTGGTTCCGGAAATCCGAGCCAAAAGTAGAAAATTCACTAAAACCTTTAACAAGCCCAATGCCGAGGTGCAGATCATGGAGAACTCCAATGAGGATTCATCGGAGAGCGAGGATGACTTGGCCCATATGTACACCACATAGTGGACTTGATCTAGTAAGGCCAAGCCCGTCACTTGCTCTAAGTTACGACCGTATCCCACTAAGAGTCGGCCTAGTGAAGTAAAGTATGCCTTCGACGTGACCAAGTGCGACATAATATTTGATTTTTTGCTGAAGAAAAAGCTCATCAGGTTACCAAAGAGTCACATCATTCTGACTGCCAACGACATGAAGAGGCGAGCTTACTGTAAGTGGAACAGTTCACATTCTCATTCCACTAACGATTGCAATGTTTTTCGTCGATTGGTTCAATCGGCCATAGAGGAAGGACAATTGAAGTTGGATACTGATCCTAAGGTGAAACTCGACCAGGATCCCTTCCCCGTGAACATCATTGATCTCGATGAGAAGAAGGTGCTGGTTTGGCCTCAGAAGGTCAGGTCGGCTAAAGGGAAGGAAGTCATGATTGGAGAGTCACGTACACACACTCCTGCCGAAGAACCTTGAGGTGAGAGTGTGGAAAGTGAAAACCAATGCATCGTCTTTGGCTGCGACCCGCAAGAAGCTGAAGGTGACATATGACATGTTGCCAGAAAAACACAAGAAGAGGGCATAGAAGGTGAACACTCTCCCAGGACCTCCAGTGAGGCCGAACCCTCCTCAGAAGAGTAGGTTCAACCCATGATGGGAGAAACCATTGGAGCCACCATTTCGTCCACTACCATATCATCTGACGATGGCACAGTGGCCACCATGTTACTTTTCGTCTCCCGGGTATCCTGCCCCATACTATATTGCTCCATTTATGCCCTCTGAGTTTTATAACCTATAGAATTAAATGGGTGCTACGCAGGGCAACGTCTTCGACAGATTGTCCATCGCACCACGACGATGTCCGGAGGAGATATCTGAGGCCATCGTGGTCAAGGTGGGGTCCCAAGACATCCCAATCCTTAAAGGAGCCCCCTCGGAGCAAGACAGGGGCAAGTCACAGCATGCCAGTCCGACCGTGGCCCTAGGGCTAGTCAGACCACCCTTAGCACTCTGGTCTGACCAGCCTACAGTGGCCGGTCTGACCGGCTGTTTTCAGTCACCCGACCCCAGCCAGCCAGACTGGCCCACCATGGTCGGTCCGATTGACAGTACACAGGAACAAATCTCCGCCAAGCACAAAAATGCAGAGGCTGGTCCGGGTGCTTCCCATTCAGCCATAAATTCTAGGAGCGAGTTTGTGGCGCCCGGTACTAAGCTCAACCTTCATGGGCACCTCCAGGCATGACCAAGTCCCAGAAGAGGCGGCTACAACGTCTTCGAGCCAAGGAAATGCACGAGAAGAAGGACGAGGACGAGCGAGACACCATTTTTGAGGAGATCCATCCCCGACCAATGACGAAGCGGGTTTGGAAGCCCAAGCCGGTTGCCATGAACAACCTGACTCCTACTCCGAGTGACGATGAGGATGATTTGATGGATGATAACGACACGTCCATCTCTGAGGAGCCCCCTCATCAAGCGATGGATGTAAATGTCATCATGCTTCCCGCTGAGTTTTCTCTACCACAAGACGAGGTCGAGGTCGCTCAGTTGAGCCTCGGCTCGAGGAAGGCCATTTTCTAGAAGCCTGAGGATCTGGCTCGACACTTGAAACCTCTCTATGTCAAGGGGCATATTGATGGGAAGCCGATCTCCATGATTCTTGTAGATGGAGGTGCCACCGTCAATCTGATGTCATACTCTCTATTGAAGAAGCTCGGTAGAAACAAAGACGACCTAATGAATACTAACTTGACGCTCAACGGCTTCAACGGCGAGAGCTCTAAGGTGAATGGCATACTTTTACTAGAGCTGAAAGTGGGCAACAAGACGCTTTCGACAACCTTCTTCATCGTAGATGTGCAAGGTAATTATTGTGTACTACTTGGACGCGATTAGATTCAAGCCAATTGTTGTATTACGTCTACTTTGCACCAGTGTCTGATTCAATGGGACTGCGATGACATAGAAGTTGTACCAGCTGACACTTTGGCCCAGGTTGCTTTGGACGATGTGTCTATCGACACCGTCCATGATAAGGTAGAATTCTTATTAGGTAGAGATCTCTCAGATTACGATTTTGTTAGCATGTCTGAGGGATGCTTTGTTCAAGTGTCTATAAACATGACTGGTGTAGCTCGGTTGTCTCTAAATTAGTCGTCATGTCTAGTAAGAGTAATCTTGATTGTCTAAAGTCTTGTGTAGAGAAATATCAGTCTTCTAAAGATGGTATTGTCAAATCCATTGAAGATTTTAGCGAAGTAGAAAAGTTAGGTCAAGGTTTTGCGTCGGATGACCCTCTAGAAGTGGTAGATATAGGCGATGGTAGTATTCCACGGCTGACTTTTGTAAATCAAAATTTGCAGGCAGATGAAAAGGCCGAGGTAATAAAATTTCTTCGGTCGTATGTCGATTGTTTCGCATGGGAGTATAGTGGGATGCCTAGACTTAGTCATGAGCTCGTAGAGCATCAACTGCCTATTAAACCCGGGTTTAGGCCTTATAAACAACCCCCTCATCGCTTTAATTTGTCTGTGTATGACCGAGTTAAAGAGGAGATAGAACGACTACTAAAGGCTGAGTTTATTAGGTCATGCAGGTATGTTGAATGGGTTGCTAACATTGTGCCTATTGAGAAGAAAGAGAGTGGCAAGATTCGTGTATGCATTGATTTTAGGGATTTGAACAAGGCCACTCCGAAGGACGAGTATCCCATGCTGATAGCACACATGTTGATCAATGACGCTTCAGGACAGAAGGTGCTAAGTTTTCTTGATGGCAATGCTGGTTATAATCAGATCTTTATGGCCGAAGAGGACATTTACAAAATGTCCTTTCGATGCCATGGGTTTGTTGGCTTGCTTGAGTGGGTTGTAATGACTTTTGGTTTAAAGAATGCTGGCGCTACATATCAATGTGCTATTAACTTGATCTTTCATGACTTGCTAAGAGTTATGCTAAAGAACTACATAGATGATGTTGTAGTAAAATCGGATGCTATGGGAAACCATTTAGACGATTTGAGGGTTGCTTTTGAAAGAATGCGTCAGTATGACTTAAGAGGTATTGAGATTGATTCTAATAGGCTTGAGAAGATTAAGAACTTTGAAGCACTGACATGTAAAAGAGATGTACAAAAGTTTCTAGGCAACGTAAATTATTTGCGCCTCTTTATATCTAACTTGTCTGGTAAGATTGATGCTTTTGTCCCCATACTTCGGCTAAAGAATGAACCCGGATTCACTTGGGGCAAGTCAGCAACGTGCTTTTGAGAAAATTAAAGAATGCTTGTCATCACCACCTGTGGTAATATCGCTGAAAGCCGGTATTCCGTTTCGGCTATACATTGCTGCAGAAGATAGTATGATAGGAGATGTGCTAACTCAGGAGGTGGAGGGAAAGGAGTACATCATCACTTTCTTGAGTCGCCACCTATTAGATGCCGAAACGAGGTACGTGTTCCTAGATCATTTATGTTTATCACTTTATTATGTATGTACCAAACTTCGACACTATCTTCTATCTAGCACATGTATTGTTACTTGTCAAACCGATGTAATAAAGTACATGTTGCAAAATCTGATTTTCAGTGGGAGAATCGGAAAGTGGGCTTACGCTTTAATTGAGTATGATTTAGCTTATGAACCTTGGAAAGCTATGAAAGGCCAGATCGTCGCAAATTCTATAGTTGATCACCATGTAGATGTCAATTGGAGTAGTGATACTGCGTTTATTGAAGTAATGTCATGGAAACTTTACTTTGATGGTTCGGCTTGCAAGAATGGCCATGGTGTTGGAGTTGTGCTCATATCGCCTTGTGGTATGAGTTTCGAGACCTCGGCCCAATTAGAGTTTCCTTGTACTAATAATCAAGCTGTATATGAAACACTATTGTTAGGACTTGAATTGTTAAGCTCCATGGGTGTTAAATATGTGCATGCATATGGTGATTCATTATTAGTGGTTCAACAAGTAGATAAGGATGCCCAATGCTTTAATGGTTTGTTGAATAGCTATTTGGATAAATGTCTAGACATTATTGCTACTTTTTATGATTTTGAAATTTCACATGTGTCTAGAGAAGCCAATTCAGTAGCAAATGACTTGGCTTAGCAAGCATCTGGTTACCAAATTAAAAGAGGTAATTTTTTCGCACAAGAAAAGCCGATGCTTGACTTTGTTTCACCACGCGAGTCAGAACACATCGGTCTGACCGGCCTGACATGGCCGATCTGACCGCAGGTGTTTGGTTGATCTGACCGGCCATGCCAGGCTAGTCTGACCGCCCTATGTAGTGTGTCTGACAACGGTCGATCTGACCGGCCCTCTATGGCCGGTCTAACCGCCCCGTGTTAGGAGATTTCAAGACAATTCAAGTGAAGATTTAACGAGTACTTTAGAAAATCATGAGGATGATTGGAGGACTCCAATTATTCAATATTTGAGAGATCCTAGTAAGTAGGTTGATCGGAAAGTTCACTGGCAAGCATTTAATTTTGTATTTACTTGATAATGAGTTGTATCGCCGAACAATTGATGTGGTACTTTTGAAAAGTTTGAATGCCGATCAGTCTAGACTTGCTATGGGTGAAGTACATGAAGGTCTTTGTGGTACTCATCAGTCGGCCTAGAAAATAAGTTGGATTATCAAAAGAGTGGTTTTTTATTGGCCGACTATGACTGATGATTGTTTTAAGTACTATAGAGGATGTGAAACTTGTCAAAGATTTGGTAATATTCAGCTTGCTCCTGCATCTTTGCTTAATCCTATTATAAAAACCATGGTCATTCCGGGGTTGGGCTTTGGACTTCATCGGCCAAATTTATCCTTCCTCTTTGAAAGGACATCGGTTCGTGTTGATGGCTACGGATTATTTGACCAAGTGGACCGAGACCGAGCCTCTCAAGAATATGACACAGAACGAGGTAATAAATTTTATCTTGAAGCACATTATACATAGATTCGGTATCCTCAAATTCTTACTACAGATCAGGGTACTTCATTTGTTTCTAAAGAAGTGGGTGATTTTGCCGAATCTTATGGTATAACGTTGATAAACTCTTCACCATACTATGCTCAGGACAATGGTCTGGCTGAGTCTAGCAATAAAACTATGATTAAGCTTATTAAGAAAAAGATTGAAGAGTTTCCTAGAAGGTGACATGAAGTGTTTTCTGAGGCATTATACACTACAGGAATCCAGCAAACTTTCGTTGGCCAAAACCGATGGAAGTTAGGCTTTTCCCGACGGAAGAAGCCAACTTTCATCAGCAAAAGCCTAACTTCCGTCGGCATCTGGCCGACAGAAGCAATTCAACGGAAATTGGCTAACTTCCGTCGGCCACCGACGGAAGTTAGCTAACTTCCATCGGCACCACGTGGCCGATGGAAGTTGTCGTTGTATTTTTCCACGTTAGCAGAAACCCGTAACTTCCATCGGCTAGCGCCTGGCCGACAGAAGTTACAGGTTTCTGCTAACGTGGCAAACTATCGTAACTTCCATTGTCTTTGACCATAGCAGATGGAAGTTAGTTGTTTATGCTGACGGGGCCGAAAATAGCTAACTTCTGTCGGCTATAGTAAAGTCGATGGAAGTTACCTAGAATTTTTTTGTTTTTCTTGGTTCTCCCATTCCCACTCACATTCAATCACATTTTCATATCCACATACACAATCACATCCAAATTAACATATCCAAAACAATACACAATCACATATATCCACATCCAAAACATTCCACACTCACATATTTCCACATCTAACAACAAAATCACATCCACATTTCACATTCAAAGTCAAATCCACATCCAAAACATTCCAAGTCCACATCCATATCCAACAATAGTATCACATCCACATCCAACAATAGTATCATATCCAAGTACACAAATCACATTCAAATCCAAGTATCATAGTGTTTTTTAAAGTAAAGCAACACACCGGAGTATGAGACTTACCAATCACCTACAGGCGTGATCTTGATCTTGTTTCCACCCGAAGGGGCTATAGGTGGGGCGACCAGGTGGCTCATCTTGAAAGAAGTTCCTGAAGCCTCAGCCCCCTCCTCCTGACGTGCACCCTCCTCCTGCCCTGCACCCTCCATGTCAGCCCCCTGACCCACACCCTCCGGGTCATCCCTTTGCCCCGCACCCTCTGGGTCATCCCCTCCCGCCCCCCCACCCTTCAGGTCATCCTCCTGACCTGCACCCTCCGGGAAATGCTATTCATCCTACAAAATAGTATTAAAACAATTAGTAATAGTTTATAACTGGATTAAAAATCAATTTGAAGGTTACCTCAACATCTCTTAGAAATGCAATAGGCTGATTCTGCAATGCTAGGTCTATGCATCTCAAGAGCTTCTCTTGACGACGTCTGTTTGAAGAAGAGGAACTACCCTGGAATAGGGCATCCTCCTGACTCGCCGGTGTACTCTTCAAGCCGAAAAGCTTCCTCGTGACACTCTTCATATTTTTTGACATCCTATTCAAAACAAACACAAATAAGCATTTATTACTATGAGAAGTTAGAACTTATGAAAAAGATATAATATGAAGTATATTTAACATACACAATGCATATATGAAAACAATTACTTGTTAATTATCATCAAAATCAAGATCAATTTGTCCCTTTCCCCCCAAAGCACACCTTGTTACTTTTTTTGTCTTATGTTGTTGTTTCCTTTTCTCGGGAACTACTACATCATTAGCATCGCCAATAAAAGAATCTACTGGCGAGTCTGGCTCTATATTAAACGAAGTCGATAATTCATCATCTTGGTAAACCTCATCGACCTCTTCAACCTCCAATTGATAAGCACCATCACATGGGGTCTGTAGACGTTTCTGAGGATTCACATTGTAGACTACCCACTAATAACTTAGTTGTTCACATGGGTACAACATATAATACACCTGCTCGACTTGGTGAGCAAGGACAAAATTATCGCAACCACAAAGTCATTCCGTGTGTTTGACTTCAACCATCCCAAATTGGTTTTCTCGAGTACCATGTTTGGGGTCAAACCAATCACAATCGAAGAAGACTACTTTAAGCTCATTATTTCTGACAAAGTTGTATCGATTATATTTTTGATGATTCCATAATACTTATTTTTGTGTCCTTGGCCATCAACGACCCTTGTACCAACTCTAGTATTAGTTGTTGCCGCCAGATGTCGATACGCTTCAAAAATAGTTGAACGGAAGCGGAAACCGTTCAGATCATATTGACCGTAACTTTTGGTAGTAATACGAGTTTATAATATAATTAACCTAATCGAGTAAAATAATATGTGTCACAAAAGGTAAGGATTTATATGTTCTCTAAACCAAGTGAGGAAACTAGGCCCTCTATTTATTCCTTCCCAACACATCTTATCTAATTGCTTTTGTGTTGGTTGGGTACCAGACGTCAAGTATTTCAAATCAAACATATTGTCAATATTATAACGAATAGGTAAACAAACAGATATAAAACATCATCGGTAAAAAATGAAACGAAAAAGCATTCACTTACGCGAAATATTGTTCCATCTCTTCCATATTTGAGTGCAAGTAGAGCAAGGCATATGTTCGTTCTTCCTGAGTTACATAATATGTTATGGAGACACCAACAGTTATGCCCTTCCACTGAAAAATTTGAAGATCACTACAAGGATTGTCTGCGTCCACATGGTACCGCATAGCAGGTGTGTTTACATTGAGATGCTCAGTGAAGTATACACTAGTGAAGTATGCTATCTCTTTCAATTTAAATTCTTCCGCGATGCAACCTTCAACACTGGCCTTATTGCCAACAATAACTCTAAGTTTCTTTAGGGACCTTTCAATGTGATACATCCACCTATATTGCACAGGGCCACTTACCTTAGTTTCATATGGAAGATGAACTAGTAAATTTTGCATTGGATTGACGAATCCTGGAGGGAATATTTTTTCCAATTTATATAAAAGCACTGGTATCTCTTTCTCCAACTTATCCATCATATCTTTCTTAATTTCTTTAGTACAAAGTTGTCTACAAAAATTGCTTAGCTCAGCTAACGCCTTCCACACATCATCATTCAAGTACTCACGAAACATTACAAGAAGGAGTCTTTCCATTATTATGTGGCAATCATGACTTTTCAATCCATTTAACTTCTCTGTCTTCAAATTCATAGCTCTTCTAAATCCTGCGGCATAATCATCTGAGAATTTCAATTTTTTCAACCACCTCATTAGTTATTTCTTTTCTTTAGGTTTTAAACAAAACAGGGAATGTGGCTTGCCACCACTATTTGTCAACTCAAGGGTTGTTCGATTACAAATTTCAGCTAAATCTCTTCTCGCCTTTAGATTATCTTTTGTCCTGTCCACAAAATAGATACATGTGTTTATAATACTTTCACCAACATTACGTTCCTGATGCATAATATCAATGTTGTGCATCAGAATCAGTGATTTAATATATGGCAATTCCCATAAGCCACATATGTGCGTCTACGTTTCTCCGGACATTCATTCTTGGTGTATAGAGTAAAAAGCTTCACTGGACAGAGTGAAATGTGTTCATGTACATTAAGCAAACGAATTGGAAAAATACTTGAAGGAGCTGACAAATTGGCCTGATGTTAGTCGCCAAGGATACGCGGCAAACTGGGTTGCAACGATCACATCATCTGGGGACTTCACTGGCCCTGTGATGTAACAAGTTAAAATGAAGTCATTTTAACCATAAAAACTGCATTTTTTTAAAAAATGTCATCTGATAACTTCTGAAATTAATCTGAGTTACTAAGCTATCCAACCTTCAAATTGGCCGATAGACTTACGGGGCAGCCTTTCGCTCTGATCATTTAACCTTCCAGTTCCATAAAAGTAGCAGTGTCAAAAAGGTTTATGCCATTCTTCAGAGCCAAATTGAAACACTCCTGGAGTTCATTGTCCATGCTTTCTTGATATCCCCAAAGTAACTGGTTCCCCCAAGCCCACGTTCCAAATCCCATGGGCGAAACAGACAAGGGACCAACTTTCACCTAGATTATGAACAGCAAAGGTAACCTTGAAATGGATTTCACTGAACAAATATGAATGAGAACTTCATTTGTAGTGATATACTCTGATTCTTCAGATACTATAACAAGATGCACGTTTGGCAATTTGGCTTGAAAGATCCTACCTAAAACACTGAGAAAGTCTGGATTTAATGGTAAGAGCTCACTGGATTTAATGGTAAGAACTCAATGTTTCACTTGTCCATCAGAATTTGGTGGGGGACGGATACAATCATACAAGCTTGTTGGGTCAATATGACAATATCGTATTCTTGAAATTTTCCTGTTGTCTGATGCATCAACAAATTCTCGTGTACAAACACTATGTCAGTAGCTTTCCAGTCATCTATTAGAGTTAAATAAGCATAGCCATGGAGTGGCAACAACAGCAAAAATCTAGAGTTAAATAATCACATTCCTGATTCCTTGCTTGCTCGAGCTCCATCCATGAACCATGCATGCATGGTCATCGCATTGTGCTTCAGCAAATCAAAACCATATTGAATACAAATATCATCGCATTGGAAACAAATAAATTTTAAAATTGGATCAGTTTTATTAACCCAAAACAAATATCCTTATATGTATTAAATGGCCTCGAGCTCTAATAAACATCATTTAGAAATGTTGTTAATTTGTTATCAAGCCAACATACGAGAGTATCCAAGTTGGTTTGAACCGCAACTTACTCTTGAAATTCGCATTCCCATGGACTAAACAAATCCAAGCAAAAGTTCAACGCAAATACCTCACTACAGGAATTCGGCAAACTTCCGTCGGCCAGGAAGTAAGCCTTTCCCGGCAGAAGAAGCCACTTCTATCGACAAAAACCAAACTTTCGTCGAGCAGATGGCCGACGAAAGTTAGCTAACTTCTGTCGGCTTAACGTGGCCGACGGAAGATACTGTGGTATTCTGCCATGTCAGCAGAGGCCAGCTAACTTCCGTCGGCTAGTCTGGCCGACGAAAGTTAGCTGGCCTTTGCTGACGTGGCAAACTGTCGTAACTTCTGTCGGTTTTTATCCTAGCCGACGGAAGTTAGTTGTTTCTGCCGACGTAGCCGAAAACAGCTAACTTCTGACGGCTATGGTCAAAGCCGACGAAAGTTAGCTAGATTTTTTTGTTTTTCCTGGTTCTCCCAATCACACTCACATCTAATCACAGTTTAATATCTAAATTCACATATCACATCCAAACTCACATTCAAACTTCACATATAACATCCAAATTCACATATCACATCCAAAATCACATTCAAACTTCACATATCACATCCAAACTTCACATATCACATCCAAAGTAACATATCACATCCAAATCCACATATCAGTTCCAAATTCATAGTCAAATCCAGTAAGGGACAATCCATACTCACTTATCACACACATTTAGTTAGTTGGAGTTATCGGCGCCACCGCTCCCTCCTGGTTCATCCACATTTGAAGCCAAGGGTCTATCCTGACCGGTCGTACGGATAGTTTGAAGCAATAGATAAAATTAGAGAACGAACTCAAATAACAATCTAAAGGCTATAACTGTAGTATCTTAACTGACTAAAGTAACTCAAATAATGACATGTCAGTAGGTACCTCAGCTACAGGAGGAGGAATAACTGGAATAAATGGTGGTGGGGCAGGTAGCGTTTGGAACAAGGACATGTCAAATCCATGAAGCTGCTGGGTCATTTGCTACACATGTTGTAATGCAATCAGTTAGTTTTAACCCTTTGTTAAATTCTTTATAACTGCAATACAGTAAACTAAACATACTTGGATCGTCACCTATTGTTGTGCTAAGCAAGCGGCATAATACTCTTGTTGCTGCTTTATGTGCTCGTCTCGCTATCACATTTCGTTCCTCAGCTGAACCACTTCCGAGTTTGGTTCTGAGCGACGACAGCTGGAGCCAACTCTGACGAAGCTCTGCGATGATTGAGCTAACTTCTGAGCTCTCACCACCCTTAAGTCAATAACTCCATTTAACATGGAGTACCTACAACATTAAATAAGGTAATTACCATTATAGTACCATATACAAAATATTGAGAAAAATATTGTCTCACCGTCCATGGCTTTTTCCACCTCCGTTGGAGTACATGCCCATTGGGTCAACAGGTTCTTTCCGCCAATCATAGTCCTCTCCATGGAGTTGAACCATGTGTTGACCATATTGCGCCTGCAAAAAATCACTATACATCCATTGTCGGTCGTCCTCAGCCATTCTATAGGCAAAACATTCATTCAATCGAGAATGCATCATAAGTACTAGACGTTTCTACATATCATGGCCCTATGTCTATAGGAAAAGATAGGTCCTAAACCAACCCAAGAGTGACCGACAGAACGTGGTATTTATGATTAGCCATGAGTCCAAACGAAATTTCAGCAGCATAACCCCGCTGTTTTCCAATTGCACGCCTGATAGTGGTGCAATGGAGAACAACAAGGTTATGTCACTGAAATCTGATTCGGACACATGACTCATATATACCACGCTCTGTCGCCCACTCCGAGGCTATCCAAAAAGGGACAATTCCGGACCTACAGATCTCACACACATGACACATGTGAAACATGTTGGTCCGAAACAAGTGACACATAGGTTTCGTTACACTATTTACGTTGGTGTCAAATAAAAAATTGAATACGGAAATAATATATATAAGAAATTATACATATATATCGTATACTAATCACCGTAATGAAATCATCAGAAAACCACAAATTAATACAAGAATATAATTAATAGCTTATATAATAGCACATTGCATACAAAACACTTGTAAAAGCATCGAATTAATTGACTTTTGTTTTTATTAATTACTTTGTGAATGCTACTTTACTCTTGGTAATTAAGGTCAACAAATTGTGACATGTGCATAATAATTAATGTCATTGTGAGCAAAAAGGAAACAATTATTCATCATATCACATATTACAACAAAAAATAAGTGTCTATCATACAATCAATCTCCGGCCACTACGACAAAATTGTTGTAAACCTAGAGAAATCATTGCAATCAGCTACGACAAAATTCACAAATCAAAAGTGAAGAAAATTCTTAAAGAAGAAAAAATTACTTGACAGCGATGGATTGGAGGCCGGCGTGTGGCGGAGGTCGACTGGCGGCGAAGGACAGCGGGCGGCGATGGGCGGCGGTCGGCTGAACATTGCACATGAAGTATATTAATACATGAACAAATTTTTAACATCACAACATATATTCACAATTCACAATCTATAGATGTGCGGTTGAGACGGCGACTCCAACGGGCTTTGGTGGGACCGGTGGATAGTGGAGGCACCGGTGGGTGGCAGAGGCCGAGGGGAGGAGGTCGATGGCTGCTGCGTGGATGGGGCCGGCCGGGATGGATGGCGTGGGTGAGGTGGTGACGCGCGGGGCGAGTGGAGGGGCGGTTGTCGGTGCCGGGATGGGTGGTGGTGGGCGGAAGCACGCGAGAGCGGGCGGCATGGCACGGGGCTCAGGAGCGGGCGATCGCGGCGGCGGCGTCCAGAGGGAGAAAGTAGGGGCACACGATGGCGGGTGGAAACGGGCTCGTACAGGGAGTTTGTGAAACCAAGGGTGGTTTCGGTCTGGATGATGAGGGATTGACAAGGATGAGCGAGTGAGTGGTTGAGAGTGGTTTGAGTGCATCGAGGGGTTCGATGTGAAATGGAAGATGGGTTGCCGAGGTTTTGGTGGTGCGTCACGTTCTTGTTTTGGCTTGTCTTGGATGTGCAGGGTGGAGATGCTGACCGACTGTCGACGGCAAGTGATCAAGGGTCAAGCGGGATGCTCAATGCCGGAGGATTAGGGAGGCTGGGCGAAGTTGGAGAAGTTCTCAAGAGTGCACGAAGAGACCGAGCAAGACTTGTATAGACTGGTGACTGCGACGGCGTGACGACCGGGTTCGCGAGAGGGAGGCCAGGGCAAGCATTCAGGCGGCTCTAGGGGATCGAGAGTGGAAGTGGTTTGCTGGTGCTCGGAGTCGCGAAGCGGTGTCACGAGTCGAAGGGTTGAGAGGCTTTGTCGGTTTTTGCTGAAAACCGTCGCATATCTAGTTTTGTTAATTTTAATAGTTTGGAGTCTTTTTACTTTGAGTCTATATGTAATAAAAGGTTGTGAGTCTAGAGTTAGTGTAATCCTTTGGTATATTTTTAGAATTTTCTAATTCTGAAAATATATATTACAAGGAATAGGACTTTTGTGTAATTTTCAATTCTAGAGGGTTCTTTTAGAAAATACCACCCATGGTTAGCCTAGAAATAGGGGACCATATTCATGGGCAGGTGAGGGATTTTTTGGCTGTCTTTTGGCTGAACCAAATATCAATTTTATACACATTTCTACTTCTCTTCCTGCTTTGAATCAAATCCTGAGTTTCACTGTTGAAAATCCTGCAAGGGGAATAGTGGTAGCCATGGATCTAGTCTATGGACGCAGGTATGCAGTTTTGTGGCTGAATTCATTTTTGAGAGTTGTTTTCTGGTGAATCTAGTGCAGAAGTTGATATTGATGTCTATACATATTTTGTTAAGCATGATTTGAGAGATCCATTGTCGAAAGTTGCAAGTGATTTCTGTGATTCATTCTTAATTATTTTTCTGATCAAACAAGGCATCACAGTTCTAGAATTTAACTCTCGCTGAAATGGTTAAGTGTTTGTGTAGCCCTCTACATGTTTGATGAATTGTTGCTTCAACTTTTCATTAGCATCTTGGCTGATTCTTGGATTGTTTATTGAGTAATATCATGGTTGAAGGGATTCAAATGTATTCCATAACCCTTTTTGCATAAATTGAGAATTAATCCTTTCTACCATTTTGTTTTGTTCCTGCAGAGAGTTCAGATACCAGATTAGTTTTCTTGTGTGATCACTTTTGAATACGATTTTGAGTAGTTTTTGTGCTGATTTTGGATCCGAGTTATTCATAGCTTTTGATGTTCAAGTTTCTAGGGTTTCATTTTTGAAGTTCTCAAAAGTTTTTAATCAATACTACATGTATTTTTCTGCCCAACAAAGTACATTAATGATTTTGAACACTTGTAATTTTTGCTGAGTACAGTGTCCTGTTTTGGTATTGTTTTTGGATCCATGTTCTTCATAGTCTTTGAATATCAAGTTTCCATGGTTCCATTTTGGAAATTTGCAAGAGTTTTTGACCACTGCTACATATATTTTTTTGTCCAACAAAGTACTTAACTGATTCTGAAAACTTGAGATTTCTGTTGAATACAGTTCTCTATTTTCAGTCTGGATTTAATCTTTGAGGCAATTTTTGATCTGTTTTGGTACTACTTTTGGACCTGAGTTCTACATAACTTTTGTTGTCCAAGTTGCAAGGGTTCCATGTTTTAAATTTGCAAAAGGTTTTGACTACTGCTACATATATTTTTCTGTCCAACAAAATGCTTAACTGATTCTGAAAAATTGAGATTTCAACTGAGAATTTTGGGACAGAAAGTTAATCCAGAAATCTTTTCACTTCTCTTGCTTTTGCTCTGCCATGATGTTTTATCCTTCCTCTGATTTCTTCTATGATTAAATATGTGTGAAATCCGTATACTTGCCATGAACATAATGAAATGCCTAAGAGTTGTAGAAATGTTTGGTGATTTGTCTATTTGATATAAGAGTAGTGCTTGTGATCTCTCAAACTGTTGTATCACTTCATTTCTGACAGGAGAGTGATATCACTTGCTTTATTTGGGTGATTTGAACATGCCATCTCATTCGCGAGAATTTGTTGAGACGCCTATTCACCCCCCCTCTAGTCGTCATTCCGATCCCACAATTAGTATCAGAGCTGGTTAGATCACCAGTTTACCTTAACCAGTTTTGTGATCCTTGTTTATGGCGACATGGAGAGAAACACAAAAATCTCGATGTTTGATTGTCATGATTATTCATATTGGAAGGTGTGCATGGAGGCTTATTTACTAATCCAAGGAAGTGCTATTTGGGATATCGTCGATTCCCAATATGAGATTCCTGAAACTCGCACCTCAGAGTCTGATAAATCAAAGTATGAGTGCAACAGCAAAGTGAGAAACATACTTTTTGTCAGCCTGAGTCGCAAAGAGTTTGACAGGGTCCAGCACCTACGAACTGCGCGTGAAATTTGGACCAGTTTGAGAACTTTTCATGAGGGTACTACCCAGATTAAGGCTAAGAGGCAAAGCATATATAATCAAGAGTACCAAATGTTTGTGCAAGGCCCTGGCGAATCTGTAGATGTCATGTTTGCGCGTTTTTATGGAATTGTGAGTAATTTGCACGCCACTGGGACTTTGGCTTACTCTAACCACGATAGGGCGATCAAACTTCTCTATGCTCTTGATCGTAGCATATGGGAGGTGAAGATCTCTAGTATTGAAGAATCGGCAAGCTTTGACACTCCAACTTGCGACAAACTCTTTAGTAAGCTTATGTCCACCGAGATTGCCAAGGTGTCTCGACCAGGAGCTGAAAAATTTTTGTTGCCTTCGATTACTTTGTGTTGGCGTAAAATATTACGCTAACAGGTTTCTGAAGGTTAGAAACTAACAAACGAAGTGTTTGTGAAGTAAACTATTTCAAGCCTCCGAAAGGATAATAGCTTAAAACAGTTCGAAGATTTATATTGAATAACTTGTATTCGGTCTGTATTACAGGGTAAAACGGGGGGTATTTATAGGCCCAAATATTAAGGAAAAAACCCTTTTACCCCTCTATTACAACCGACATAGTGGAAACTATTCGGTACCCTTAATATGGATAAAATGGTAAAAGACTAATCTAATGAGAAAGAAGATAAGTCTTCCATCTTAGCTGGCAAGGAAACTCCCGGAAGGGTCCATGTTCGAAGATATACTCCGAACTAGAGTTCGCCTCCATACTTCGAACTTGATCCACTGTATCCCCGGAGTTATATGCTAAAAACCTTTGATTCAATCATCGGCTTTTGTCTTGTTACAACAATGGCTCTGAGGATGAAGTATTTTCCCCCAACAGTAGCCCCTCGAATACGCTTCTCCGCTAAACCTGTGATGTTTGGAGAGCAGTATACGCAATAAAAATAATCATGCGCAGAGACTAACAGTTTAATCAACCTTCGAAATATGCGGAGATTCGAAACTTCGAATCAACTTATAAGAAAGTTATGTTCGAACTATTTTTTAGAGTTAACTTAAAAAGTTCGAAAACTTTTCTAGGCTTAGAAGAAATAGTCGTTAGCTTTTTCCTCAACGGAAGTTAAGGAAATGCGTTAAGTTCGCAAAGGGATAACAGTTAGGAATGCGAAATGGCAGAACACCAAACGGTAAAAAATTGTGCCTTGGGCTATAAATAGAGGGCCCAGCCCCTTCTCCAGTACCTTTTCACCACTTTCATGCAAACAACTCAACAGACAATCCTAACCTCCATTCTTTCCACAAGCAATCCACGCGATTTCATGGCGAAGACGAGCTTCAAAGTTCCTGGGGCGGCTTCAGCCTTGGCTCGGCAGTAGGCTGCGGCTGTGGCGGCGGCGGCGACATCGATGACGGCGACTCCGGCAGCAACAGTAGCAATAATGGCGGCGCCAAGGAGAAATCCCCAACGCGATGATCCTCATGATCTTCTCCCAGCGTCGACGAAGTATGCGGATCAATCCTATCAGTTGGGACCCTCAACCTGCAAGAGGGAATCGCTCGCAGCAGCGATAGAAGGGAAGATCAGTTCGGAGATTGTGATTCGCAAAACTGGGAAATAAGTTACTCCGTCGCCAAGGCCCGGAGAAGTGGTTGTCTTCGAAGCCTTCTTCGAAGCGGGATTAGGGCTTCCGGCTGTTGACTTCCTGGCCGAGGTACTGGATTTATTCCACGTTACTCTCCCCTAGCTCTCTCCGAACGCAATAGCACGCCTCTCTATCTTCGAGTGGGCGTTGCGAGCCGAAGGATGTGAAGGCAAAGCAGAAATCTTTGCAGCTTTACATCGAGCCTCGTGCCAGCCCAAAACCTTCGTAGGCCCCGGAGGTGAGAAGATGGTGGTGGCCTTCGGGAGTATTAACTTCCAACTTCGAGACGAGTATGCTCTTCGGTTTCCAGCCAAGGCCATCAATGCCAGGTGGTACACTGATTGGATCCTCCGATGGTTCTACGCCGAAGTTGGGGCAGGGAGTCGCCTAGTTGGTCCTCTTTGGGACATAAACTTCCAGAGGGAAGCTCCTGTCCATCCGGATCCAGGTCAGCTTGAAGCTTGCCTTAGCCTACTTCAACGCATCAGCCATCGCCTAAGTATGAGGGATTTGGCAGAAGAGTTCATCGGACTTCAGATCCCTCCTCTGATGGCCAACTGGCCAATCACCTTCGAGAAAGATCCGGAGGGCGGCCTCCGCAAGATTTCTTCGATCTCAAGCCCTGTAGGTAACTTCGAAAACAACATATGTCATGTATATTTATTCGAAGAAATAACCAACGTTAACTCATCTTTCAGCTTCTTCAGCTCCTATGACTTTGGAGCAGATTGTACGAGCTTCGGAGAAAATTCTGGGAGTCCCGACTCCAGCTGAGAAGGAATGGAGGATTAAATTGGTAGGTACTTGGGAGCGGTCCAACTGAGTATGGGGGCTACTCGAAGTTGTTCTGCCTCCTCTTTTGGATTGGGTGCCTACGGAGCAAGGGCCTAAGAAAAGGAAGTCCGAAGTTGGAGCCTCGACCTCTGCCAATACTGCATCGAAGAAGGTAGCCCGAAAGCCAAAAACTGCGGCGCCTCCAAGCCCAAGAGCTTCGGCCTCCGATTCCTCGGAGGATGAAGGTAGAATGCTTGTTGACTTGATTGACAAGGATACAGCCCAAACAAATGCAAACATTGATGATGCTGTGAGCATGCCGGAGTCTCAAGGCAACCTTGGGAAAGTGGGGTCTTCGGTTGCTCAAGAGGACTTAACGTGGAATGAAGCCCCTATGGACGAAAGTAGAGCCGAAGTTGCTGTAGAATCAACTTCGATTCCGGGTGAAGCAACGATGGCAGCTCCCAAAGAGGCTCCAACAGTCAAAGATTTAACTATGAATTCTGACTCCGACGAAGACTGTGGAGTAGCCTTCGACCCACCAAGCAGTCCGATGCTCACCCGTCAACAAGACTTCGGAGGTAAACTTCACATAATTATTTTGCTCTTTTTTCCTACGAAATTATACAATGCATAATACCTTTGCTTCAACAGGATCTGCTTCTGTGGAAGAGGGCCTTCCGGAAGATACCAATCCTGGGACTTCGGCTTCTCCGGAGCCAATTCCAGAAGTCACTCAAATGGGACCTGGAAAAGGCAAAGGCAAGGTGGACCCCCTCCCTGCTCCGAGCTCAGGATCAACTCCGTCTGAATCGACAGACGGAAGCCAATCTACAGAGGGGGGTCAGTTTGCCGAAGTTTCAAAAGATACGGCCCAGCGCTCCAGCCCCTCGCTGAACGAAGACGACCAGAAGGCCTTGTCTATGCTCCCTCTTCTAGCTCCTTTCTTGGAGCGAAGAACCGGACTTCGGACTTTGCTCGAGCCTTTGGATCGAGCTAGCCACGAAGTCGGGGAGACAGACTTGGTAGCCATATTGAGTGAGGCTGAGGGTTCGGAGCTCAACGATGCTATGGAGCGTGCATCATACCAGGTACGAAGTATCTGCAAAACAGAATTAATCTTATATACAAATAATTTCTCACCTTGGTTTTTTCCCTTTGCAGCAAATAGTCTTGGCCCGAGCTGCGAACATTTCAAACGGATGCGGAAACCTTCGCCTTCGAGAGGAAATCACTACTCTTCAGAGAAATCTTAACATTTTCGAAGGTCGAGTTTCCCAATTAGACGGCATGGTCTCAGCGGAGCGGAGAGCCAGGCAAAGTTTGGAAACTACGAATAAGGAGCTCGAACCAGAAAAAATTGTGCTTCGAGCGGAAATAGAAAAGATGCGAGCGGAGCATGCTACGGCGGGGGCTGAACTTGTCAAGCTCCAAAGGAAAAAGCTAAAGCTGCGGAGGAGGCTAGCAACCTGCTCACCCAGAAAAACTCTCTAGCTACGGAGGCAGCTAGGCTCTCCGGTGTGGTAGAGGAGCTGACTGCGGCGAAGGACGCTTTACTTGAAGATAAGTTGAAGTCGGAGAAGGTAGCTGCAGAGGTCATGAACCAACTTCTAGGTGTTCTAGAGTACTTCGGTACTACTGGGACACATCCTTCAAATGACAACGTCTCCTTGCTTCGGTGGTTAAAAATGATCCTAGGAGCTGCGAAGACGATGAAGACGGCAGGCATTCGATATGGAAAACTCTCCGGACAAGTGGTTGCTATCGGCATACTTCGCTACTACGAAGATCTAGGAATAACGATAACTCCGAACACAGAGGCGGCTCCCATCACCTTCGACGAAAACAAGCTTCTCAATCCTTCCGAAGACGTGGCCGTTACTTGGCAAGCCTTCCAAGCTTCATGGAGATCCGAAGGTCGCACTGCGATCAAGGCTTGGATTGATGAAGGGCAACGCCAAAAGCAAGCTCGGTTGCAAGCTTCGAGCAGCCAGCCTCCGCCAAACCCGCAGGTCTAGATTTACCTTAGGATCCTGACTATGTAAAGAATCATGCTTTTGTACAATTATGAATGAAAATTTGCTTATCGTGTTTTTAGGCTTCGCCTCATATGGAAGATGTCGAAGTGTTAAACCTTAACGAAGAACTCCGCCTACTATGGGCTACCTTCGATCTTTTAAAACTTCACAAGCGCCCTCGATTTTTAGTTCCTCGAGATAGCTCCGGTGTAATTATGCCTGAACTAAGCAAAGATATATTATCTTATATTAAAGAGGAAGAAAAAGAAGTTAACTTGGAAACTTCATCTTCCGAAGACATTGCATGGTCCGAAGATGAAGATGCAGCTCAGGGTAAAAAGCCTGAAGAACTTGGAAGCTGGGAAAGGAGCCCCGAACGACTCCGAACATCGGCCGAGCTTCAACAAGAACAGAAAGACTTTAGAGCTTCGAAGGGAGGTAGGAGAGTTAAACGCAAAGTTGTTAGAACTCCCGGCTCTGGAACTAGTCGTTCCAACCTTAGCTCTAGAGATCGAAGGGGTCTTCGATTCCTTCTCGGTATAGATACCGATTTTTCATGATGTAATCATAATTTGTTCGAATAATAAATATTGATTTAAAATTGTCTCCCTATTTCCCAGCCCCTCTTTGGGCGTAAGCAACTTCAAACTATATTCAAAGATGGTTAGGCGCAAAAAAAAACTTAGGAGTACAATTTTGGGGGTTCGGAGCCCCTCAGCAATTGAAAGACTGATTAAAATCTTATAAAAAGTCTTCGACCACTTGGAGTCTAAAGATTGGTAACTTAATACCTTGTGTTTTGGAAGAAACCACTTTGGACAATTTCCCGGACACTTTAGTGTCCCAAACGATTGGTCACTTTGGACTTTTTTCACAGATATTCGAAGCTCATGAGCTCAAACTCTGTTTATTCTGGCCTCCTTCGGCTCTTTTTGCGAATTCTATCAAACCGGTGGTTTGGAATTAGCAGTGGTCTCCTTGGACTCTTTTTACGGATGCCTTTAAGCCGGTGGCTTGGACTCCACATTATTTGGTCTCCTTGGACTCTTTTTACCGATGTCTTACAGCCGGTGGCTTAGACTCTACATTATTTGGTCTCTTAGGACTCTTTTTACGAATGTCTTCAAGCCGGTGGCTTGGACTTCGCATTTTTCAGTGGCTTTCCCACTTCGTCGGAAGCTTCAGACCAGTGGTCCGAAGTCTGAAAAATATGATTCAAATTAATGACACTTCCCTCTCGGTCAACTCCGCTATTCCAGTGCGTCCACTAGAAGTGGGAAGTTTATCAGGGGTAGGCATTATCTGAACCATATGCTTTATTGATTTGAAAGGTGTTTACAAATGATTACAAGGAGCCCCTATGCGAAATATTGCTTCAGGTGCTCCGCATGCCATGTATGCGCTAACTTTTCACCTTCCAAATTAGCTAACTTAAAAGAACCAGTACGCCCTGAGCGAACAATTAAGTATGGACCTTCCCACTTATTTCCTAATTTCCCTGGCGCTATGATACTTCGCAAAACGAGATGACCCGGCCTAAGTTCATTAATCTTGACCTTCGGGTCGAACCAAGTCTTCGTCTGCTGCTGATACTTTGACAAATTTGCAATAGCTCGAAGTCTCGTCTCTTCTGTTAAATCAAGCGAAGTTTGTCTTTCTGCTTCTATTTCCGGTTTGGTTCTACGAAGGGATCCTTCTTTGAGCTCTGTTGGTGTCATAGCTTCATCTCCGAATAATAGTCTGAAAGGAGTGAAGCCGGTAGACCTTGTCTGAGTTGTCCGGATGGACCATAGGATCTTTGGGAGCTCTTCGGTCCACAATCCTTTTGCCAATCCCACTATTCTTCGATTCAGCCCTAACAAGATATTACCATTGGCTCTTTCAACAGCTCCATTAGATTGAGGATGTCTTACTGCAGCAAAACATAGTTGGATGCCTAGGTCTTCACAGAATTTCCTCAAGGGTTCTGCATTGAACTGTGTTCCATTATCCACTTTCAGCTGTCGAGGCACTCCGAACCGGTATATAATATTCTTCCAGAAAAACTTTTGGACATTATTCGAAGTGATAGCTATTAGGGGCTCTGCTTCGACCCACTTTGAAAAGTATTCGATTGCTACCACTACGAATTTCAAATTTCCTTTTGCTACTGGGAAGGGGCCAATAAGATCCATACCCCATCTGGCCATGGGCCATACTGGAGCAATGACTTGAAGAGTAGTTGGTGGGCGATGACTTCTTCGTCCCATCCACTGACATCCTTGGCAAGTGCGGACTAAGCTCTCCGCATCAGCTACTATTGTAGGCCAATAAAACCCCTGGCGAAGTGTTTTTCCTGCCAAAGCTCGAGAGGCTAAATGGCTACCGCAGAGTCCTTCATGAATTTCTCGAAGAATTTCTTGACCTTCAGCTTGAGATATACATCGGAGCAAAGGGGAACATACTCCGGCCTTGTACAAAATACCGTTGATTAAATGGTAATTTCGAATTCTGAGTTTTAACCTCGAAAGTTGTGGCCCTTCGGACAAATTTGTTTCTCCTTGCAACAATTTCATAATTGAACTTCACCAGTCTGTACTTGGAATGCAAAGGACTTCCGCAGCAAGGATTTGTGGCACCGAAGGTGTACTGAGTTCTTCATAAAAAGCTTCTTTTGGTATGTCCATTGCTCCGGCTGCAGCTTTTGCCAAGATGTCAGCCTGCGCATTTTCTGCTCTAGGTATACTCCGAATGGAAATCCCTTTAAATGATGCTTCAATCTTACGGATTTCTTCCAAGTATTTTGCAAGCTGTGGATGCCGAACTTGAAAGCTCTTGTCTACGTGCCCTAGTACAATCTGAGAATCTGTCTTAATAACAACTCTTGTAGCCCCTAGAGCACGTGCCTTTCGAAGTCCCAATAAAATTCCATCATACTCCGCGGTATTATTCATAGACTTAAAGTTGAGTCTTGCGGAGTACATTGCCTTTTGCCCTGAAGGCGAAATTATCACGGCTCGGACACCTGCTCCAGATGCTTGGAAAGCTCCATCAGAGTAAATAGTCCAAATCCCTTCGCTTGGCTTCTCCAGAGCCCATGCTGCAGGGGGAGTCCATTCTGCCACGAAGTCCGCCAACACTTGTGACTTAATTGTTGTTCTTGCCACAAAGGATATGCCGAAGGGTGCTAACTCAACAACCCACTTCCCAATTCTTCTTGTAGAATCATTACTTCGGAGCATATCTCCCAAAGGATATGAAGTTGGTACAATTACATTATGTGCCAAAAAATAATACCTTAGCTTCCTCGAAGCCATTATCAGAGCATAAGTGAATTTCTCAAGCTCGGAATATCTTGTTTTTGCTCCAGACAATGCTTCGGACACAAAATAAACTGGATTCTGCACCAACATCCCGTTGAAATCAACCTCTCTAACAAGGACTGCACTGACAGCAGAGCCAGTAGCTGCAAGGTAGAGGAGTAGGGTTTCGTCCGCAATAGGCACCGTGAGTGTATCGAGGTTACTGAGATAATTCTTAATATCTTTGAAGCTCTTTTGACACTCCGGTGTCCATGCAAAATCTTCGGACCTTTTCAATGCTTTAAAGATAGGCAAACTTCTCTCCGCAGACCTTGCTAAAAACCTGCTAAGTGCTGCAAGACGACCAGTTAGCTTTTGCACTTGCTTTAAATTCTCTGGGGGAGCCATCCTTTGCAACGCAGTTATCTGAGTGGGGCTAGCTTCGATCCCTATGCTTGAAACTACATACCCTAACAATTTTCCAGCCTACGCCCCGAAGATACATTTTTCGGGGTTAAGACGAATCCCACATACCCGAAGGCTATTGAATGTTTCTGCTAAGTCTAGGCTATGTTGGTGCTTTAAAGCACTCTTTATTACAATATCATCCATATAAGCCTCTACATTGCGACCTAATTGATGACCTAGAGCCTTAGCAATTAACCTTGAAAAAGTAGCCCCGACATTTCTTAAGCCAAAGGGCATTCTTACATAATAGAAGACTCCTGAAGGAGTTACAAAGCTTGTCTTGATTTCATCTTCGCGCTTTAGCCAGATTTGATGATAGCTGGAGTACGCGTCGAGGAAGCTTAATAACTCCGAACCGGCAGTAGAGTCGACCAATTGATCAATTCGGGGCATGGGGTAGGGGTCACGGGGGCATGCTTTATTCAGAGATGTAAAATCAATACACATGCGCCACTTGTCTCCTGTTCAAATTTGTCTCCTGTTCGAAACTTGATGAAGCCTGCTTCGCTGTGTCGAAGCCTGCTTCGCAGTGTCGAAGCCTGCTTCGCAGTGTGGAAGTCTGCTTCGAAGTGTCCTTGACGAAGTATAGCGAAGGTTGACAATGAAGTGCCGAAGGTATGTTGATTCTAGCCTAGATCATGTGTCAAAAAGTGAAGTATGCTTCGAAGCGAAATATGATAGTGTCGAAGCTTGCATCGAACAGTGTACTTCGAAGTTTATCCTTCGAATAGAAAGCTTCGAACACGATGAACAGAAAAACAACCTTCGAAAGATAAGCGAAGCCTAACACACAGCAGCTAGACAAGAACGAAGCCTACACTCTACCTTCGAAGCTACCTTGGTCGAGGTATGATGAACGAAGTTATAACCTTTGACCCGAGGACTAACTTCGAATGACAAGCTTCGAACCCACACACTATGACCCTCAGACATGACAGTAGCAGAAAGATCTCAGAATACACACTTCGAGAAAAGTCTACTAAGGAGACGTACTTCGAAGCTTGTCGAAGTATTTACTTCTAAATACTCGAGTCAGAGAACACCTTCGCAAAGATCATCGAAGTATGACAAGCCAACAGACTAAGTCCAAAGCATACTTCGAAGGTAGATTCATAGGACAAGAGCGAAGTTAAAATTCTATCGAAGCCCTCGAAGATATCAGATCGAAGCCTGCCTCACGGAGCTGAGGGGCTTCGAACAGAGAAGAGGGCTTCGCCAGAAAACAGCCAGAAAAGGCACTCAACCCTGTCTACTTCGATCAAAAAGCTACGTAGAAAAGGCAAGCTATGGTACTACTGTACTGTTGTTACAAGGAGTAGGTACTACTTGCTGTATGCAAGAACTAGTACTACTTCCGTGAAGAACAGAAGCAACAGAAGCACAAATACTCAAGAAAAATAGCTATGCACGTGAAACGAAGCCATAAAAACGCTGCAGATTCGCTGCACACAACATGACACAAACATGGAATAGAAACTCACTGCATCAAGAAGAACAGAATAAATGTAGGAATAAGAATGCCATGAGCAGTAACTTGGCGGCGCATAAAGGGCGAGAGAACGCAGGGAATAAAAATGACCCAATGGATTAAAATGTGAATTCTTGAAAGGGTGACCTAACCCTAGGGATTGGGACCCTATTTATAGGCTGCCCAACACTAGGAATATTCCACCAGACCCTTAGGGATTTTTACAGACACTGAAATAAAGGAAAAGACTAAACTACCCTTAGGAATTTTTATAGACTCGAGTGACTGACTGTGGGCCTAGAGATACAGATGACTTATCCGGAATCTAAGCTTTTGTAGCGACAATGGCTTCTCTTCTAAACAATCCGATACAAGATCAGCGGTTGTCAGTTTTGCGCCGAAACTGAGAAAGCCTCCACCGGCTTTGCACCAGGTACCCGGATTGGGCCGACCTAATTCCGCAGCTCTCTCAGCCCGGCAATCACTCACCGCCCGTGTACCTGAGTCAATCCTGGTCAACAGCTAGTGGGTCTTCTACTGCTTCTGGCCCATGTACCTGGATTGGGCCGGCCTGACTTCGCGTCTCTCTCAGCCCGACAGTCACTCGCTGCCCGTGTACTTGAGTCACACGCGGCCCATGAAGTAGCAGATCTTCACTCTTTTAAGTCCGCTTTGACTATCGTTGACAATGACTTATCACATCTGGAGCCATGAGGCCCACGCTATTCAGCATGGCTCCTCAATATCCCCCTTGATGAGTGCATTGTCAACACTTTAGTTCTTCAGCTCTTCAGTACCTGCGAACAACTGTGGAAACACCAAAACAAAACACAAGAAAACAAAGACGAAGAAAATAAAGTAAAAGTTTAACCCTAATGACCAAAAGCCAAACAAAAGCAAGAAGTGGTCATTATGGTTAACCAAAATGTAAAAGCTCAAAATGAGTGCGATCTCATAAACATCAACAAGGACATCAAAAGAGTAAGGACACGCTCCCCCTTAAACTCTTATCCCAAAATTTCTCCCCCTTGTTGACAAGTGAACTCATCAAGCACTCGAAAAAGACACAGACTCCCCCTAAAATGCAACTCCTCCTCAAAATATGCGATGAATGCAACTGAGGTGCAGGTGGAGTGAGTAAAGCATGCTTCTCAGATATGATTGACTGCAATTACAACATCGAACAGATACAGCAAAAGACATATTGTCTAAGATACATGGCATGATCAGTGCAACAAATGATATCGAAAGAAAGTCATTAGCACGCATTTTCAATTTTTGCAAACAAAAACATCACCACATTTTTCGGTTGACAAGCAAGGTAAAACATGAGATGTAGAAGCTAACTGATATCTACCAAGATAGCATTGTCCAAAACAAAGTGCTACAACAAACTTGTTATCATTTCAATTTTCAGGCTTTTTCTTTTTCCTTTTTCATCTTTGCCAGGGGTTATTTGCATGTCAAACCTTATGCTGACCGACCAAGTCAAGCCTAGGTCAGAACTGGACCATCAGAAGCTTAAGACATTGGTCGTGGCATACACTACACTGTCCTAGTTCATACCAAAGTGCTATGGTACGCAGTCCAGAACAATGTAATGCGACAAAGCAAACCCTCCTGGATCTTTTCAAGTTATGCATAAAAAGGCATGGAATTTTCATTTTTCTTGATTTTTCATCATTTTTAACGCACATTTCCATGTTTTAAAGCAGAAAGATATCCAAGTTGCATGTTTGCATCTATGTCAGGAACTAGCTACAAGACATGTAACAGATAGCAAAAACACTCAGTCTACACATGCTAGTTACCAGAAGCAACGGTGATCATTTTTTTCAAGTTTAAAGCATAAAAAGCCATGCATATGACAGATATCAGACAAATCAAGTGAACTGAACCAAAGCATGATCATTGACAAGTAATCAAAAGCATGTATCAGCTAGAGTAAGTAAAGCAGTTCAATCATATAACAGAAGCAAGCTCAAAAGTGTGATATGTGAATATGCAAGTTATGAACACAAACAAAAAGACTCAAGAAAAGAGTAGAGAAGAAGAAAACTGACGCAAAGTATCCTAGAAAGGATACACAACACCCAAATCCCCTCGTAAACGCTCAAAAGTAGACTAATCTAGGGGTTTGGTGAAAATTTCAGCCAATTGATGATGCGTATCAACATGAACAAGGTCAATGACACCTTTCTCATATTGATCCCACAGAAAATGAAAGCGCACATCAATGTGTTTGGTTTTTGAATGGAGACACGGGTTTTTCCCTACACTAATAGCACTAGTGCTATCGCAAAACAATGGAACCCTGGTAGGAAAGAACAACCCAAAATCTCGCAGAGTGGAACTCATCCAAACCAACTGTGAGCAGCAGCTAGTAGTAGCTACATACTCAGCCTCAGTGGTCGAAAGGGTAACTCCAGATTGCTTTCGAGAAGACCAACAAACAAGGGAAGAACCAAGAAAATGGCAAGTACCGGAAGTCGACTTGCGATCCAACCAGCACCCACCAAAGTCAGCGTCCGAAAAGCCAGATAAATCAAGAGATGATGATGCTGAATAGTAAAGATCAAGATCAGGCGCATAAGTGAGATACCTGAAGATGCGCTTGACATCTTGCCGATGAGACGCGCGTGGTGAAGACTGAAAGCGCGCGCAAAGTCCCACGGCGAACTGAATGTCCGGTCTTGTCGCCGTTAAGTACAATAGCGAACCAATCATCCCTCGAAACTCCCTCTCGTTGACCTTGACGCCGCTCTCGTCCTTGTCCAGGCCCCCAGTCGTACCCATTGGGGTCATTTGAGGCTTCAGCTCTCCACCAAAGTCGAACTTCTTCAGCATATCTCTAGTATACTTACCCTGGTGGATGAAGGTGCCGTCCTTGGTCTGCTTGATCTGAAGCCCTAGAAAATACTTGAGCTCACCCATGAGGCTCATCTCAAATTCGTTGTGCATCTGCTCAGAAAACTTGGACATAAGAGAATCAGCAGTACCGCCAAAAATAATATCGTCCACGTAAATCTGAGCAACCAAGAAATCTGAAGCAATTATGAGCAAGAAGAGAGTCTTATCCACAGAACCCATCACAAAGCCCTTCCCCAACAAAAAATTTCTTCAACCGGTCATACCAAGCCCTAGGGGCTTGCTTCAACCCATATAAAGCTTTCTGTAGCTTATAGACATGTCGAGGAAACTTAGGGTTCTCAAAACCGGGGGGCTGCCTAACATAGACTTCCTCCTCTATGAACCCGTTCAGAAAAGCATTGTTGACATCCATTTGAAAAAGCTTAAAACCCTTCGAAGCGGCAAAAGCTAAGAGAATGCGAATGGACTAGACGGGCAACAGGGGCGAAAGTTTCTTCAAAATCAATACCCTCTTTCTGGCAAAAATCCTGGGCAACTAGTCAAGCTTTGTTGCGCACCACAACCCCATCTTCACCCTGTTTGTTCTTGAACACCCACTTGGTGCCTATGGGGTTGCATCCTGGTGGTGGCTCAACTAGTGTCCAAACCCGATTACGGACAAAATTCTCAAGCTCTTCTTGCATGGCATTAATCCAATTAGAATCAGAAAGAGCATGAGAAACATCTCTGGGCTCAAAAGATGCAACAAAAGCAGATTCAGCAAACACAGCAAAAGACTTACCGGATGAACGCAAAGTCCTCTCAGTCAAATCACCGATGATGAGCTCTAAGGGGTGATCACGCTGAACTGCTCGGGTTCCCTGGTGATTTGAAGTCACCTCACCGGAGTCAGCAGCTGGCACCTCTGGACTCGACTGAGCGGGCTCGATCGAAGTGGAAGAAGTGATTAGAGGTACGCCCTCATCCTCAGTCAAAGTCTCAGAAGGTGTGGGCTCTACAGGAGGTGCAGAAGGCCCACCCTCATCAGCAACTAGAGTATCCTCATCTTCCTCGAAGATGGACTCTCCGAGCTGATTGTAACACCCTAGAATTTAAAAAGAATTAAAATAAAAGAAAAGTATTATTAAAAACATTTTTGGAATTTATAATTAAAGGAAAAAGCCTTAAAGAGCTCTATTAAAGCCAAATAGAGAGAAATATTCAAAATCTGGACTTGAAAAATTTATGAGATGAACTAGATGCCAAAATATAATTTTAGGAATTTTTCCAAATTTTTATCAACAGTGATTCAACCCTTAAACAAATAAATGAATTACTGGAATTACTTTAAATCAGAAAAACATTTAAAACCTTATTGGGCCTCAACCCCGAATTCGCCCCGAGCCCGGCCCAATCCAGCAGCGTGCCACCGACAGGTGGGGTCCGCCTGTCGGTGCACTTCCCAGCTTCTCTCTCCTCCACCGCGCCCCACCTGGCCCACTTGTCAGCCTCCCCTCTCTCGCCCTCGCTCTCTGACGTCCGTGGCCCGCCTGTCGGCGCCATTGGTTTCACGCTTGGCCACTGACAGGTGGGGGCCACCTGTCAGGATCGTCTTCCTCGTTGGAATGGGATCCCCTTTCCTTCTCCCCGGCGATCCCCTTCCGTTTTCCTCGCCGCCGGCCGCCCGATCTCGCCCGATCGCCCCCGGATCACTTTCCCCGAACACCGGCGACCCCATTCCATCCATAGCCCACGCGGTTTCGTGATTATGGAAGTATATCCGAGGATTTGGAAACCTCGCCGGAGAGTTTAGAAACCCTCTCGGTTTCCTCCGATTTCCTTGCCATCTAGACGCCGACGACCCCTTATTTAAACCCCCTCCGGCCTCCGCACTCAGCCCACGCCAACGCAGCCATCCTAGAGTGAAAGCAGAGCGCCGCCGCCCTCTTTTTGGCCTTCGGTTCTGCTTCGCCTCCGGCGAGCCATCGCCGTCGATCCCGGCCCCCATTACCCTAGCCACCGCCACCGTCAGGTCCGCCGTCGACTGCTCGTCCTCGGCCACACCTCCGTTGGCTGTGAATGTCGCCGGATCGTCATCGCCGTCAAGCTCCCGAGGACCCCTCACCGTCTACCCTCGCCGCCGGTCACCTCCGGACCTCCTTCTTCGCCGTCGAAGGTACGGTCATGACCGCCCTCCTCTCCTCGTTACATTTTTGCCGATAGCTAAGCCCGTAGGCGCTCGCCGCCGCCGTCGTCGCCGCGCCCGAACCCGCCGTAGCTGGAGATGAAGGGTAAAATACCCTCTTCGCCACGTGCCGTGCCGGAATCCATCCGAGCCGCACGATCCCGAGCGAATGGTCCAGATTAGATCCTGTGGGGATCTAATCTGAGCCCTCAGATCCGGTAAAACCGGTATCTTTTAATATGGGCCGTCAATCTCTATTTAAAATTTTGACTCAATCTGGTGCGTCCACGTCGTACCGGTTCGCGAGATCTAATCCTGGCCGTCCGTTGCCACTTAAGCCCTTCGCCATGCGCCTGATCGCCGGATCTGGATCCAACGGATCTAGTTGATCCGGTTCACGCGCATAGTACTCCTGTCCACCGTGGGCTTGGCTCACCGTGGAACAGAGCCCATTTTCCAGTTTAAATAAAATTCCAGAAATTGATTTAAACTTTGAAAATTCATAACTTGCTCATTTTAACTCCAAATTTCACCATTCAAATTTTGTTAAATTCAGCATATTATTCTCTACACATTTATGCCATAAAAATAGTATGTTACTGTTACCCAAAATATTCATAATAAATAAATGAATAAAAACCCCTTAGGGTTAAAATTATTAATTCTGAAAAATAAATTAGAAAAGCCTTAAGAAAATAAGTTTACTGTTTTTCACCAAACATCAGAATATTAAAACCTTATTCCACATAATAAAACCCACAAAAATGTATGTTTATTATTTGGTGGATTTTTATCTGTTTATTGAATGTATTGTTTATTTTTCCGTATCGATAAGACTACGAGTTCGTCGAGGAGCCGGAGTTCTACCCTGAGGTTCCTCCATCCCCATTTGCTGATCAAGGCAAGTCATCGACCACCCCTATGGAAACAGTTGATCATCATTGAGCCCATGTTCTAATAAATTATCGCTATAACTCATAGGATATTATTGCATTAGTCAAATATCTAGCATTACACTTATATTTATTAGATCCCCGTCCTTGTGTGCAAACCCAATCCATGCTTATTGAGCTTTAACTCCTTGTCACTCCACTATAAAATTATTAGCTAGTGCCCAATGTACCGGCACAACTGCTATAGGATAAAAAGAATGAGTCGTAGATAGCTGGATTTTGATATATGAATTTCCCCGTTATTCTCGTCTCTGGACTCTGTTGGAGTTGGCTAAGTTATAAGTATGGTGGGTTCCGGGTGCAAGCTCGGGCATTGGTTTGTCACACCCAGGGCACTATAAGGACCGGTCTACGGGATCTGTTGCAAAGCACTTCCGTACCAACCACAAGTCTAATGGGTAAGTCCTAACTGGAAGTATGGAATACTCCGACTCGATGCACCATAGTGGAGGGTGCAAGGGGCAAGCCTGCGGGCGACTTGTACAGACGAGGCTCAAGGGGGGTATGTTGGGGCTCCGACGCGTCGGGACACCATATGAAACCTATAAGAGGGTGTCGTTGAGTCGAGGAGGACCATATGGAAGGTTTTGGCATGAGTTCCCGTGAAATGGGTTATCTCGTTACACTTTGGTGTAGGTGATGAGTGCGTGCCTTGTGGGTACAGTGGTACATCTCTGATCAGAGTAATTTAATCTGTTCGAAAAGCCGAGCCCACGGTCAAGGGCGGGTTGTGTGACTACTCGCAGTTAGTTTACAACTGTTTCCATGGTTGAGTTATTCATGGCATGTAAGGACTGTTGAGCGAGGTGGGGCTGACTGATGAGGACATCACTTCACATGATACACACATGGAGCCTCCACCTACAAATCAACTACAAGGACCAATCACACGCGCCCGTGCCCGTCGCTTGAACCATGAGGTTAATTCTTTCCTTAGCAATTTTGACTATATTTGTTTGGACGGGATGCTACTGAATTCTAGTGATATTTTGTTGCTTAGGAACATGGGAGATGGAATAGGAGAGTTGGACTTGAAGACGGAGCCGCACGGATGTTTGAAGTCAAGATTTCGCTGGTTCGGACTACATCGACCACCCTGCACCAAAATGGCCATAACTTCCTCATACGAAGTCCGATTGGCGCGTTCTTGGACTTTTTGGAAAGCTGAGGAGAAGACGGATCGTTTGCCGTTGGTTTCACATCGTTTGGAGTCTCGAGTCGTTCTGTGTGACCGAAACCGTCCTGCGTGACAGAACTGGACCATGTTGGCCATAATCTGAGTCTGTACGTCTTCTAGCCCACAGCCCAAGTCTGTTCCCCTTCCACAGGCCGCCGCCCTATATATCCTCACGCCAGCCACTTCTAGGGTTAGGTTTTGCTTTGTTGCATCTACACTGTTGTGTTTAGATCCCGCCTCTTGCGCTGGACCGATTGGCTGCCGCATTGGCGTTTGTGAAACCTCAACTTATCTTCGTTTGTCTGTGTTTTGGCATTCGATTTGTATCCTTCCTGTTCTTGCTTGTGTTCTTGGGTTCGCTTGCAGGAATTAGCCTTCGTGGCGAGGTCAATCGCGTTCTGCGTGGTTGATAACCAACGGAGACAGTGGTGTAACGATTGCAAGGTTTTGATCCGTCGGACCGGAGCCTTGGATCGCCAACGTCGAGATTCTCCACCAACCCAAGTTTATCCTTTACCTAGCGGAAGATCGGGACCAATCCCCCATCACTGACTATACCCCTCGAATTAGAAGATGATGATGCATACACATGTTTACATTTCAGTACTAATAAATTGATCACATTTAATGCTTTACAATTATGCTTCTTCCGCAAAATTAGCCACTATCTCCCTTGTTATTATCTTGCATTATATTTGCATTCGGTGGCTTGCTGAGTACGTCCGTACTCACCCCGTTGACTTACACCATTAGAGCCCGTCTTGTACGAGGAGGATGAAGGTCTGGAGTAGCGACCAAGTCAAGGCGAGACTGGAAGGAGGCGTTCATCTAGGACCCCTTGATTTTATTAGTTTCTCTTCACTTTCATTCACTTTTGTAATAATGCGGTCTACGAACCGTGAATGATTGCCCGTATTGTACGTGGTCGCTTGATGAACGTCTTGGTTTATTGATTTTCTTTGGAATTTCAATAATGGTCCTGATTTATTAAATCGGGGCATGACAAGATGGTATCAGAGCCGACTTGACTGTAGGAAGCCAAACAGACCTGGCCCTAGTACTTATATTAACTATATTTTCTTACAAAAATTACTTATCCTCTCATCTTCCGAGGTTTTCACAAAAGCTTTCTCTCTTTTGTAGATGCCGGTCCATACCATGAGTTGGAACCTTCGCGACGAGGCCGGATTCATCCGCGAGATGCGCATGCTCGTCGGTTTCCTCGGATTTGAGCACGAGCCGATGTTTCATGGAGTCTTCCCCGATGAGGAAGAAAGCTTCTGTGAGGTCACCGTCGTCATCCAGCCCTCCCCTCAGACAGCCCACACCTATCGAGGTGGAGGACCTACCTTCTTGGTAGCCAGTCAGCGCACCGCCCTCCAGGCCCTCACTAAGCTCCGGATGATCTACGACAGTGAGCTCTACAATACGGAATATCGTTTTGTGCCCCTTCGCACTCCAGGGAGTCCCCACAGTGTCTACGTCAGCACGCTCTCCCAGCGTCATTCTGCGATTGGTCATACCGTACGCTTGTTGGAGGCAATGGATGATCTCCATTACGAGGCACTGCAGGATACCAACGGACAGCGCGACACAATCAGTTTTTACCGACACTCTTCCGAGGATCTAAACCGCGAGAACGGAGATCTTTGTCGCCGCATCCAGCAAGGACACCGATTGGCTGCCGAGGCCGAGGAGTTACGTCGCCAGAATGAGCTCCTACGGCAGCGCGTCGCCACCAATCCTCAGCTCCGCCATCAGATTGAGGAGTTGAAGAAGGACATTGAGGAGATCGCCCATCTTCCGCCTCACAAGCAGAAATCACTTCGGATACCCATCGTGAGACCCAAGAGGATTTCATGCAGTGCTCTACCCGCTGGACCATCCAGCTCCACGACCCCGACCGTCTCCCACGAGCTCGTGATCGAGCCGTCCCCAGAGCTACCATAGATGTAGAGTTTACGATTGTTTGTTTCCTTTACTTTGTTTTGGATTGTATTATCACCCATGTCTAAAATAAGGCATGAGTGAAGAGCTAAATAAAAGACAATAAATGAAATTGCAAGAACGTCCTTTTGAAATAAAGTTTAGCAGTGTACCCCCTATAAAGATGTTGTTATTTTGGAAACCTCAGGATGTCAAACAACCAAGGCTCCGACGCTCCTCAGAATGGAGGAGATAACGGGAACCTACCTCAGTGGGGAGCAACTGGTCAAAGGCAAGCCCCGGTTACCAATCACCCCACTCTGGCCGAGATGATGGCCACCCAAAACCAACTGGTATCTGCCCTCCTGAACCAGATGCAACAACAACAACAGCAGATGCAAGAGCAGCAGGCTCACTTCTTCCGTCTCCACCAACAACTCGAGTTGCCACGACCCACCACTCTAGCTCCCGCTCCCACCTCCTAGCTCTCGGAATTCCTCCGAGTCCGCCCACCGATGTTCTCAAGCACCACCAACCCCATGGAGGCTGGGGATTGGTTAAGGACTATCGAGAAGAAACTCGACCTCCTGACCTGCACCGAGCAGGAGAGGGTGGCCTTCGCCACCCACCAGCTCCAAGGTCCCGCCACAGAATGGTGGGACAATCTGCGCGAGACCTTGCCCGAGGGACACATCCATACCTGGGCGGAGTTCTCGGCCGCCTTCCGTGCTGATCACATCCCCGACGGCATCGTTGCGCAGAAGCAACAAGAGTTTAAGGACCTGCAGCAAGGGAGCAGGTCCGTAACGGAATATCTGCACGAGTTCAACAGACTGGCCAGGTACGTACCGGAGGAGGTCCGTACAGATGCGGCCAGGCAGGCCAAGTTCCTCCGGGGACTGAAGGATGAGATGTCCCTACAGCTTATCTCCGGAGATTTCGCCAACTTCCAAAAGTTGGTGAATAAAGCTATTATTCAGGAGACCCCGTAGAATAAGGTCGACCTGAAGAGGAAAAGGATGATCGCCCTCAAGCAAAACCAAGGCATGGGTCAGAGACCCCCGCTTCACCCCTCCTCCACCAGCACCACAGTACCACCCCCGCCCGGTGTATCATCCGGCACCACCTACCGCCAATACCGGAGCCGAACAATCTCGCCCCGCTCCCGCCGCACCAACCGCCCCAGCCGCCCGAGCCAAGATGATGGATATTCTACGCGACAAGCACGCCAAGCCCGTGGTGTGTTTCAACTGCCGCCAGGAGGGGCATTACTCTCACCAGTGCCCTCATCCTAAGCGTACACAAGGCGTCGCATCGAACCCCGCCGTCCGTGCCCGAGTCAACCGCATCACGGCCGAAGAAGCCCAGGCCACCCCGGAAATTGTAATGGGTAAGTTTATGGTACATTCATCACTTGCAGTGGTTTTATTTGACACCGGAGCTACGCACTCCTTCATACCGACTGCTTTTGTGGAAAGAAATGCCCTGGACATAAGTGAACTGCCCAGACCAGTATTAATAGCTACCCCGGGCAAACAAACCCTCGCCTATTCCTTTAGTCCAAGGATATGGGTAGATATCCAAGGCACAATATTCTGGGCCGACCCCATCCTAACAGAATGCCAAGGTTTGGATCTCATTCTAGGGATGGATTGGTTAAATAAACACCAAGGAGTAATAGAATGTGCCCAGAGAAAAGTAACGGTGATCAGTGAAGAAGGGACTGCCGTCACATTCCAGATGCCGAGTATGAAGTCCGGAAGACCAAGACTGCATCAGATTACCTTGAAGGAAATACCAGTAGTCAGTGAGTACCCGGACGTATTCCCAGAGGATTTACTAGGGATGCCACCCAAGAGGGACATCGAGTTCAGGATTGATTTGGTACCCGGGACCACCCCTATTTACAAGCGACCATACCGGATGGCCGCTAATGAGCTAGCTGAGATGAAGCAGCAGTTGGAGGATCTCGAGAAGAAAGGCTACATCAGACCAAGTACATCGCCATGGGGTGCCCCCGTCATCTTCGTCGAGAAGAAAGAAGACAAGGCTAAGCATATGTGTTTGGATTACCGCGCTTTGAATGAAGTAACCATCAAGAACAAGTACCCGTTGCCTCGGATCGATGATCTCTATGACCAGCTGAAGGGAGCTACGGTATTCTCGAAGATCGACCTGCGGTCCGGTTATCATCAGTTAAGGATTCGAGAAGAGGATATACCCAAGACGGCCTTTACCACCTGTTATGGATTATATGAGTGTACTGTTATGTCATTCAGATTGACCAACGCCCCTGCATTCTTCATGAATATGATGAACAAGGTATTTCTGGAGTATCTGGACAAATTCATCGTGGTCTTTATAGACGACATCCTCATTTATTCCAAGGACCAGAAAGAGCACGAGACTCACCTCCGGTTAACCTTAGGCAAGCTAAGGGAACACCAGTTATACGCCAAGTACAGCAAATGCAAGTTTTGGATGGCGGAAGTGAAGTTCCTTGGACACATTATCTCTGCGCAAGGCATTGCAGTAGATCCTGCCACCGTGGAAGCAGTTACAGACTGGTTGCCACCCACGAACGTATCTGAGATAAGAAGTTTTCTGGGTTTGGCCGGGTATTATCGGAGGTTTATCGAGAATTTTTCTAAGATAGCCAAGCCTATGACCAAGTTATTACAGAAAGGAGAGAAGTTTGAATGGACTTCCGAATGCGAGGAAAGTTTCCGCACCCTCAAGACCCGGCTGGTGTCTGCGCCCATACTGACCCTACCAGATGTCAGGAAGGACTTCCATGTTTATTGTGACGCATCCCGCCAAGGATTGGGATGTGTTCTCATGCAAGACGGAAAAGTTATTTCATACGCCTCTCGTCAGTTGAGACCCCATGAGTTGAACTACCCAACACATGACTTGGAATTGGCCGCGGTTGTGCACGTCCTTAAGATTTGGAGGCATTATTTGGTCGGAAACCACTGCGAAATCTTTACGGATCACCAGAGTTTGAAGTACATCTTCACGCAGCCGGACCTCAATCTGAGGCAAAGGCGATGGTTGGAATTAATAAAGGACTACGACTTAGGGATTCACTACCACCCCGGAAAAGCCAATGTGGTAGCTGATGCATTAAGTCGTAAAGGATATTGCACCGCCGTCATGATTCAGGATCACGCGCCTTTGCTATATAAGGAGATGGAAAAATTAAACCTTGGATTAACCACTAGAGCATATCTAGCCACCCTGGAAACCCGGCCTATCTTGTTTGAGCAAATCCGAGAAGCCCAGTTGGAAGATCCAGATATAGCCGCCATTAAAGAGAACATGAGACAAGGTAAAGCCCCAGGATTCTCAGAAGACGAGAATGGCACCATATGGTTTGGAACCCGGATATGTGTGCCAGATAAACCCGAGATAAAAACCCTTATCCTTAAGGAAGCCCATGATACCTTATACTCCATCCATCCCGGGAGTACCAAGATGTACCAAGACCTGAAGGAACGCTATTGGTGGGTTAGCATGAAGAGAGAGATTGCTCAGCTCATCGCAGAATGTGACACCTGCAGAAGAGTAAAGGCAGAACATCAGAGACCTGCAGGACTGTTACAGCCACTTAAAGTGCCTGAATGGAAATGGGAAGAAATCGGAATGGACTTCATCACCGGACTCCCAAAGACCCAGCTTGGATATGATTCTATTTGGGTAATCATTGACCGGCTTACGAAAGTAGCACACTTCATAGCCGTTAGGACAACCTTCAGTGGTCCTAAGCTCGCAGAGTTGTACATGGCCCGCATTGTGTGTCTTCATGGAGTGCCCAAGAAGATAGTGTCTACCTCCTGTTTTTGGAAGAACCTTCAAGAGGAGATGGGCACGAGACTGAACTTCAGCACTGCTTACCACCCTCAGACAGATGGACAAACTGAAAGGGTGAGTCAGATATTGGAAGATATGCTTCAGGCATGCGTCTTGGATTTTGGAGCAACTTGGGTCAAGAGTTTACCGTACGCTGAGTTTTCGTACAACAACAGTTATCAAACCAGCCTCTAGATGTCCCCGTTCGAAGCCCTATATGGACGTAAGTGTAGGACGCCTCTACTTTGGGATCAAACTGGTGAATCCCATGTGTTTGGAACAGATCTCCTTCGAGAAGTTGAAGAGAAGGTACGGATCATCAGAGACCGGCTCAAGACAGCCCAATCACGACAGAAGAGCTACGCGGACAATCGTCGTCGAGACTTAGCTTTTGAAGAGGGAGACCATGTCTATCTTCGAGTTACACCCCTCCGCGGACCCCAACGGTTTAACATGAGAGGAAAGTTGGCCCCTCGATATATTGGACCATTTCTCATTATTCGACGCCAAGGAGAAGTTGCTTATCAGTTGGAACTACCACCCTCATTGACCGGAGTGCATGATGTTTTTCATGTGTCTCAACTAAAGAAGTGTCTTCGCATCCCGACAGAGCAAGTGGATCTTCAGCAGTTGGATGTTCAAGAGGATCTGACCTATGTGGAGAAGCCCGTCAAGATCTTGGAAGTCAAAGAAAGGAGCACCAGGAGTCGGGTCATCCGCTTCTACAAGGTACAATGGAGCAATCATCCCGTAGAGGAAGCTACATGGGAAAAAGAAGATGAACTCAAGGCACAACATCCTGAGCTATTCGAGGATTGATCCGAATCTCGAGGACGAGATTCTCTGTAAGGGGAATAGGATTGTAACACCCCAGAATTTAAAAAGAATTAAAAGAAAAGAAAAGTATTATTAAATACATTTTTGGAATTTATAATTAAAGGAAAAAGCCTTAAAGAGCTCTATTAAAGCCAAATAGAGAGAAATATTCAAAATCTAGACTTGAAAATTTTATGAGATGAACTAGAGGCCAAAATATAATTTTAGGAATTTTTCCAAATTTTTATCAACAGTGATTCAACCCTTAAACAAATAAATGAATTACTGGAATTACTTTAAATCAGAAAAACATTTAAAACCTTATTGGGCCTCAACCCCGAATTCGCCCCGAGCCCGGCCCAATCCAATAGCGTGCCACCGACAGGTGGGGTCCGCCTGTCGGCGCACTTCCCCGCTTCTCTCTCCTCCACCGCGCCCCGCCTGGCCGACTTGTCAGCCTCCCCTCTCTCGCCCTCGCTCTCTGACGTCCGTGGCTCGCCTGTCGGCACCATTGGTTTCGCGCTTGGCCACTGACAGGTGGGGGCCACCTGTCAGGATCATCTTCCTCGTTTGAAGGGGATCCCCTTTCCTTCTCCCCTTCCGTTTTCCTCGCCGTCGGCCGCCCGATCTCGCCCGATCGCCCCCGGATCACTTTCCCCGAACACCGGCGACCCCATTCCATCCATAGCCCACACGGTTTCATGATTATGGAAGTATATCCGAGGATTTGGAAACCTCGCCGGAGAGTTTAGAAACCCTCTCGGTTTCCTCCGATTTCCTTGCCATCTAGACGCCGGCGACCCCCTATTTAAACCCCCTCCGGCCTCCGCACTCAGCCCACACCAACGCAGCCATCCTAGAGCAAAAGCAGAGCGCCGCCGCCCTCTTTTTGGCCTTCGGTTCTACTTCGCCTCCGGCGAGCCATCGCCGTCGATCCCGGCCCCCATCACCCTAGCCACCGCCACCGTCAGGTCCGCCGTCGATTGCTCGTCCTCGGCCACACCTCCGTTGGTCGTGAACGCCGCCGGATCGTCGTCACCGTCAAGCTCCCGAGGACCCCTCACCGTCTACCCTCGCCGCCGGTCACCTCCGGACCTCCTTCTTCGCCGTCAAAGGTACAGTCATGACCGCCCTCCCCTCCTCATTCCATTTTTGTCGATAGCTAAGCCCGTAGGCGCTCGCCGCCACCGTCGTCGCCGCGCCCAAACCCACCGTCGCCGGAGACGAAGGGTAAAATACCCTCTTCGCCACGTGCCGTGCCGGAATCCATCTGAGCCACACGATCCCGAGCGAACGGTCCAGATTAGATCCTGTGGGGATCTAATCTGAGCCCTCAGGTCCGGTCAAACCGGTATCTTTTAATCTGGGCCGTCAATCTCTATTTAAAATTTTGACTCAATCTGGTGCGTCCACGTCGTACCGGTTCGCGAGATCTAATCCTGGTCGTTCGTTGCCACTTATGCCCTCCGCCACGCGCCTGATCGCCGGATCTGGATCCAACGGATCTGGTTGATCCGGTTCACGCGCACAATACTCCTGTCCACCGTGGGCTTGGCTCACCGTGGACCAGAGCCCATTTTCCAGTTTAAATAAAATTCTAGAAATTTTATTTAAACTTTGAAAATTCATAACTTGCTCATTTTAACTCCAAATTTCACCATTCAAATTTTGTTAAATTCAGCATATTATTCTCTACACATTTATGCCATAAAAACCCCTTAGGGTTAAAATTATTAATTCAGAAAAATAAATTAGAAAAGCCTTAAGAAAATAAGTTTACTGTTTTTCACCAAACATCAGAATATTAAAACCTTATTCCACATAATAAAACCCACAAAAATGTATGTTTATTATTTGGTGGATTTTTATCTGTTTATTGAATGTATTGTTTATTTTTCCGTATCGATAAGACTACGAGTTCGTAGAGGAGCCAGAGTTCTACCCCGAGGTTCCTCCATCCCCATTTGCTGATCAAGACAAGTCATCGACCACCCATGTGGAAACAGTTGATCATCATTGAGCCCATGTTCTAATAAATTATCGCTATAACTCATAGGATATTATTGCATTAGTCAAATATCAAGCCTTACACTTATATTTATTAGATCCCCGTCCTTGTGTGCAAACCCAAGCCATACTTATTGAGCCTAAACTCCTTGTCACTCTACTATAAAAATATTAGCTAGTGCCCAATGTACAGGCACAAATTATATAGGATAAAAAGAATGAGTCGTAGATAGTTGGAATCTGATATATGAATTTCCCCGTTATTCTCGTCTCTGGACTCTGTTGGAGTTGGCTAAGTTATAAGTATGGTGGGTTCCGGGTGCAAGCTCGGGCATTGGTTTGTCGCACCCGGGGCACTATAAGGACCGGTCCGCGGGATCTGTTGCAAAGCACTTCCGTACCAACCACAAGTCTAATGGGTAAGTCCTAACTGGAAGTATGGAACACTTCGATTCGATGCACCATAGTGGAGGGGGCAAGGGGCAAGCCTGCGGGCGACTTGTACCGACGAGGCTCAAGAGGGGGTATGGTGGGGCTCTGACGCATCGGGACACCGTATGAAACCTATAAGAGGGTGCCGTTGAGTCGAGGAGGACCATATGGAATGTTTTGGCACGAGTTCCCATGAAATGTGTCATCTCGTTACACTTTGGTGTAGGTGATGAGTGCGTGCCTTGTGGGTACAGTGGTACATCTCTGATCAGAGTAATTTAATCTTTTAGAAAAGCCGAGCCCACGGTCAAGGGCGGGTTGTGTGACTACTCGCAGTTAGTTTACAACTGTTTGCATGGTTGAGTTATTCATGGCATGTAAGGACTGTTGAGCGAGGTGGGGCTGACTGTACCCCTCGAGTTAGAAGATGATGATGCATACACATGTTTACATTTCAGTACTAATAAATTGATCACATTTAATGCTTTACAATTATGCTTCTTCCGCAAAATTAGCCACTATCTCCCTTGTTATTATCTTGCATTATATTTGTATTCGGTGGCTTGCTGAGTACGTCCGTACTCACCCCGTTGACTTACACCATTAGAGCCCGTCTTGTACGAGGAGGATGAAGGTCTGGAGTAGCGACCCAGTCAAGGCGAGACTGGAAGGAGGCGTTCATCTAGGACCCCTTGATTTTATTAGTTTCTCTTCACTTTCATTCACTTTTGTAATAATGCGGTCTACAAACCGTGAATGATTGCCCGTATTGTACGTGGTCGCTTGATGAACGTCTTGGTTTGTGTGATGTTTTATTTGTTTATTCAATGTTATATTTATTTTTCCGTGTCGAGAAGACTACGAGTTCGTCGAGGAGCCGGAGTTTTACCCCGAGGTTCCTCCATCACCATTTGCTGAGCAAGGCAAGTCATCGAACCCTCCCGTGGAAATAGTTGATCATCATTGAGCCCATATTTTAATAAATTATCGCTATAACTCATAGGATAATATTGCATTTGTCAAATATTAAGCCCTACACTTATATTTATTAGATCCCCGTCCTTGTGTGCAAACCCAAGCCATGCTTATTGAGCCTAAACTCCTTGTCACTCTACTATAAAAATATTAGCTAGTGCCCAATGTACAGGCACAAATGATATAGGATAAAAAGAATGAGTCGTAGATAGTTGGAATCTGATATATGAATTTCCCCGTTATTCTCATCTCTGGACTCTGTTGGAGTTTGCTAAGTTATAAGTATGGTGGGTTCCGGGTGCAAGCTCGGGCATTGGTTTGTCGCACCCGGGGCACTATAAGGACCGGTCTGCGGGATCTGTTGCAAAGCACTTCCGTACCAACCACAAGTCTAATGGGTAAGTCCTAACTAGAAGTATGGAATACTCCGACTCGATGCACCATAGTGGAGGGGGCAAGGGGCAAGCCTGCGGGCGACTTGTACTGACGAGGCTCAAGAGGGGGTATGGTGGGGCTCCGACGCGTCGGGACACCGTATGAAACCTATAAGAGGGTTCCGTTGAGTCGAGGAGGACCATATGGAATGTTTTGGCACGAGTTCCCGCTAAATGGGTCATCTCATTACACTTTGGTGTAGGTGATGAGTGCGTGCCTTGTGGGTACAGTGGTACATCTCTGATCAGAGTAATTTAATCTTTTCGAAAAGCCAAGCCCACGGTCAAGGGCGGGTTGTGTGACTACTCGCAGTTAGTTTACAACTGTTTGCATGGTTGAGTTATTCATGGCATGTAAGGACTGTTGAAGGAGGTGGGGCTGACTGTACCCCTCGAGTTAGAAGATGATGATGCATACACATGTTTACATTTCAGTACTAATAAATTGATCACATTTAATGCTTTACAATTATGATTCTTCCGCAAAATTAGCCACTATCTCCCTTGTTATTATATTGCATTATATTTGCATTCGGTGGCTTGCTGAGTACGTCCGTACTCACCCCGTTGACTTACACCATTAGAGCCCGTCTTGTACGAGGAGGATGAAGGTCTGGAGTAGCGACCCAGTCAAGGTGAGACTGGAAGGAGGCGTTCATCTAGGACCCCTTGATTTTATTAGTTTCTCTTCACTTTCATTCACTTTTGTAATAATGCGGTCTATGAACCGTGAATGATTGCCCGTATTGTACGTGGTCTCTTGATGAAAGTCTTGGTTTGTGTGATGTTTTATTTGTTTATTGAATGTTATATTTATTTTTCCGTATCGAGAAGACTACGAGTTCGTCGAGGAGTCGGAGTTTTACCCCGAGGTTCCTCCATCCCCATTTGCTGAGCAAGGCAAGTCATCGAACCCTCCCGTGGAAATAGTTGATCATCATTGAGCCCATATTTTAATAAATTATCGCTATAACTCATAGGATAATATTGCATTTGTCAAATATTAAGCCCTACACTTATATTTATTAGATCCCCGTCCTTGTGTGCAAACCCAAGCCATGCTTATTGAGCCTAAACTCCTTGTCACTCTACTATAAAATATTAGCTAGTGCCCAATGTACAGGCACAAATGATATAGGATAAAAAGAATGAGTCGTAGATAGTTGGAATCTGATATATGAATTTCCCCGTTATTCTCGTCTCTGGACTCTGTTGGAGTTGGCTAAGTTATAAGTATGGTGGGTTCCGTGTGCAAGCTCGGGCATTGGTTTGTCGCACCCGGGGCACTATAAGGACCGGTCTGCGGGATCTGTTGCAAAGCACTTCCGTACCAACCACAAGTCTAATGGGTAAGTCCTAACTGGAAGTATGGAACACTCCGACTCGATGCACCATAGTGGAGGGGGCAAGGGGCAAGCCTGCGGGCGACTTGTACCGACGAGGCTCAAGAGGGGGTATGGTGGGGCTCCGACGCGTCGGGACACCGTATGAAACCTATAAGAGGGTGTCGTTGAGTCGAGGAGGACCATATGGAATGTTTTGGCATGAGTTCCCGTGAAATGGGTCATCTCCTTACACTTTGGTGTAGGTGATGAGTGCGTGCCTTTTGGGTACAGTGGTACATCTCTGATCAGAGTAATTTTTTCGAAAAGCCGAGCCCACGGTCAAGGGCGGGTTGTGTGACTACTCGCAGTTAGTTTACAACTGTTTGCATGGTTGAGTTATTCATGGCATGTAAGGACTGTTGAATGAGGTGGGGCTGACTGTACCCCTCGAGTTAGAAGATGATGATGCATACACATGTTTACATTTCAGTACTAATAAATTGATCACATTTAATGCTTTACAATTATGCTTCTTCCGCAAAATTAGCCACTATATCCCTTGTTATTATCTTGCATTATATTTGCATTCGGTGGCTTGTTGAGTACGTCCGTACTCACCCCGTTGACTTACACCATTAGAGCCCGTCTTGTACGAGGAGGATGAAGGTCTGGAGTAGCGACCCAGTCAAGGCGAGACTGGAAGGAGGCGTTCATCTAGGACCCCTTGATTTTATTAGTTTCTCTTCACTTTCATTCCCTTTTGTAATAATGCGGTCTACGAACCGTGAATGATTTCCCGTATTGTACGTGGTCGCTTGATGAACGTCTTGGTTTGTGTGATGTTTTATTTGTTTATTGAATGTTATATTTATTTTTCCGTATCGAGAAGACTACGAGTTCGTCGAGGAGCCGGAGTTTTACCCCGAGGTTCCTCCATCACCATTTGCTGAGCAAGGCAAGTCATCGAACCCTCCCGTGGAAATAGTTGATCATCATTGAGCCCATATTTTAATAAATTATCGCTATAACTCATAGGATAATATTGCATTAGTCAAATATTAAGCCCTACAGTTATATTTATTAGATCCCCGTCCTTGTGTGCAAACATAAGCCATGCTTATTGAGCCTAAACTCCTTGTCACTCTACTATAAAAATATTAGCTAGTGCCCAATGTACAGGAACAAATGATATAGGATAAAAAGAATGAGTCGTAGATAGTTGGAATCTGATATATGAATTTCCCCGTTATTCTCATCTCTGTACTCTGTTGGACTTGGCTAAGTTATAAGTATGGTGGGTTCCGGGTGCAAGCTCGGGCATTGGTTTGTCGCACCCGGGGCACTATAAGGACCGGTCTGCGGGATCTGTTGCAAAGCACTTCCGTACCAACCACAAGTCTAATGGGTAAGTCCTAACTGGAAGTATGGAACACTCCGACTCGATGCACCATAGTGGAGGGGGCAAGGGGCAAGCCTGCGGGCGACTTGTACCGACGAGGCTCAAGAGGGGGTATGGTGGGGCTCCGACGCGTCGGGACACCGTATGAAACCTATAAGAGGGTGCCGTTGAGTCGAGGAGGACCATATGGAATGTTTTGGCATGAGTTCCCGTGAAATGGGTCATCTCATTACACTTTGGTGTAGGTGATGAGTGCGTGCCTTGTGGGTACAGTGGTACATCTCTGATCAGAGTAATTTAATCTTTTCGAAAAGCCGAGCCCACGGTCAAGGGCGGGTTGTGTGACTACTCGCAGTTAGTTTACAACTGTTTGCATGGTTGAGTTATTCATGGCATGTAAGGACTGTTGAGCGAGGTGGGGCTGACTGTACCCCTCGAGTTAGAAGATGATGATGCATATACATGTTTACATTTCAGTACTAATAAATTGATCACATTTAATGCTTTACAATTATGCTTCTTCCGCAAAATTAGCCACTATCTCCCTTGTTATTATCTTGCATTATATTTGCATTCGATGGCTTGCTGAGTACGTCCGTACTCACCCCGTTGACTTACACCATTAGAGCCCGTCTTGTACGAGGAGGATGAAGGTCTGGAGTAGCGACCCAGTCAAGGCGAGACTGGAAGGAGGCGTTCATCTAGGACCCCTTGATTTTATTAGTTTCTCTTCAGTTTCATTCACTTTTGTAATAATGCGGTCTACGAACCGTGAATGATTGCCCGTATTGTACTTGGTCGCTTGATGAACGTCTTGGTTTGTGTGATGTTTTATTTGTTTATTCAATGTTATATTTATTTTTCCGTATCGAGAAGACTACAAGTTCGTTGAGGAGCCGGAGTTTTACCCCGAGGTTCCTCCATCACCATTTGCTGAGCAAGGCAAGTCATCGTACCCTCTCGTGGAAATAGTTGATCATCATTGACACCATATTTTAATAAATTATCGCTATAACTCATAGGATAATATTGCATTAGTAAAATATTATGCCCTACAGTTATATTTATTAGATCCCCGTCCTTGTGTGCAAACCCAAGCCATGCTTATTGAGCCTAAACTCCTTGTCACTCTACTATAAAAATATTAGCTAGTGCCCAATGTACAGGCACAAATGATATAGGATAAAAAGAATGAGTCGTAGATAGTTGGAATCTGATATATGAATTTCCCCGTTATTCTCGTCTCTGGACTCTGTTGGAGTTGGCTAAGTTATAAGTATGGTGGGTTCCGGGTGCAAGCTCGGGCACTGGTTGGTCGCACCCGGGGCACTATATGGACCGGTCTGCGGGATCTGTTGCAAAGCACTTCCGTACCAACCACAAGTCTAATGGGTAAGTCCTAACTGAAAGTATGGAACAATCCGACTCGATGCACCATAGCGGGGGGGTATGGTGAGGCTCGACGCGTCGGTACACCATATGAAACCCATAAGAGGGTGTTGTTGGGTCGAGGAGGACCATATGGAAGGTTTTGGCACGAGTTCCCGTGGTATGGGTCATCTCGTTACACTTTGGTGTAAGTGATGAGTGCGTGCCTTGTGGGTACAGTGGTACATCTCCGATCAGAGTATTTAATCTTTTTGAAAAGCCGAGCCCACGGTCAAGGGTGGGTTGTGTAACTACTCTAGGTTAGTTTACTATTGTGTGAATGGTTGAGTTATTCATGGCAAGTAAGGACTATTGAGCGAGGTGGGACTGACTGTACCCCTCGAGTTAGAAGATGATGATGCATACACATGTTTACATTTCAGTACTAATAAATTGATCACATTTAATGCTTTACAATTATGCTTCTTCCGCAAAATTATCCACTATCTCCCTTGTTATTATCTTGCATTATATTTGCATTCGGTGGCTTGCTGAGTACGTCCGTACTCACCCCGTTGACTTACACCATCAGTACGAGGAGGATGATGGTCTGGAGTAGCGACCCAGTCAAGGCGAGACTGGAAGGAGGCGTTCATCTAGGACCCTTTGATTTATTAGTTTCTCTTCATCTTTATTCACTTTTGTATTAATATGGTCTACGAACCGTGAATGATTGCTCGTATTGTACGTGGTCGCATGATGAACGTCTTGGTTTATTGATTTTCTATGGAATTTCAATAAAGGTCCTGATTTATTAAATCGGGGCGTGACATCATCATCACCAGAAAGCTCAAAAGAAGGAGTCAAAAAAGGCAAGAACTCATCAAATGAAACCTCACAAGTCTCGACAAGCAGCTGGGATTCAAGGTTCCAAACACGGAAGCCTCGAGAATGCAAAGCATAGCCAAGAAAAACACCGTCCCAGCAACGAGACTCAAACTTGTCCAAATGCCCTCCCTTCTTGAGCACAAAGCACTTGCAGCCAAACGCTCGCAAGTGGATCCCCTTGGGTTGTCTGCCAAACCGCAACTCGTCCGAGGTCTTACCTAGGTAAGCTCTAAGAAAAATGCGGTTGGCCAGATAGCAAGCCGTGTTCATGGCTTCAGCCCAAAAATACCTAGGAGTCATGTGCTCATCGAGCATCGTTCTGGCCATCTCGACTAGCGTGCGGTTCTTTCGTTCCACAACACCGTTCTGTGGCGGAGTTTAAGGAGCAGAAAACTGATGGTCAAGACCCTGATCACTACAGAAGCTGACAAACTGAGAGTTCTTGAACTCAGAACCATTGTCGGAGCGAATTGCTCGCATCTGACCATTGTTCTCATTCTTTAGCTTCAAAATCAGGTCATGAACAAACTGAAAAGTTTCATCCTTAGACTCCAAAAAGAAAACCCATGAGAATCGAGAAAAGTCATCAACAATCACAAGCGCATACCACTTCCCCCCGACTGAGCGTACCCGAGCTGGACCTACAGTGTCCAAATGTAACAGCTCGCCCGGATACGAAGTCATCACCTGAGTCACAGGTGAGTGGAATGCGGCAACCATTTTCCTATGATGACAGGGATGACAAACTAGATCTTTCTCCATTTAAGCTTGGGCAATCCTCGGATGAGTTCCATAGAGCTTAACCTGACTAGCAGATCAAAACTCAAATGACCTAACCTCCTATGCCACTTCTAGAGCTCAGAGGAGGATACAACAATCAAATAACGAGAAGGGCCAAAAGAACTAGAGAAGTCAATTCGAAAAACTTTACCGAATGGTAAGATCTAGCAAATCAAAGACCCTCTAGAATCAAACACAGAAGAATTGCCCTTCTTAAAACGCACTTCCAAACCATCCTCAAGAAGTTGCGAAACAGAAATCAAGTTAAAGTTCAAATTCTTGACCAAAGCAACATTCTTTAAAGAGAAATGATCTGAAATGCGAATTGAGCCGATGCCACTTACTTTCCCTTGACCACTGTTCCCGAAAGTGATGTACTCTTTGGAGCTCCGGGGAGTGAGACTGGAGAACCATCTGCGATGTCCCGTCATGTGGCGAGAGCATCCAGAGTCCATGATCCAAATGTCCTCCAGTCCCCGATCCTGCACAATCAGTGGTTGTAAGTGGGAGCAAATGGTCCAGCACCAGGTTTAGCAAAAAAGCTAAACCAGTGTCGAGCCATCTGCTCAAAAGACGGAAAGTAGAAATCATTATGAGAGACCGGACCAAAACGCGGCTCAAAGCACGGTCCTCGGTTCTGCCTAAAGCCTCGGCCACGAGGTCCAGGACCTTAGCCAAAATGGCCTGGAGCTCTGCCAGAACGACCACCACCAACTGGAGCACGGGCAAGAAAGTCGTCTCCTCTACCACCACCTACACGACGCGGCCTGGCCTCTAACCTCTCCCCACGTCGAGGAACACGCAGTCTACCACCCTGCTGGTAGAACTACTCCTGACCACCACGAGCTCTCTCTGCACTCTCAACCCGCTTCCTCCTGAAGCAAAACTCCGCAAGATGCCTGTCTCTCTGACAATACTCACAATGATAGGTGGGCTTCTTGGGATGTGGTTGAGGCTTAGGGTTCTTGGGCTTAGTGGTGATTGGTGTTGTCTTCTTGGGCTGAGAGGGTCCAGGAAGAGAATCTAGAGAAGTGTGGAGGTGTTTGGGCTTCGGAACCCAGATAGGTTTCCTGGGTGGAGCTTTCGGTGGTTCATGGATCGCTCCATCCTTGGGCTGACAAGCCTGGGAGGACTTAGTGGACTGAGTCTTGGGGTATCTCTGCTCAGGAGTCATTTTACTCCACTCCACTGCCCGGCTAATGGCACTCTCAAAGTCAGCCTTGGTGTAGGTGTAACCTACCCCAAACCCATCCTGCCTCTTAAACTGCTGGATCATCATGCCGAGCTGTGGCTCTCTGGCACTGATCCAACTCAGGATAGAACGGAGGTAAAAGTTCTCATTGTGAGAATCAGCTAGCTCTTCTCTCAAGGAAGCTAGAACCTCCACCTGAGGCAAGCAGGTCTCACACTCACTCTCTACTTGGACAGACTTTTCGGCTTTCAGCTTGATCAACTCCATTCTAAGAGACAAACAGTTCTCACAGACAGTGGGTGGAACTGACAGTGTCTCAAGCTCTAGCCTAGTCTGCGCCAGCTCAGCTTTAACTCTCTCCAAATCCCCCAAATGCTCATCACCCTCGGCTTTCAGCTCAGCTAAGACAGCTAGATGAGATGGGCAATCAGCACAGGGAATGACGATAGTGGCTTGAGCATCTTTCAGCTCCAGCTGAGCGCTTTCAAGCTCAGTGGCCAAAGCGTCCCTCTCATCAACCCTTTATGTGTACCTGGACTTCAGAGTCGACAGGTCACACAGAAGCACCTCACACTTCGGGCACTCACTGCTATCTCCCAAGCAGGGGGAAGAAGATAGACTCTCAATTCTGTCGTTGGCTACGACTAGCTCACTCTCTAACTCATCTATCCTCTTCTTGGCCCCACTAAGCAGTTTTTCCCGATATTTTAACTCCTGATGATTGCTTTCAAGCAAATCAATGATTTTGCGCTCATAAGATGATACCTTTTCATCGTCGTCGTCATCGGAGTCATCGGAGGAGCTCTTCTTTTCCTTATCCCCAAGAGCCATTGAGCAGAAGCTCTTGCGGGATCTTCGGCGCTGATGTGAGCAGTTCTTCGGTCTGTCTCCGAAGGCCATGAAGCAAAGGCCCACCGGATCATCCTTGTCCTTCCCCTTCCTGATGACAATCTCCTCATCGCTTGAGCTCGATGAAGAGGAAGAAGAAGTGGACCACTTGGAGTAGCTCTTCTCCATCTCGGCGAAGAAGGCCTTGTCGCGCTTCTTGTTCTCTCGCCGATAGTCCTTCAGGGCCTTCTTGAAGAATCTGGTCTTCGGCTTGCCCTTGTTGAAGGAAGAGCTACTGTGCTTGCCGGAGTCGTGGAAGCCACCACTGGTGCCCTTCTTGTGTCCATTGCGCTTGGGGCAGTCAGCGATGAAGTGTCCTGGATCACCACACTCAAAGCACCCAGATTTTGTGCCATGTCTTTTGAACATTCTCTTGTCATAAACACGACGCACCTGGTTGTTAAAAATACACAAATCATCATCTCCCAAAGACTCAAGCTGGTCCTCAGTGATAGACATCAAAGAGAACCCAGCACAGCTCACAGAAGAAGGATCAACAGAAGGTGTAGCAAGGGTCAGGGACTTTGATCCAGATCCAGTGAGATTTGATCTCAGCTGGATATCAACCTCAGTGACCTTCAGCTTGCTAAACAACTCAGAAATTGTCAAGGTATCATAAGAAGTGCTCTCAACGATAGAGGATACCTTGATCTCCCAGATCTTTGGGTCCAAGGTATGGAGAACCTTGAGCGCCTGCTCATGATCTGAGACTAACTGAGCACCCTCAGCCTTGTTGTCCCGAAGCTTGTTTATGATCGATTGAAAATGACCAAACAACGCTTCAACAGATTCACCCGGCTTTTGTGTGAAGTTCTCATATTCACGCCGGTAGGTCTGATAGAGCCGAGCCTTGACCTGGGCTGTCCCCTCATGGTGTGCCTTGAGGGTAGCCCAGATCTCTCTCGCAGTGGAGAGATGGCTCACACGCTCAAACTCAGTGGGACCTAGACCAGAAAACAGAATGTTCATAGCTTTACTATTGCTCAGATGCTGGGCAATGATACCAGGAGTACCATGCTCAGCAACTGGCAATATAACAAACGTATCGTGAATGCAAATGTCCCATATGTTCGAGCCTTGGCTCATAAGATAGGCTCGCATGCGAGTCTTCCAATAGTTATAGCCAGGCTCTGATACCACTCGTAGGACCGAAAGTAGCGACCAGAGGGGGGGTGAATGGGCGCCTAAAAATTCTTTCGAATCAATGGCCTGTTCCCAAAACCCAACGCACCTCAAAAGACTAAGCAACAAAGCGTGAACGGATTGCCTAAGTCTAACAGTATCTAGCCCAGAAACAACCGGTGTCAAAAACAGAGAAACACCAAAACAATGCTACTAGGCAGACAAACAAAAATATTCAAGACATGACAAGTCAAACTTCTCAATGGATGATCTAAGTGTATGTAGGGTGAGATGAGAAGTTACTGTTCAAATATGTCTCCTGTTCGAAACTTGACGAAGCCTGCTTCGCTTTGTCGAAGCCTGCTTCGTAGTGTGGAAGTCTGCTTCGAAGTGTCCTTGACGAAGTATAGCGAAGGTTGACAATGAAGTGCCGAATGTATGTTGAGTCTAGCCTAGATCAAGTGTCAAAAAGTGAAGTATGCTTCGAAGAGAAATATGACATTGTCGAAGCTTGCTTCGAACAGTGTACTTCAAAGTCTATCCTTCGAACAGAAAGCTTCGAACACGATGCACAGAAAAACAACCTTCGAAAGATAAGCGAAGCCTAACACACAGCAGCTAGACAAGAACGAAGCCTACACTCTACCTTCGAAGCTACCTTGGTCGAGGTATGATGAACAAAGTTATAACATTCGACCCGAGGACTAACTTCGAATGACAAGCTTCGAACCCACACACTATGACCCTCAGAAATGACGGTAGCAGAAAGATCTCAGAATACACACTTCGAGCGAAGTCTACCAAGGAGACGTACTTCGAAGCCTGTCGAAGTATTTACTTCGAAATACTCAAGTCAGAGAGCGCCTTCGCAAAGATCATCGAAGTATGACAAGCCAACAGACTAAGTCCAAAGCATACTTCGAAGGTAGATTCACAGGACAAGAGCGAAGTTAAAATTCTATCGAAGCCCTCGAAGATGTCAGATCGAAGCCTACCTCACGGAGCTGAGGGGCTTCGAACAGAGAAGGGGGCTTCACCAGAAAACAGCCAGAAAAGGCACTCAGCCCTGTCTACTTCGATCAAAAAGCTACATAGAAAAGGCAAGCTATGGTACTACTGTACTGTTGCTACAGGGAGTAGGTACTACTTGCTGTATGCAAGAACTAGTACTACTTCCGTGAAGAACAGAAGCGATAGAAGCACAAATACTCAAGAAAAATAGCTATGCACGTGAAACAAAGCCATAAAAACGCTGCAGATTCGCTGCACACAACATGACACGAACAGGGAATAGAAACTCACTGCATCAAGAAGAACAGAATAAATGCAGGAATAAGAATGCCATGAGCAGAACGCAGGGAATAAAAATGACCCAATGGATTAAAAAGTGAATTCTTGAAAGGGTGACCTAACCCTAGGGATTGGGACCCTATTTATAGGCTGCCCAACACTAGGAATATTCCACCAGACCCTTAGGGATTTTTACAGACACTGAAATAAAGGAAAAGACTAAACTGCCCTTAGAAATTTTGACAGACTCGAGTGACTGAATGTGGGCCTAGAGATACAGATGACTTGTCCGGAAGCTAAGCTTTCGTAGCGACTACGGCTTCTCTTCTGGACAGTCCGATACAAGATCAGCGGTTGTCAGTTTTGCGCCGAAACTGACAAAGCCTCCACCGGCTTTGCACCAGGTACCCGGATTGGGCCGGCCTGATTCCACAGCTCTCTCAGCCCGGCAATCACTCACCGCCCGTGTACCTGAGTCAATCCTGGTCAATAGCCAGTGGGTCTTCTGCTGCTTCTGGCCCATGTACCCAGATTGGGCTAGCCCGACTTCACAACTCTCTCACTCCGACAATCACTCGCTGCCCGTGTACCTGAGTCACACGCGGCCCATGAAGCAGCAGATCTTCACTCTTTTCAGTCCTCTTTGACTATCGTTGACAATGACTCATCACATCTGGAGCCATGAGGCCCACGCTATTTAGCATGGCTCCTCACCTCCAGCCGCTGGTCTTGCTTCCTGAAGGCTGTGGAGCCCTTTGGGCAAACTTCTGCGGGGGTGCAATGTTCAAAACTTCTGAACGAGGATGCTTCTGTCCCCGACGCCTGTCGTGCTGAGCTTCGAAGCTAGGCCCTTGCTGCTTTGTTGAAGTTTTCACTTCCAACTTAACTTCTTACAGTATTGATGGAGTTGCAGCAGTTCTCCGAAGCCATCCTTCTTCTGACCTTTCATATTCTTCGAAATAAGACATCAACTGAGAAACAGAAGATATCTTTTTCCGATGAAGTTTATCAAGGAGGCCTGCATGAATAACTCACTCTCGAGCTGCGTCAACTACAGAAGACGTAGTTAACCCTCGAATTTGCGACTTCGTATGAGCGAAGCGCTTGAAATACTGTCTTAAAGTCTCTCCGGGGAGCTGCTTCACCTAGAAAAGGCTTCCTGTTGACATTGGGGGTACGAAGGTACCCTGAAAGTTGCTCACGAACTTCTTCCTCAACTGCCCCCATGAACTGATTGATCCTGGCTTCAGAGACCAGAACCACCACAATGCCACTCCTTGGAGAGCTAGGGGAAAACATTTGGCCATAGTGTCTCGCACTCCTCCGCTGGCTTCAATTGCTAATGCATAAGAACGGGCGAACTCTCCAGGATCTTCATCTCCGGAATACTTGCAAAGCTTCGAAGTTTTGAACTTAGGGTTGAAGCGCACTTTCTGCAACTCAGGATGCAGTGGAGACTCGGTGTTGTAGGAAGCGTTCTCTGGGGCTTCGGGATAAGGAAGTTCGTCATCTTTGGGCACTTCGGGGATGACTGGGGTAGCCTGAGAACGAAGCCTATCTACGGCTTCTTGTCGCCACCTTGCTACTTCAGCTTGGAGACTGGCCATTTGAGCGGCCATATCACCAAGACCGTCTTTATCTCCTCCGGGAGGACCTTCTGGGTCTTGAGAACTGTACGCATCTGTTCGAAGTGGAACTTGAGGTGGAAGAGGGACTCCGGCTGGCCAAAGTATAGATGGAGTTGGCGGAGGAACTCCGTATGCTCGAGGAAGGGGAATCCCTTCAGGAGTTTGAGGTGGATGAAGCGTCGAAGGTCCTCCGACCTCAACTGTTTTTGAAGATCTTGCTCCGGAGGTCTGAGGAGACCTCCGAACAGGACTACCACCTGCACTCTGCTTGGGAGGCATGGTTCGAGAACTTGGTAGAGAACGAAGTTTTTTGGACTAGGTTCCCCACGGACGGCCCCAACTGTTGGTGTAAAAGATTACGCTAACAGGTTTCTGAAGGTTAGAAACTAACAAACGAAGTGTTTGCGAAGTAAACTATTTCAAGCCTCCGAAAGGATAATAGCTTAAAATAGTTCGAAGATGTATATTGAATAACTTGTATTCGGTCTGTATTACAGGGTAAAACGGGGGGTATTTATAGGCCCAAATATTAAGGAAAAGACCCTTTTACCCCTCTATTACAACCGACATAATGGAAACTATTCGGTACCCTTAATAGGGCTAAAATGGTAAAAGACTAATCTAATGAGAAAGAAGATAAGTCTTCCATCTTAGCTGGCAAGGAAACTCCCGAAAGGGTCCAAGTTCGAAGATATACTCCGAACTAGAGTTTGCCTCCATACTTCAAACTTGATCCACTGTATCCCCGGAGTTATATGCTGAAAACCTTTGATTCAATCATCGGCTTTTGTCTTGTTACAACAATGGCTCTGAGGATGAAGTATTTTCCCCCAACACTTTGGTTTCTAGTCCTGGCAGTGGCACCTCATCTGGAGGTAGTGTGTATGGAGTTTGCGCTTTATCTGGGGTTTTGCCTTGTCTTCATTGGTCTCTATCACAGAGGAACAAGTGGCACATTTGACGATGAAGAGCTTGCTCTTATAATCAAAAATTTCACTGAGTTCTATAACAGATTAAATAGAACCTTCCTCGACGTTTCCTCCACCTCAAACTCCGGAAGGAGTTCCTATTCCTCGAGTATACGGAGTTCCTCCGCCAACTCCATCTATACTTCGACCACCCGGAGTTCCTCTTCCACCTCAAGTTCCACTCCGAACTGATCCTCTCAGTTCTCAAGACCCGAAAGATCCTTCCGGATGAGATGAAGACAATCTTGGTGATATGGCCGCTCAAATGGCCAGTCTCCAAGCCGAAGTAGCGAGATGGCAGCAAGAAGCTGCAAATAGGCTTCGCTCTCAAGCCATCCCGGTTATTCCTGAAGTGCCTGAAGACGACGAACCCATCTATCCTGAAGCCCCGGAGAACGCCTCCTTTGATACTGAATCTCCGCTGCATCCTGAACTGCAAAAGGTTTGCTTCGATCCAAAGTTTAATACTTCGAAGCTTTGTAAGTATGCCGGAGATGAGGACCCTGGAGAATTTGTCCGTTCTTATGCTCTAGCAATTGAAGCTAGTGGAGGAGTTCGAGACACCATGGCAAAATGCTTCCCTTTAGCTCTTCAAGGAGTGGCATTAAGGTGGTTCTGGTCTTTGAAGCCAGGATCAATTAATTCATGGGGGCAGCTGAAGAAGAAGTTCGTAAGCAATTTTCAAGGCACCTTCGTGCCTCCAATGTCGACGGGAAGTCTTTTCCAGGTGAAGAAACTCCCTGGAGAGACATTGAGGCAATATTTCAACCGCTTCGCTCATACGAAGTCGCAGATCCGAGGGTTGAGTACATCTTCGGTAGTTGACGCAGCTCAGGAAGGTGTCATTCATCAAGGCCTCCTTGATAAGCTTCACCGGAAAAGCATATCTTCTATTTCTCAGTTGATGTCATACTTTGAAGAATATGGGAGGTCGGAAGAAGGTTGGCTTCGAAGAACTGCAGCTACTCCGTCCATACTCCAGGAAGTAAAAGTGGTAGTAAAAACTTCGGCACAGCCACGGGAACCAGACTTTGAAGTTCAGCATGATAGGAGAAGGGGGCAAAAGCATCCCCGTTCTGAAGTCCTGAACATTGCACCCCCGCAAAAGTTCACCCAGAGAGCTCCACAACCTTCAGGAAACAAGGTCAGCGGCTGGAGGCCGCCAGGGAAAACGGCTGGCAAAGGCTAGACCCTTTTCTGTTGTATTCATGGTGAAAACCGAAGCCACACAACTGATACTTGCAAGGCTATACTTATTCTGAGAGGAGAGTATATAGAAAGAACTTTGGGTCGAGCTACTACTGACCGAGTTCCAGCTGAAGTGTGCCCGGAGCATGTCCAGGCTGTTGCGCGGATAGAAAACTTCGAAGCTGCAAGACGTCCTCCGGTGGCCAATGTTATGCCACCTCCGAAGCAAGAAGAAGGGCAAGACCGAGGAAAAAGAGTAGTCCTCCCCATCTCCGAAGGAGGTACCCTCGGAAGCATGTCAAAAAGGCAGAGAAGAGAGTATGTCAGAGAAGTGGGCCACATTGGAACTTCGTCATCTATAGCTGCTATGCCGGAATGGTCCCATGTACCAATATCTTTTTTTGTAGAGGATGCAGCTGGCATTAAATTCCCACATGCAGACCCACTTGTCATTACTGCTGACATCGCAGGAACTGAGGTTCGAAGGGTGTTAATTGACGGAGGCAGTTCAGTGGATATTATTTTTATTCAAGCCTTCGATCAATTGTGCATCTCCAGAAAGCACCTTCTTCCAGCGGCTCGTCCTTTGCAAGGCTTCACAGGACCTCCGCTTGATGCACTTGGCCAAATTGGCCTGGAAGTTACCTTCGGAGAAGGATTGTCAGCCAGAACAGAGGAAGTAATCTTCAACGTTGTAGATGCTCCATATGCCTACAACGTCATCTTCAGAAGAGGCATGTTAAAACAGTTCGGAGCTGTGGCACATCACAATTATTTGTGTATGAAGATGCCCATGCAAGCAGGAGTTCTTACTGTCTTCGGAGATCAAGCTACCGCCCGAAGAGCGGAATATGGTCACGGCCCCCCTCTTGATCCAAGACAAGTGAATAATGTGCAAGATAATCAAGAGAATTTTTCAGCTCCTTCTGAATCTTCGAAGAAATCCTTCCCAAGACCAAGTCCTGAAGGAGAGATCGCAACGAAGATTATTGTTAAATATGGTAAAGAATATGCATTTCAATTTGGTAAAGATTTACCTCCAGAAGTTGCTACCTCCTTGGAAGATGTGGTGAAAGAGAATTTAGATGTCTTTGCTTGGTCTGACGAAGACATCACCGGAGTCGTTCGGGATATCATTGAACATAGTTTGCTTGTAAACCCGAAGGCCCGGCCTGTTCGGCAAGGACTCCGAAAAATGTCTGCAGAAAGGACTGTTCTAGCGAAGGACGAAGTTGAAAAATTGTTGAAGGCTGGGATTATCAGAGAAGTGGCTCACACAGAATGGTTAGCCAACCCAGTCTTCGTCAAGAAGAAATCCTCCGAAAAATTTAAAGCAAGTGCAAAAGCTGACTGGACATCTGGCAGCACTTAGCAGGTTTTTAGCAAGGTCTGCGGAGAGAAGCTTGCCTATATTTAAAGCATTGAAAGGGTCCAAAGATTTTGCATGGACACCGGAGTGTCAGAAAAGCTTCGAAGATATTAAAGAATATCTCAGTAATCTCGCTACACTCACGGTGCCTACTGCGGACGAAACCCTACTTCTTTACCTTGCAGCTACAGGCTCTGTTGTCAGTGCAGTCCTTGTCAGAGAAATAGATTTCAATGGGAAGTTGGTCCAAAATCTAGTTTATTTTGTCTCCGAAGCATTATCAGGAGCGAAGACAAGATATTCCGAACTCAAAAAGTTCGTTTATGCTCTGATAATGGCTTCGAGGAAATTAAGACATTATTTTTTGGCTCATAATGTAATTGTACCAACTTCGTATCCTTTGGGAGATATGCTCCGAAGTAAAGATTCCACTAGAAGGATTGGAAAGTGGGCAGTCGAACTAGCAGCCTTCGGCATATCTTTTTTGGCAAGGACAGCAATCAAATCGCAAGTCTTAGCGGATTTTGTAGCAGAATGGACTCCACCTGCAACTTTGGTTCCGGAGAAGTCAAGTGACGGAGTTTGGACTGTTTATTCCGATGGGGCTTTCCAAGCATCCGGAGCAGGCGTTGGAGCAGTGTTGATTTCACCTTCAGGGCAAAGAGCAATGTACCGCAAGACTCAACTTTAAGTCTACCAATAATATAGCAGAGTATGAAGGGATTTTACTGGGACTCTGAAAAGCACGTGCTCTAGGGGCTACAAGAGTTGCTATAAAGACAGATTCTCAAATAGTAGCAGGGCACGTAGATAAAAGTTTTCAAGTTCGACATCCACAGCTTGCAAAGTACTTAGAAGAAATTCGTAAGATCGAAGCACACTTCAAGGGTATTTCCATTCGGAGTATACCAAGAGCAGAAAATGTGCAAGCGGACATCTTAGCAAAAGCTGCAGCCGGAGCTGTGGATATACCAGAAGAAGCTTTCTATGAGGAGCTCAGTACACCTTCGGTGCTACAAATTCCCTCTGCAGAGATTCTTTGCATTCCAAGTGCAGATTGGAAAAATTCAATCATGGAACTTTTACAAGGAGGGACAAATTTGCCTGAAGAGCCACAGCTTTCAAGATTGAAACTCAGGGCTAGAAATTATCAAATAATCAACGGTATTTTATACAAGGCCGGAGTATGTTCCCCTCTACTCCGATGTATATCTCAAGCCGAAGGTCAAGAAATTCTTCGACAAATCCATGAAGGACTTTGCGGTAGCCATTTAGCCCCTCGAGCTTTGGCAGGAAAAACACTTCGCCAGGGGCTTTATTGGCCGACAATAACAGCTGATGCGGAGAGCTTGGTCCGCACTTGTCAAGGATGTCAGTGGATGGGTCGACGGAGTCATCGCCCACCAACAGCTCTCCAAGTTATTCCTCCGGTATGGCCTATGGCCAGATGGGGTATGGATTTAATTGGTCCCTTTCCAGTAGCTAAGGGAAATCTAAAGTTCGCAGTGGTAGCTATTGAATATTTTTCTAAGTGGGTAGAAGCAGAGCCCTTAACAGCTATCACTTCGAACAATTTATAGAAATTCTTTTGGAAAAATATCATTTGCCGGTTCGGAGTGCCTAGACAACTCAAAGTTGATAATGGAACACAGTTCGATGCAGAACCTTTCAGGGAGTTTTCCGAAGATCTAGGCATCCAGTTATGTTTTGCTGCAGTGAGGCATCCTCAGTCTAATGGAGTTGTAGAAAGAGCCAATGGAAATATTTTGTCAGGGCTAAATTGAAGGATAGTAGGATTAGCAAAAGGATTGTGGACCGAAGAGCTTCCGAAGATTTTGTGGTCCATTCGAACTACGCAAACAAGGTCCACAGGTTTTACTCCATTCAGATTACTATTCGGAGATGAAGCTATGACTCCAACGGAGCTCAAAGGAGGATCACTTCGCAGCACCGAACCGGAGATTGAAGAAGAAAGACAAGCTTCGCTAGATTTATTGGAAGAAACAAGACTTCGAGCTGTGGCCAATTTATCAAAGTATCACCAGCAGACGAAGGCTTGGTTTGACCCGAAGGTTAAGATCCATGAGCTTAGACTGGGTCATCTTGTTATGCGAAGCATTATAGCGCCAGGAAAATTAGGAAATAAATGGGAAGGTCCATACCTAATTGTTCGTTCAGGACGTCCTGGCTCTTTTAAACTAGCTAATTTAGAAGGTGAAGAGTTAGCGCATACTTGGCATGCGGAGCACCTAAAGCGATACTTCGCATAAGGGCTCCTTGTAAATCACTTGTAATCATCTTCTGAATTAATAAAGCATATGGTTCAGATAGTGCCTTCCCCTCATAAACCTCCAGCTTCCGAGTGGACACACTGGAACCGCGGGGTTGACCGAGAGGGAAGTGTCATAAAGCTGAATCATATTTTCGGACTTCGAATCATTGGTTTGAAGTTTCCGACGTGGGGGCTGACATAATCCGGAGTCCAAGCCACCGGCTTGTAGGCATCCGTAAAAGAGCCCAAAACCACACCATACGGAGGCCAAGCCATCGGCTGGTAGACATCCGTAAAAAGAGCCGAAGGTGGCCAAAATATGTGGAGCCCAAGCCACTGGCTTGTAGGTATCCGTAAAAAGAGTCGAAGGCGACCAAAATATGCGGAGCCCAAGTCATTGGCTTGTAGGTATCCGTAAAAAGAGTCCAAAGAGACCACTGCGAATTTCGAACCATTGGTTTGACAGAATTTGCAAAAAAGAGCCGAAGGTGGCCAAAACAAAACAGAGTTTGAGCCATGAGCTTCGAATGTCTGTTAACATAGTCCAAAGTGACAAATTATCTAAGACACTAAAGTGTCCTGAAAGTTATCTCAAGTGATTTCTTTCAAAAAACAAAGGGTATTAAGTTGCCATTCTTCAGACTACAAATAGTCGAAGACATTTTATAAGATTTTAAAACATCTTTAAATTGCAGAGGGGCTCCGAATCCCAAAAAATTGTACTCCGAAGTTTTTCTTAGCGCATAACCATCTTTGAATACAGTTCGAAGTTGCTTATACCCAAAGAGGGGCTAGTAAATAAGGAGACAATTTTAAATCGATATTTATTATTCAAACGAATATGATTATAGATTACATCATGAAAAATTGGTATCTATACCAAGAAGGAATCGAATACCTCTTCGATCTCTAGAGCTAGGGTTGGAAGGACTAGTTCCAATGCCGGGAGTTCTAACAACTTTACGTTTAACTCTCTTGCCTCCCTTCTAAGCTCTAAAGTCCTTCTGTTCCTGCTGAAGTTCGGCCCAAGTTCGAAGCCGTTCGGGGCTCCTTTCCCAGCTTCCAAGTTCTTCAGGCTTTTTACTTCGAGTTTCATTTTCGTCTTCGGACCATATAACGTCTTCAGAAGACGAAGTTTCCAAGTTAACCTCTTTTTCTTCCTCTTTAATATAAGATAGTATATCTTTGCTTACTTCGGGCGTAATTGCACTGGAGCTATCTCGAGGAACTAAAAATCGAGGGCGCTTGTAAACTTTTAAAATATCGAAGGTAGCCCACAATGAGCGAAGTTCGTCGTTAACGTCTAACATTTCGACATCTTCCATATTTGGCAAAGCCTAAAAACATGATAAACAAATTTTCATTGATAAATGTACATAAGCACAAAGCTTTACATAGTCAAAGATCCTAAGATATATCTAAACCTGCGGGTTCGGAGGAGGCTGACTGCTCGAAGCTTGGGTCCGAGCTTGCTTCTGGCGTTGTCCTTCGTCGATCCAGGCCTTGATCGCAGAGCGACCTTCGGCTCTCCATGAAGTTTGGAAGGCTTGCCAGGCAGCGGCCACACCTTCGGAAGGAGTCAGAAGCTGCTCGTCGTCGAAGGTAATTCGGCCCTCTCCTACGCTCGGAGTTATCGATCGGCCCAGATCCTCGTAGTAACGAAGTAGGCCAACAGCAGCCACTTGTCCGGAGAGTTCTCCGTAGCGAATGCCTGCTGTCTTCATCTGCTTCACCACTCCTTGAATCCTTTTCAACCGGCACAGAAGGGAAATGTTGTCATCAGAAGGAAGCGTCCCGGTAGTACCGAAGTACTCCAGAACGCCTAGCAGTTGATCCATAACCTCCGCAGCTACCTTCTCGGACTTCAGCTTATCTTCTATCAGCGCGTCCTTCGCCGAAGTTAGCTCTTCCAGAACTCCGGAAAGTCTAGCAGCCTCTGTAGTTAAGGAATTCTTTTGATTCAAAAGCTGGCTAGCTTCCTCTTGGAGCATAACAAGCTCAGTCCCCACAGTAGCGTGCTCCGCCCGCATTCGTTCAACTTCTGCTCGAAGCACAATTCTTTCTGCTTCGAGCTCCTTGTTCGCAGCCTCCAAGCTTTGTCTGGCCCTGCGCTCCGTAGACACCATGCTGTCCATATGAACCACTCGGCCTTCAGAGATAGTGAGATTCCGTTGAAGAGTTCCGTTTTCCTCTCGAAGGCGAGCGATTTCTCGTTCATTTGATATATTCGAAGCTCGGGCCAAGACTGTTTGCTGCGAAAAGAAAAAACCAAGGTAAGAAGTTATTTGTATGTAAATTTGATGTTATTTCACAGATGCTTCGTACCTGGTAGGTCGCGCGTTCCATGGCAGCGTTAAGCTCCGAACTCTCCGCCTCACTCAGGATGGCCACCAAGTTCGTCTCCCCAATGTCGCGAGTAGCTCGATCCAAAGGCTCGAGCAAAGTCCGAAGACCCGTTCTTCGCTCTAAGAAAGGAGCTAGAAGGGGGAGCATACTTAAAGCTTGTTGGTCATCTTCGTGTGACGAAGGCCCGGAGTGTTGAGCTGTAGTCTTCGGAGCCCCCCGGAGACTGGTCCCCCTCGGTAGATTGGCTCTCGTCTGTTGAGTCAGATGGAGTTGATCCGGAGCTCGCAGCAGGAAGGGGGTCCATCTTTCCTTTGCATTTTCCAGGCCCCATCTGGCTGGCTCCTGGGATTGGCTCTGAAGCTGTCGAAAGTCCACGTTCGGGACGGACCTGTTCTATGGAAGTGGACTCTGTAAAAACAATGGTATTATACATTGTATCATTTCACAAAAAAAAATAGAAAAATTATTCGAAGTTTACCTTCGACATTCTAGCGGCGGGTGAGCATAGGACTGCTTGGCGGATCAAAGGCGAGATCTTCGTCCGAGTCAAGCGTCAAATCTTCGACTGCAGGAACATTTTCCTGAACAGTCCTTGTTGCTTCATCCAGAATCGAAGCCACAGTGGCTTCGACTCCAGTCTCATCCACAGGAACTTCGTCCTGAGATAAATCCTCTTGAACTGCCGGAGTCCTTATTTGCTCAAGATTCTCTTGAGACTCCGGCACGTTCGCAGTTTCTTCAACTTGGGCTGCATCTTCATTAATCAGCCTTACAAGTAACCTGCCTTCATCCTCCTGAGAATCGGAGACTGAAGCCCTTGGGCTCGAAGGTGCAGGGTTCTTTGGTTTTCGAGCCACCTTCTTGACCGGAGTCTTGGTGGAGCTCGAAGTCCCAGCTTCAGCCTTCCTCTTCTTGGGTCCTTTCTCCGAAGGCACCCAATCCGCCAAAGGGGGCGGAACAATTTCCAGCATTCCCCATACTCTGTTAAATCTTTCCCAACTCCCGACCAACTTGATTCTCCATTCTTTTTCGGTCGGAGTTGGAGCGCCCAAAATCTTCTCCGAAGCCCGTATGATTTGCTCCGAAGTTACAGGGGCTGAAGAGGCTAAAAAAACAAGTTAAGTTAGTTACTCCTTCGAATGAATATGCATAATATATGTTGTTTTTGAAGTTACCTGTAGGGCTCGAAGTTGAAGTAATCTTGCGAAGACCGCCTTCCGAGTCCTCTTCGAAAGTGATTGGCCAGTTGGCCATCAACGGAGGGATTTGGAGCCCGAGGAACTCTTCGGCTAAGTCTCGCATGCTTAGCCTTCGACTGATCTTTTGAAGGAAACCGAAGGGTGTACTCATCTCGAAGCCTGAAGTTAATACTTCCGAAGGCTACTACCATTTTTTCACCTCCGGGACCTACGAAGGTCTTTGGCTGGCACGAAGCTCTGTGCAACGCAGCGAAGATTTCTGCCCTCCTCTCGCAACCTTCGGCTCTCAACGCCCATTCGAAGATAGCTAAACGAGCTACTGCATTCGGAGAAAGTTGGGGGAGAGTGACGTGGAACAGATTCAATACCTCAGCCAAAAAATCCACTGCTGGAAGACCTAAGCCAGCTTCGAAGAAGGCTTCGAAGACGACCACTTCTTCGGGTCTTGGTGACGGGATAAGTTCCTTTCCAGGTTTGCGGATCATAACTCCCGAACTAATTTTGCCCTCTATTGCGGCCGCCAGTGATTCTCTTTTGCAGGTTGAAGGCCCCAGTTTGAAGGATTGATCCATGTATTTTGTTGATGCCGGGAAGAGGCCTTGATCGCCAACATTTTGAGGATTTTCTCCTCCCACCGCCATGGTTGTCGCTGCTGGTGTTGGAGCTACCGTCGCCAATGACACGGCCGCTGCCGCAGCAGCAGCCTGCTGTCGAGCCAGAGCTGATGGTGCTCCCGAACCTTTGGTTTTCGCCATTGACACTACTGAGTTGCTTCGAAAGAAGAATGGAGGCTAGGGCTCAAAGGAAGGCTTGTTTGCAAGAAAGCGGTGGAAAGGTACTCAGGAAAGTTCTAGGTCCTCTATTTATAGCCTAGACTTTACATTTTTTACCGTTTGTCCATGCCGTTTCGCATTTTTGCCCGTTACTTTTTTCCGAAATTAACGCACTGCGTAACTTCCGTTAGAAGAAAGAAGCCAACGGCTATTCCTTCTAAGTCTAAAAAGGCTTTCGGGCTTCCTGAGTTAGTTCTAAGATGGTTCGAAAGTAATTGTCCTAAAACTAATTCGAAGTTTTATATCTTCATACATTTCGGAGATAAATTATAAATATAATAACCCGTACGCATGGTTATTTTTCTTCCGTATACTGCTCTCCTAACATTACAGGTTTAACATTACAGGTTTAACAGAGAAGCGTATTCTAGGTCCATCTTCATACTTCGAGCTTGACTCAAGGCACCTCAGAAGATGCATGTTGGAAACCTTCGAATCCATTATCTGCCTTTGTGTTGTTACTGCAATAACCCTGAGGATGGAATATTTTCCCCCAACAGATAGCGAACGCATTCAGCCTACACATGCTAGTTACCAGAAGCAATGGTAAACAAAACATGATCATCGATAAGTAATCAAAAACATGTACTAGCTAGAGAAAGTAAAGCAGATTAATCATATAATAGAAGCAAGCTCAAAATGTGATTGATGATTATGCATAATATCAACGCACACAAAAAGACTCAATAAAAAATAAAGGAGAAATGAAAAAAATGGACTCAAAGTATCCTAAAAAGGATACACAACTCCCAAATCCCCTCGTAAATGCTCAAAAGTAGACTAATCTCGGGGTTTGGTAAAAATATCAGCCAGCTGCTGATGGGTATCAACATGAATAAGATCTATGACTCCTTTCTCATATTGATCCTGCAGAAAGTGAAAGCGCACATCAATATGTTTGGTTTTTAAATGAAGACATGAGTTTTTCCCTACACTAATTGCACGGGTGCTATCACAAAACAAAGGAACTCTAGAAGGGAAGAACAACCCAAAATCACGCAAAGTAGAAATCATCCAAACTAACTGAGAACAGCAGCTAGCAGCAGCTACATACTCAGCCTCAGTAGTAGAAAGCGCAACTCCAGATTGTTTTCTTGAAGACCAAGAAACAAGTGAAAAACTAAGAAGCTAGCAAGTACCGGAAGTAGACTTGTGATCCACCCGGCACCCACCAAAATCAGCGTCCGAAAAACTAGCTAAGTCAAGAGACAATGATGCAGAATAGTAAAGACCTAAATCAGGAGCGTATGTAAGATACCTGAAAATACACTTCACAGCCTACCGGTGAGATGCGCGTGGCGAAGACTGAAAACGCGCACACACACCCACGACAAACTGAATGTCCGGTCTCGTCGCAGTCAAGTATAGTAGCGAACCGATCATCCCTCGATACTCTCTCTTATTTACCTTGACGCTGTCCTCGTCCTTGTCCAGACCTCCAGATATACCCGTTGGGGTTATCTGTGGCTTTAGCTCTCCACCAAAATCAAATTTCTTTAGCATGTCCCGTGCATACTTACCCTGGTGGATGAAAATTCCGTCCTTGGTCTACTTGATCTGGAGCCCTAAAAAGTACTTGAGTTCTCCCATGAGACTCATCTCAAACTCGCTATGCATCTGCTCAGGAAACTTGGATACAAGCTCATTAGTAGAACCACCAAAAATAATATCGTCAACATAAATCTGAGCAACCAATAAGTTTGCGCCATCTCTAAGCAAGAAAAGAGTCTTGTCCACAGAACCCATCACAAAACCTTTCTGCAACAAGAACTGCTTCAGGCGATCATACCAAGCCCTAGGGGCCTGCTTCAGACTGTATAAGGTCTTCTGCAACTTGTAAACATGTCGTGGAAATTTAGGGTTCTCAAAACCGGGGGTTGCTTAACATAGACCTCCTCCTCCATATACTCGTTTAGAAAAGCACTCTTGACATCTATTTGATGAAGCTTAAAACCTTTAAAAGCAGCAAAGGCCAAAAGAATATGAATGGACTCAAGACGAGCAACAGAGGCGAAGGTCTCTTCAAAATCAACACCTTCTTTTTGACAGAAACCCTGTGCCACTAATCGAGCTTTGTTGCGCACCACAACACCATCTTCTCCTTTTTGTTCTTAAACACCCACTTGGTGCCTATGGTGTTGCATCTAGTTGGCAGCTCAACTAGTGTCCAAACCCGATTGCGAACAAAATTTTCAAGCTCTTCATGCATGGCATTTATCCAATTTGAATCAGAAAGAGCATGAGATACGTCTCGGGGCTCAAAACTAGCAACAAAAGCAGACTCAGCAAACATAGCAAGTGAACCAGCCGAGGAACATAAGGATCTTTCAGTAAGATCACCAATGATGAGCTCTGAAGGGTGATCACACTGGACTGCTTGGGATCCTAGGTGATCTGAAGTCACCTCACCAGAGTCAGCAACTGGCTCCTCTAGACTTGGTTGAGAAGTTATCTCACCGAAGTCAGCACTTGGCTCCTCTGGACTCGGCTGAGGAGGCTCGATCGAAGAAGAAGGAGTAATTAGAGGTCCGTCCTCATCCTCAGTCGAAGTCTCAGAAGGTGTGGGATCTTCAGGCGGTGTAGAGGGTCCACCCTCGTCATCAGCAGGAGGGTCATCATCTTCCTCGAAGATGGAATCTCCTAGCTCATCATCTCCAAAAAGCTCAAAAGAAGGAGTTGGCGAGGGCAAAGACTCATCAAAAGAAACCTCACAAGTCTCGACAAGCATCTGGGAGTTTAGGTTCCAAACACGAAAGCCTCGTGAGTGCAAAGCATAACAAAGAAAGACTACATCCCAACAACGAGACTCAAACTTGTCCAAATGCCCTCCCTTCTTAAGCACAAAGCACTTGCAACCAAAAGCTCGCAAGTGACTCACCTTGGGCTGTCTACCAAAACGCAACTCATATGACGTCTTACCTAAGTAAGCTCTAAGAAAAATGCGATTGGCAAGATAGCAAGCTGTATTCATTGCTTCAGCCCAAAAACGCCTAGGAGTCCTATGCTCATCAAGCATCGTCCTGGCCATCTCGACAAGCGTGCGGTTCTTTGGTTCCACAACGCCGTTCTGTGGGGGAGTGTAAGGAGCAGAGAATGTATGATCAAGACCTTGATCACTACAAAAACTGACGAACTAAGAGTTCTTAAACTCAGATCTGTTGTCTGAATGAATTGCTCGCATCAGACCATTATATTCGTTCTTCAGCTTCAAAATCAGGTCATGAACATACTAAAAAGTCTCATCCTTAGACTCTAGAAAGTAGACCCATGAAAATCGAGAAAAATCGTCAACTATCACAAGGGCGTACCACTTCCCACCGACTAAGCATACTCGAGCTGGACCTACTGTGTCCATGTGCAACAGCTCTCCCGAGTATGAAATCATCACCTGAGTCACAGGTGCGTGAGAAGCGGCAACCATTTTCCCATGACGACGGGGATGACACACTAGATCCTTCTCCATCTTAAGCTTAGGCAAACCTCGGATAAGATCCATCAAACTCAATCTGATAAGCAGATCAAAGCTCAAATGGCCTAACCTTCTATGCCACTTCCAGAGCTCAGAGGAGGATCCGACCATCAGACAGCGAGAAGGGCCAAAAGAACTAGAGAAATCAATACGAAAAACCTTACCGAATGGAAAGATCCGGCAAACTAAAGATCCTCTAGAATCAACAACAGAAGACATGCCCTTCTTAAAGCGCACTTCTAAACCATCCTCAAGCAGTCACAAAACAGAAATTAGATTAAAATTCAGATTTCCATCTAAAGCAACATTCTTTAAAGAGAAATAATTAGAAATACGAATCGACCCAATACCTTGTACCTTCCCTTGTCCACTGTTCCCAAAAGTGATGTATTCCTTCGAGCTCGGGGGAGTGAGGCTAGAGAACCATCGGTGGTGTCCCGTCATATGGCGAGAACATCCTGAATCCATGATCCATACGTCCTCCAGTCCTCGATCCTGCAAGATCAATGGTCATGAGTGGGAGCAAATGGTCGATGACCACTAGGTCTAGCAAAAGTACTAAACCAGAGTCGAGCCATCTGCTCGTAAGTAGGAAAGCAGAAGGAATCATATGAGTTTGGACCAAAACGTGGCTCAAAGCGCGGTCCTCTGTTCTGCCTAAAATCATGGTCACGAGGTCCAAAACCGTATCCATAACGATCTGGAACTCTGCCGGAACGAAAACCACCCTCCGGAGCACGGTCATGAAAACCATCTCCTCTACCACCACCTACATGACGTGGCCTGGCCTCTAGCCTCTCTCTACGTCGAGGAACTCTCTGTCTACCACCCTGCTGGTAGAACTGCTCCTGTCCACCTCGAGCTCTCTCTACTCGCTCAACCCGCTTCCTCCTGAAGCAAAACTCCTTAAGATGACCATCTCTCTTGCAGAACTCACAGTGATAGGTAGGCTTTTTGGGATGTTGTTGTGGCTTAGGATTCTTAGGCTTGGTGGTGTTGGGTGTAGAATCTTTGGTGTGAGAGGGTCCAGGTAAAGAATCAAGAGAAGTGTGGAGAGTTTTCGGCTTTGGAACCCACATCTGCTTCTTAGGTGGAGCTTTAGGTTGTTCTTGGATCACTCCATCCTTGGGCTGACTATCCTTAAAGGACTCAGTGGAGTGAGTCTTGGGATATCTCTGTCCAGGAGTCATCTTACTCCACTCCACTGCTCGGCTAATGGCACTCTCAAAATCAGCCTTGGTATAGGTGTAACCTACCCCAAACCCATCCTGTCTCTTGAACTGCTGGATGATCATGCCGAGCTGTGGCTCTCTGGCACTAATCCAACTCAAGATCTGACGTTGGTAAAAGTTCTCGTTCTGAACATCAGCTTGCTCCTCTTTCAAGGAAGCTAACACCTCCACCTGAGACAAGCAGATCTCACACTCTTTATCAACTTCGACAGACTTCTCAGCTTTTAGCTTGATCAACTCCATTCTAATGGACAAGCAGTTCTCACAAGCTGTGGGTGGAACTAACAAGGTCTCAAGCTCTAGCTTAGTCTGCCCCAACTCAGCTCTCACTCCAGCTAACTCGCTCAACTGCTCATCACTCTTTGCTCTCAGCTCAGCTATATTAGCTAAATGAGATGGGCAGTCTACACAAGGTACGACGACAGTGGCATGAGCATCTTTCAGCTCCTGCTGAGCGCTCTCAAGCTTAGTGGCCAATGCGTCTCTCTCATCTACTCTCTCTGTGTACCTGGACTTAAGAGTCGTCGGTTCACACAACAACACCTCACAGTTAGGGCACTCACCACTATCACCAAAGCAAGGGGAAGAAGACAGACTCTCAATCTTTCCATTTGCCATGGCAAGCTCACTCTCAAGCTCATTTATCCTCTTCTTAGCCCCTCTAAGCAATTTCTCCCGATATTTCAACTCCTGACTTCATCACTTGAACTTGAAGACAAGGAGGAAGACGATGACCTCTTGGAGTAGCTTCTCTCCATCTCGGTGAAGAAGGCCTTGTCTCGTTTCTTGTTCTCACGCCTGTAGTCCTTCAAAGCCTTTCGAAAGAATCTCATCTTGGGCTTGCCCTTCGTGGAGTTGTCGTATTTGTCGGAGTCGTAGGAGTTGCCGCCAGTTCCGTTCTTGTAATTCTTCCACTTGGGGTAGTCGGCAATGAAATGACTTGTATCACCACACTCAAAGCATCTGGATTTTGTGCCGTGTCTCTTAAACATTCGCTTATCATAGACACGTCGCACCCGGTTGTTAAACAAGCACAGATCATCATCTCCTAGAGTATCAAGTTGTTTCTCGGAGATGGACATCAAGGAAAAAGCAGTACAACTCATGGCATTAGGATCAGCAGGCGGTGTCGCAACCTCCAGAGTCTTTGAGCCAGAACCAGTGAGATTTGATCTCAACTGGATATCGACCTCTGAGGCCTTGAGCTTACTAAAAAGCTCTACGATGGTCAAGGTATCATAAGACGTGCTCTCAACAATAGAAGAGACCTTGATCTCCCAGATCTTAGGATCCAAGGTATGGAGTACCTTAAGCGCCTGTTCATGATCCGAGACCAGCTGATCACCCTCGGCCTTGTTAACGTGAAGCTTGTTAATGATCGATTGAAAACGACCAAACAAACCCTCAACAGTCTCACCCGGCTTCTGTGAGAAATTTTCATACTGACGCTAGTAGGTCTGGTAGAGCCTAGCCTTGACCTGAGATGTCCCCTGATGGTGTGCCTGGAGGGTAGCACAGATCTCTCGAGCAGTGGTGAGATGGCTAACACGCTCAAACTCACTAGGACCTAGACAAGAAAATAAAATGTTCACCGCTTTACTATTATTTTGATGTTGTGTAGGATGAACACAAAACTCCCATATGTCCGAGCTCTGGCTCATAAGGTATGCTCGCATGCGAGTCTTCCAATAAGTGTAGCCAAAAGCTTCTAGGGACGAGATTTTACCAGAAGAAGTCATGGTCACTACCTAGGTTTAGAATCGGTTAAGATATTAGAAAACCCTAACCTCGCTCTGATACCACTTGTAGGACCGAAATTAGCGAGCAGAGGGGGGGTGAATGGGCGCCTAAAACTTTCTTGCTAAACTATGATCTAATCCCAACACCCAACGCACCCCGACAAAACAAATAATAGTAGCAAAGCAAATTACAGGAACTAAATTTGTCTAGCCTAAAAATGACTAGTGTCTTAATTGAAAGGATATTAAAGATAAACTAAAATAAAATTAATGCAGTAAATAAAAATACCTATATAAAAACTCGAAATATTAATATTTCAGTCTAGAAATGAAATACTAATTAAATGAATAACACATGGATCATTAAAAATTAATTTAGAATTAATCCGAAAATATTTCACGTAAAAAACTAGAATAAAAATATAACTGCTACTAATAAATTTTTCTTTTCTTTTTATATGAGCAGATTAAATAGATAAAAATAATACGAGATAACTAATAAAAATTTAACAGATTAAATTAACAATGAAATTTCTAAATAGATTTTCAGCTAATTTATTAATAGATGATTATCTATAAAATTGATTTGCCTAAAATAGTAGATTAAAACTTACCTGCGTCATCATCGCCTGAAGTCGCCGTGCGTGAATTCTCCAAAAACTGGCATGCACGCCTTGTCGCTGCCGCTATGGCATTAAACGCCAGGAGACCCTGTGCCGCCGAAAGCTTGCACAGCTAGCTTGAAAAAACAAATCTGCTGCCTTCTCGCAAACCGTGCGCAAGAAACGTGAGCTGTGCGCCTAGAGAGAAAAAGACGCCCTAGCCTTTTTCCTGCCGGTGGGTCACACTGCTGCCTTTTTCCTGACGGCGGAGAAAATATTTCAGATCAAAACTGGTAGCCAAAAAAATCAAATGTGGACTGTAGATTGATTATCGAGAAAACAGTCATCTATCTCCAGGGGGGGTAGGGGCCTATTTATAGGCGACTCCTAATACATTAAAAGACTAATTTACCCCTAGGGTAAATTAACACTGACGCTAAAATAAATTTCAAAAATTACTAAATATTCTTAGAAATATCACCTGACTCAACTAAAAATATTCTAAAATTAATAAATAAATATTAATACCCTAAAAACAAAATAATCATAGGTTGCCAGTTTTGCGCTGAAACTGACAAAGTATCCACCGTCTTCGCATCGGGTACCCGGATTGGGCTGACCTGACCCCACAGCTTCCTCAACCCGGCAATCGCTCGCCGCCCATGTACCCGAGTCAAACCCAGTTAACAGACCAGCGGATCATCTGCCGCTCCTAGCCCATGTACCCGGATTGGGCCACCCCGACTCCGTGGCTCCTCTGCCCGGCTATCGCTCGCTGCCCGTGTACCTGAGTCACACGCGCCTCAGACTCGGCAGGTCTTCATTTTTCTTCTTCTTTGACTTCCATTTAAAATGACTCATCACATCTAGAGTATCAAAACCATATTATTCAACATGGTTTCTCAGATGTTCAGTATAATTCATTTGTGAGCCTGTCTAATCTAGCTTGATCATTGTGCTATGATTAAATATGTGTGAAATCCGTATATTTCCATTAACATGATGAAATGCCTAAGAATTGTTGAAATGTTTGGTGATTTATCTATTTGATATAAGAGTAGTGCTTGTGATCTCTCAAACTGTTATACCACATCATATCTGACAAGAGAGTGATAGAACTTACTTTATTCGGGATTTTGTTGTGAAAGATTATTAGCTTCCTTTTTTGTTCCTTTTAGAGGTGCATTGGGTGATCTAAACAGGCCATCTAATCCGCGAGAATTTGTCGAGGCGCCTATTCACCCCCCCTCTAGTTGCCATTCCGATCCCACAGAGTTAGGTCTCCCTGTACGCGCGGGGATTGGGGAATATATCCCTTAACTTCCGTCAACCTGAAACTGTGGCCAACGGAAGTTATGGGATATATTCTGGGCAGGGGAAATCCCCTTTAACTTCTGTCGGCCTTAGTGAAAACTTCCGCCGGCTTTCGGAAAAGCTGACGGAACTTAAAAATGCTGACAAAAATTTATTGTTTTCTAGTAGTGCCTGATGGTTATCGGTGACCTTGAGCACGAGCTTCCTTTGGCAGCAATGGGCGGGAGCAAGGGGTGGACGGCGGCACCGAGCGAAGCATGCGAATAATAGAGTGGGAGGAGTGAGGCGACGAAGGTGGATGAGGTAGCAGGGGAGGAAGAGGAGGAGGCGCGCATGAGGCTAGGGATATCTAGCTCGGTGCACCATGGTGGAAGCCTCCTCTGACAGTTGCAGCTACCACAACATCGCCCTGAGCCATCTCACGGAGGGGTCTGAGTCGACCCTCACTACCTTGTGTGGCCTGTCCACATTGGCTTTATCCTCCCCTACCTCGGCACCCCACTGCAACTATGGAGTGTTGGGACCGCTACGTGGGGCGGCGGTAGGGGAGAAGGCGACAACTAGTGGGGAGCTGATGGTGGTGGCAGGGGAGCAGGCCGTAACCGTGGAGAAACCCGAAGTGGGAGGAGGAACAAGTGTAGCTTGGTGGGGGAGAACCTATAACACCCTGAAATCTCACGATTTCGAGTTTATCGAATTTCCTTAAGAAAATCAACTTACAAAATGTTCATTAAGGGACAACGTCTTACGACAAAACGAAATATAGCTTAGAGGATATTTTATTACACTGAAGATAAAATAATAAAAAGACTGAAAAATCTCTTGCTCCAAGAATTGCTCCTTGAGTGGGATAGCTACTTTAAGCCTTCGTCTTCAACGAACTCAGCTTCTAAAAAGTATAATGAACAAGGATGAGTACAAACGTACTCAACAAGCCATCGAAATACACATAATGCAAGGATAATATCAAAGGACATGCATATGGCTTGTTTTTGCGGAAAAGCACATTTTTGTAATTAAGCAATTATGGTGAGCAAGTTTCATTTACAGAAAGTAAATGATATAAATGTCATCCACTACCACGAGTAGCACACCTATGATCACTCGCAGAACTGTCCTTACAAAACCAGTAACTATTTTACATCCAGATTATTTGACTAACTACATAGAACATCACTTAGCTCGCCCATAACCATAGGCAGGACTTTTCGAAAAGATTATACTCTAATCAGAGGTATACAAATTTACCCACAAGGCAAGAACATAGCATGCATTTACCAAGTTCCTACCAAAACCCTTGAAATAAACCGGTTTAGCAAGAGGACAACCACACTAGGTTTCGTCGATGCCCAAAGCAATGGAAATGTAAGCCCCCTTTTGTGCCACAGTGTCTAGTCAATAAAAGGAAACAAGGAGTCCTTTCTTCTTGACTATTACAACTCTTCGCTTGGTGCATCCTGTTGAACCGGTCTATACGTCAGGTTAGGCCTTACTGACTAGACTTGTGGCCTATATAGAAATGCTTTGCAACATATCCTATAGACTAGTTCTTATAGTGCCCCGGGTACTACCAACCAATGCACTTGCCTGCACCCGGAACCCAACATTTCCATTAACTTAACCATTTTCCAAACATTGCTTCCATCAGTTGAGAAACATGAGATGATACATATATGGAGAATATGAAAGAGAATAAAGTATCCAATCTACTCTATGACTCATCTTTAGTTTAAGCAGGTGTGCCCATATTGGGGCACTAACTAATATTGATTCAGGACAACAAGGGAAAATGGATCAAAAGCATGGCTTGGGTTTTCACATCAAGGTCAAGGGAACTTAATAAATATAACTATAGGTTTTAATTGGACTAATGCAATTAAATCCTATGGGTAATAGTAATAATTAATTTAAAAATATGGGTTCAACATGTTCAAGGAAGGGGAGTGACTTGCCTCTTGCAATTGGAACCTTTTAACTCTTGAACGAAGACTTTTGGACTTGACCAACACGAGGAACTACATAACACACAAAACAAGACAAAATCTCTGAGAAAAACAAATAAGCAAGGCAATGAAATTTTATTATTAATTAAAGTATTGATTAGGGAGGATTATGAAACTTTAATGGAGTGGATCAAATATAGGACGGGAAATATATTGAATTTAGAAGATCACATGAAATGATGAGACAATTCTTTTGAAATTCCTATGAAATTGGATGAGATGACCTCAAATGGTCTACGAGCGATATGGAACAAGTACACAATCAGGTAGAGCATGAATCTAGATGAATTTAGGAAGTTGAATGGATCAATTTGGAGTTCAGATGGAAAATATATGAATTTTAGAAGTTCTCATTCATTCACATGAAATTAAAGAACTCTAAAAAGAAAAGAAGTAACAGTGAGATTATTCCATCAGATTAAATGAGACAGTCGACTTGTGATCAACACACTCACTTAAAATGAAATAGAATGATTGAACTTGAGTTGAGACAATGGTAGATCGACTCATGTCACGATCAACAAATGTCATTGATTTGACTAGTAACAAAGAATGAGTTGAATTGAATACAATGAATGGATAGAAACGAATGGGTATGACTGGATTTAGTCGAACGATCGGAATGGGTTATGACCATTGAACAAACTAGTCCATCGGACTAAGGATATAGAGAGAATCGATGAAAGGTACACATAAAGGCTTATCCAATCGAGCCTTAGCCACCATGGCGATGAACCATCGATGAACGTCGTAGGTCCGACCACCAAACATTAATTAAATCATGATCGAAGGATTGAATCAAGAAAAAGAGAAACACATCGGGGGTTGAGAAAAACAATGAGCATTAACTCCGGTGTAGGAAATGGAATGACGATGATCGAACAACGCCTCATGACAAATAAGACCTCCGGTATGGAACACGGAGTAACAAAGTGAAACACCGGATGCTCTAGAGATAAAGAGAACTATTTTCAAGATTAGTTGGACACGAATCACCAGAATTATATAGATCATAATCGATGAACGATAAATCAACGAAGATAGATCAACATAGGTTTAGATCATGAATAGTGATGATATAAATTAGATCGGAACAGAATTACCAGATTAATAGATTGGAACGGAATCACTAGGCTAGTAGATTGGATTAGAACAATAAAATGATTAATCTACAACATATATATTGCGTACTGAAACAAACGGGAAGAATTTGAGGAGTTCTCATCGAGGGGAAAATGATGAACAGGAGATGACTCTGCTGTTTTTTCTTCTCTATTTACTGCTATTTTTTTGAATGCATCCAGGGCAGCAAACAATAGGACCGAGAGGATATGCGCTCCATGGCGGGCTGTGTGCGGTGTGTACCTGGGTGGACAGAAGTAGTGATGTGGGGAGGACGGTGGTGCAGGGGTTCTTAGAGCAGTGGGGGTGAGGCGGCTACTCGCTGGAGAGGAGGAGGAGGCAAGGGGTGGCACACTACGAGGGGAGGAGATGGGCTGTGTTGCAGGGAAGAAGCGAGGCAGTAGCAGGTTGCCGGGGATGAGAGGTCTAGGCACAAGTGGAAAAAAAGGGAGGGGCAAGCAGGCTTTATATAGAGATGGGATGGAGGCGGTTGAGGTGGCCGGAAAGGTCAGGCGGCACTAGGAAAATCAGAAAGACGGTTGGGGCGGCGCAGGCGAGTTGGAGGCAGGCCGGGTCTTGCTGAAGGAGAGGGGAAGCGGGGACAAAATGGAGGGAGAGGAGGGGGATGTGCATGGGAGGAGAGGGGGTTGCATCTCGAGGAAGCAGGAGGGCTGCGCACAGGAGGAGGAAGAAAGCACGTGCAGCCTAGAAGGAGGTGCCACGCACGAAAAGAAGAAGGGGGAGAGATGGAAAGGAAAAAGAAAAGGAGGAAAGAGAAAAAGGAAAACGAAAAGAAAGGTTTTTTGAGAAAAAGAGAAATGTTTTTGGAAAGTTTGGAATTTCAAAAAAAATTAGAAATTTTGGATTTCAAAGAAATAGCTCATGAATATTTCAAAGAATATTTGATGATTAAAAAAATTGAGAAATTTCGTATTCGCGTCAAAAGTGGCAATTCCGAACTTGAACACAAAACTAGAGATGAAAAAATGGATAATTGATTCCTCCGGGTTTTTGATGGGAAAAGAGAAAGATGGTCGAGGATAAGTATTTCAAACTCAACTGGAAAGAGAAAATGTTTATTTACTTTTCAAATAAAGTTATTCATTCAACTATTGTGGATTACTATTCTAGTTGCAAAATCCATAATGAAAATAAAACCTAAATTAATTTGAGGCGGGAGAAATTTACTAGAAATCCTATAGCTAAATTTGACTTAGTTTTACATTATTTTTAATTGAAATGATTTATCATACATTTTATTCACCCAACATTCCTTTTGAAACATATTTTATTAATTAACACTCGAGTTTTGTGATGAAATAATATTGATTATATCTTAATTAATTCTTTTGCGCCAAAAATTCTAGAAATTTTTTAGAATGCAATTTAGAGTAAGGAGAATTTCGTGAAAAAAACTCCAGTTGTGATTTATTTTTAAACGGAAATTTTAAGCCCATATTTTAGCTTCAATATTTAACGCTTTACACTGAATCATTTTCTTAAATTTTATTTATTATTTTCTTTATTTTATTTTTAACTCCTAACGAAAATCATGACGTTACAGAACCGAATGAGTGGCGGCGGAGTTGAAGTGGACTCATTTCAAATGCATGATTTATTGGGTTAAGAATCAATTAGTTAGATGCATCTAGGGTTAAAAAGATCATTATGTGCAGAGTTAGTTGATGATTTATGCGAAAAGTTTAGACAGGATGGGATTGGAGTAGTAAGGACTGAGATTTAAGTAAAATGAATGAAAGACTGAAATCTTTCAGATGAGTGTCCATGGATACGACCACAACTCGCCAATTATATAGTAGGGTAGAGGAGAACGGGAGAAGTGGCAGCTGAGGAGTAGTGGACTTGTTTCTAATGCGTGATTTATTGGCATAAGAATCAATTAGTTAGATGCTTCTCCAGTTAAAAGATCATTATGTGCGGAGTTAGTTGATGATTTATGTGAAAAGTTTGGGCATGATGGGGATTGAAGTAGTAAGGGATGAGATTTAAGTAAAATGAATGAAAGACTGAGATCTTGAGATCTTTCAGATGAGTGTCCATGGTGACGACCTCAACTCACCAATTATATAGTAGGGTGGATTAATTAATATGCATATTTTCTATTTTCTTCCAATTAAATAAGGTTACGTTATACTTGTAGTAAATGGGTTTGTATTAGTACAAAGTAGCTTCTTAATCAACACCATTAGCATTCAAACATTCTATTCCTACAAGTAAAGGAATATAGAAACACATAGATGATTGTTGCTTCCATAGAAAAAATGAATGACATTCAATATCACGTATGTTAGGGATACGGTCACATAGAACAGGACCTCCGCGCATGCGATGATTTTGTGTGAGGACGGTGAATATAATACTGTGAGTGATTACGAAGAAGAAACATTAGCCCTTATTGCAGCACGAGATGAGGACATTCCTGTTTCAGATCATGAAATGGCGATTATGGACACTGAGGCCGCGGATTAGTACAAGAGTTTAGTTGCACAACGTGTCTTGAGTGTACAATTGAGCCCAAATGAGTGTAATCAGCGCCATAATCTATTCCACACAAGAGGAATTGGGAAAAAAACGTGCTATATGGATTATTATTGATGGTGGAATCTTTGTCTCACTACACGAAAGCATCCCCAATCTTATTGTTGATAGCAAAAAATGGCATCAATGGTCAAGACTGTCCAAAAGTCAAAATTGTTAATTTGGACCAAAAATATGCAATTCCTAGCACAAGACAAAGCCCTGAAGTGCCAAATGCCCATCTGAATTGAGGCTTTGACTAAGCCTTTGTAGGACAGAAAGTAGCGACTAGAGGGGGTGAATGGGCGCCTAAAAATTCTTTCGAATCAATGGCCTTATCCCAACACCCAACGCGCCTCAAAAGGTAATCAGCGGAAATACACATACCAAAACAATGAAAATAATCTAGCCTAAAAACAACTAGTGTCCTAGTTAAAAAGACACCAAAACATTGTTCAAAGGCAGATTAACGGAGCATTAAAAACATGGGCATTTCAAGCATCATAAGAAATATTCATCGCAGGAATTTAACTCAAGTGTACGCAAAACGAGACGAAGGTTTACTGTTCACAATTTGTCTCCTGTTTGATACTTGTCGAAGCCTATGTCGGAATCTGAGTACGTGACCTTCGAAGCCTGCTTCGATCAAGACACAATGAAGCTTGATGTTCGAAGCTTGTAGCTTCAAAGTTTATGTGAAGCCTGGAAGCCGGCCTCACACGAAGACCTGCTCCAAAGGTAGCTCCGAACGGAACTCTGGACTCTAGGAGCAACGAATCCTGTTGAATCTAGTGGACCCTGGCAACACTCCGCACTGCGAAGTCCACACGTAGTGTTCCTACGAAGCCCCCAAGAGAAGACGCCGAAGTCTACGTGTGGAGCCGCTCTGCTGACCACGTCTTGTGCTTCACGCTGCCTCGTGCAGATCACCACGCAAAGGAAATCAGATGCACCGAATCCCATGCTCAAATGCGCTTGCGCATGCGTGCCACGGAGATGCACGAATACAGAGACCAAATGATGGCAGGCAGTGGAGAAACACGGCGATCGAAAATCACAGGCGAGAGGATTTCTTCTACGATGAACAGAAGAAACAATGGCGGTGGAGAAACTCAAGAGGAAGATGAGAACAAAAAGTGAACTCTGGTTTAAAAGTGATTGAGTTAACCCTAACCCTAGGGGATTGGGGCCCTATTTATAGGCAGCCCAATAGACAAGGAAAAAACCAAAAATACCCTTAGGGTTAAAATAGACGCTAAAATAAAAATGGAAAAGACCAACATGCCCTTAGGAGTTTTTATAGACTCGACTAACACAGACTGTGGGCCTAAAGGCAAAATAGTAAAATCCTAAATACAGATAACTTGTCCTAATGCGGAGCTTTCATAGAAGCTATGGCTTCGCCTCAGAACTATCAGATCCGATATCAGCGGTCGTCAGTTTTGCGCCAAAACTGACAAAGCATCCACCGTTTTCGCACCGGGTACCCGGATTGGGCCGGCCCGATTCCATGGCTCCCTCAGCCCGGCAATTGCTCGGCGCCCGTGTACCTGAGTCAATCCCGATCAACAGACTAGTGGATCCTCTGCCGCTCCTAGCCCATGTACTCGGATTGGGCCGACCTAGCTCCGTAGCCCCTCTGCCCGGCAGTCGCTCGCCGCCTGTGAACCTGAGTCACACGCGGCCTAGACACGGCAGATCTCATCTTCTCTTCATGTCCTCTTGACTTCCGTTGACAATCACTCATCACATCTAGAGCCATGAGGTCCATGGTCTTCAACATGGCTCCTCGATCTCCCCCTTGATGAGTGCATTGTCAACACTCTCTTCATCAGCTCTTCAGAACCTGCAAGAACATGTGGAAACACGAAAACAAAACACAAGAAGATAGAAAGAAGAAAACAAAATAAAAGTTTAACCCTAATGACCAAAAGCCAAAAAAACCAAAAAACGATCATTATGGTTAACCAAAAATAAAACCTCAAAACGAGTGCAATCTCAAAATTATCAACAAGGATATCCAAAGAGTAAAGGCAAAAGAGACTAAAAACTCCCCCCGAAACAAATCCTAGAGAAAGCCAAAACTCCCCCTAAACTCTTCTAAAAGATCGAGTAACCCAAAATTTCTCCCCCTTGTTGACAATTGGACTCATCAAGTGAGACTAAATGCACTCTGAAAAGACACAGACTCAAACTCCCCCTGAAATGCAGCTCCCCCTCAAAAATGCAATGAATGCAACTGGGGTGCAGGTGAAGTGTAAAAAACATGCTTCTCAGATATGATTGAGTGCAATTACAACATCTAGCAGGTAAAGCAAAAGACATACTGTCTAAGACACATGGCATGATCAGTGGAACAGATGATATCAAAAGAAAGTCATTAGCACGCATTTTTTGATTTTTGCAAATAAAAGCATCACCACATTTTCTAGTCAACAAGCAAGGTAAAACATGAGATGCAAAAGCTAGCTGATATCTACCAAGATAAGCATTGTCCAGAACAAAGAACATCAGCAAACTTGTTATCCTTTTAATTTTCAGGCCTTTTCTTTTCCTTTTTCATTTTTGCCAGGGGTTATTTGCATGTCAACCTTATGCTAATCGACCAAGTCAAGCCTAGGCCAGAATTGGACCATCAAAAGCATAAGACATTGGTCTTGACATACATTACACTGTCCTAGTTCATATCAAAGTGATATGGTAAGCAGTCCAGAACAATGCAATGCGACAAAGCAAACCCTCCTAGATCTTTTCAATAAAGCATAAAAGATGGATTCTTCATTTTTCTATTTTTTTATCATTTTTATAGCACATTTTCCATGTTAAAGCATATAGATGTCTAAGTTGCATATCTACATCTAAGTAAGGATCTAGCTACAAGGCATGTAACAAATAGCAGAAGCATTCAACCTACATATGCTAGTTACCAGAAGCAATGGTGATCATTTTTCAATTTTAAAGCATAAAAGCCATGCATATGACAGATACCAGACATATCATGTGAACTGAAGCAAAGCATGATCATCGACAGGTATTCAAAAGCATATACTAGCTAGAGCATGTTAAAGCAGATCAATCATATAACAGAAGCAAGCACAAAATAAAGAGTAAAGAAGAAAGAAAACTAACTCAAAATATCCTAAAAAGGATACACAACTCCCAAATCCCCTCGCAAACGCTCAAACGTCGACTAATATAGGGGTTTAGTGAAAATGTCAGCAAACTGATGGTGGGTATCAACATGAACAAGGTCAATAACACCTTTCTCATATTGATCCCTCAAAAAGTGAAAGCGTACATCAATATGTTTGGTTTTTGAATGAAGACATGGGTTTTTCCCTACACTAATCGCGCTAGTACTATCACAAAACAAAGGTACTCTGGCAGGGAAGAACAACCCAAAGCCTCGCAAAGTGGAAATCATCCAAACCAACTATGATTAGCAGCTAGAAGCAGCTACATACTCAGCTTCTGTGGTAGAAAGCGCAACTCCAGATTGTTTTCGAGAAGACCAAGAGACAAGCGAAGAACCAAGAAACTGACAAGTACCGAAAGTCGACTTGCGATCCAGCCGGCACCCACCAAAATCAGCATCGGAAAAGCAAGATAAATCAAGAGATGATGATGCTAAATAGTAAAGACCTAGATCAGGCGCATAGGTAAGGTACCTAAAAATGCACTTGACAGCCTGCCGATGAGATGCACGTGGTGAAGACTGGAAGCGTGCGCACAATCCCACGGCGAACTGAATGTCTGGTCTCGTCGCCCTCAAGTACAAGAGCGATCCGATCATCTCTCGATACTCTCTCTCGTTGACCTTGACGCCGCTCTCGTCCTTGTCTAGGCCCCTAGATCTACCCAATTGGGTCATCTAAGGCTTTAGCTCTCCACCAAAGTAGAACTTCTTCCGCATGTCCCACGTGTACTTGCTCTGGTGGATGAAGATGTTGTCCTTGGTCTTCTTGATCTGGAGCTCAAGGAAGTACTTGAGCTCACCCATGAGGCTCATCTCAAACTTGCTGTGCATCTGCTCAGAAAACTTGGACACAAGCTCATTAGTAGAACCACCAAAAATAATGTCATCCACATAAATTTGAGGAATCAAGAAGTCTGAGCCAACTCTGAGCAAGAAAAGAGTTTTGTCCATAGAACCAATCACAAAGTCGTTCCCCAACAAAAACTTCTTCAATCTGTCATACCAAGCCATGGGGGCTTGCTTCATACCATATAAAGCTTTCTGCAACTTAAAAACATGTCGAGGAAACTTAGGGTTCTCAAAACCGGGGGGTTGCCTAACATAGACCTCCTCCTCTATGTACCCATTCAGAAAAGCACTCTTGACATCCATTTGAAAAAGCTTAAAACCTTTAGAAGCAGCAAATGCCAAAAGAATGTGAATGGACTCAAGACGGGCAACAGAGGCAAAAGTCTCCTCAAAATCAATACCCTCTTTTGGCAAAAACCCTGGGCAAATAGTCAAGCTTTGTTGCGCACCACAACCCCATCTTCACCTTGCTTGTTCTTAAACACCCACTTGATGCCTATGGGGTTGCATCCAGGTGGCAGCTCAACTAGTGTCCAAACCCGATTGCATGGCGTTTATCCAATTTGCATCATAAAGAGCATGAGAAACATCTCTAGGCTCAAAAGAGGCAACAAACGCAGACTCAACAAAAACAGCGAGTGAGTCACCAGAAGAACACAACATTCTCTCAGTGAGATCACCGATGATGAGCTCTGAGGGGTGATCACGCAGAACTACTCGGGATCCTAGGTGATCTAAAGTCACCTCACCAGAGTCAACAACTGGCACCTATAGACTCAGCTGAAGGGGCTCGATCGAAGTAGAAGGAGTGATCAGAGGTCCGCCCTCGTCCTCAGTCGAAGTCTTAGAAGGTGTGGGATCTGTAGGATGTGCAGAAGGCCCACCCTCATCAATAGAAGGAGTGTCATCATCTTCCTCGAAGATAGACTCTCCAAGCTCATCATCTCCAGAAAGCTCAAAAGAAGGAGTCAGTGAAGGCATGGACTCATCAAAAGAAACCTCACAAGTCTCGACAAGCTGCTAAGAGTTGAGGTTCCAAAAACGAAAGCCTCGAGAATGCAAAGCATAACCAAGAAAGACTCCATCCCAGCAACGAGACTCAAACTTGTCCAAATGCCCTCCCTTCTTGAGCACAAAGCACTTGCATTCAAATGTTCGCAAGTGACTCACCTTGGGCTGTCTGCCAAACCGCAACTCATATGATGTCTTACCTAAGTAAGCTCTAAGAAAAATGTGGTTGGCCAGATAGCAAGCCGTGTTCAAGGCTTTAGCCCAAAAGTGCCTAGGAGTCCTATGCTCATCGAGCATTGTCCTGGCCATCTCAACCAGCGTGCGGTTTTTCGTTCCACAACACCATTCTGTGGGGGAGTGTAAGGGGTAGAAAACTGATGATCAAGGCCCTGATCACTACAGAAGCTGACGAACTGAGAGTTCTTGAACTCAGAGCCATTGTTAGAATGAATTGCTCACATCCGACCATTGTTCTCATTCTTCAGCTTCAAAATCAGGTCATGAACAAATTGAAAAGTCTCATCCTTAGGCTCCAAAAATAAAACCCACGAGAATCGAGAAAAATCGTCAACTTTCACAAGTGCGTACCACTTCCACCGACTGAGCGTTCTCGAGCTGGACCAACTGTATCCATGTGTAACAGCTCTCCCGGGTATGAAGTCATCACCTGAGTCACAGGTGTGTGAGAAGCTGCAACCATTTTCCCATGACGACAGGGATGGCAAACTAGATCCTTTTCCATCTTAAGCTTAGGCAATCCTAGGATAAGATCCATAGAGCTCAATCTGACTAGCAGATCAAAGCTCAAGTGACCTAACCTCCTATGTCACTTCCAGAGCTCAGAGGAGGATCAAGCAATAAAACAGCGAGAAGGGCCATAAGAACTAGAGAAATCAATAAGAAAACCTTACCGAAAGGTAAGATCCGGCAAACCAAAGATCCACTAGAATCAACAACAGAAGACATGCCCTTCTTAAAGCGAACCTCTAAACCATCCCCAAGAAGTTGCGAAACAGAAATTAAATTAAAATTCAAGTTTCCAGCCAAAGCAACATTCTTCAATAAGAAATGATCAGAGATGTGAATCGACCCAATACCTTGTACCTTCCCTTGACCACTATTCCCGAAAGTGATGTACTCCTTGGATCTCGGGGGAGTGAGGCTAGAGAACCATCTGTGATGTCCCATCATGTGGCGAGAACATCCTATATCCATGATCCACATGTCCTCCAGTCCTCGATCCTACAAGATCAATGGTCATGAGTGGGAGCGACTGGTCCGACACCAGGTTTAGCAAAGGAGCTAAACCAGTGTCGAGTCATCTGCTAGTAAGTAGGAAAGTAGAAGGAATCATACGAGTCTGGACCAAAACATAGCTCAAAGCGCGATCCTCTATTCTTCCTAAAGTCACGGCCACGAGGTCCAAAGCCGTATCCAAAACGACCTGGAACTTTGCCATAACGAAAACCACCCTCAAGAGCACGGTCATGAAAGTCGTCCCCTCTACCACCACCTACACGACGTGGCCTAGCCTCTAGCCTCTCTCCACATCGAGGGACTCTCTGTCTACCACCCTGCTGGTAGAACTGCTCCTACCCACCTCGAGCTCTCTCTGCTCTCTCAACCCGCTTCCTCCTGAAGCAAAACTCCTCAAGATGCCCGTCTCTTTGACAAAACTCACAGTGATAGGTAGGCTTCTTGGGATGTGGTTGAGGCTTGGGGTTCTTAGGTTTGGTGGTGTTGTGTGTAGACTCTTTGGTATGAGAGGGTCCAGGTAGAGAGTCAAGAGAAGTGTGGAGAGGTTTAGGCTTTGGGACCTAGATAGGCTTCTTGGGTGGAGCTTTAGGTTGTTCTTGGAACACTCCATCCTTGGGCTGACTAACCTGAAAAGACTGAGTGGAGTGAGTCTTGGGATATCTCTGCTCTGGAGTCATCTTGCTCCACGCCACAGCACGGCTAATGGCACTCTAAAAGTCAGCCTTGGTGTAGGTGTAACCTACCCCAAACCCATCGTTTCTCTTGAACTGCTGGATCATCATGCAAAGCTGTGGTTCTCTGGCACTAATCCAACTCAGGATCTGACGGAGGTAAAAGTTCTCGTTCTGAACATCATCTAACTCCTCTCTGAAGGAAGCTAGCACCTCCACCTGAGACAAGCAGATCTCATACTCTCTATCAACTTCGACAGACTTCTCAGCTTTTAGCTTGATCAGCTCCAATCTCAGGGACAAGCAGTTCTCACAAATAGTGGGTGGAACTGATAAGGTCTCAAGCTCTAGCTTAGTCTGCTCCAGCTCAGCTCTCACTCCAGCTAACTCGCCCAACTGCTCATTACTCTTGGCTCTCAGCTCAGCTATACTAGCTAAATGGGATGGACAGTCTACACGGGGCACGACGACAGTGGCATGAGCATCTTTCAGTTCCAGCTGAGCGCTTTCAAGCTCAGTGGCCAAAGCGTCTCTCTCATCTACCCTCTCTGTGTACCTAGACTTTAGAGTCATCAGGTCACACAACAACACCTCACAGTTAGGGCACTCACTACTACCACCCAAGAAAGGGGAAGAAGATAGACTCTCAATCTTGCCATTTGCCATGGCAAGTTAACTCTCAAGCTCATCTATCCTCTTTTTAGCCCCTCTAAGCAGTTTCTCCCGATACTTCAACTCCTGACGGTTCTCTTCTAGCAAATAAACAACTTCTTGTTCATAGGAAGGTACCTTTTCATCGTCATCGTTGTCGGAGTTGTTGGAGGAGCCCTTTTCTTCCTTATCCCCAAGATCCATTGAGCAGAAACTCTTGCGGGATCTTCGGCTGTGACGCGAGCTACTCTTCGGCTTGTCCCCACAGGCCATGAAGCAGAGGCCCGCCGGATCATCCCTGTCCTTCCCCTTCTTGGTCACGATCTCTTCATCACTTGAACTTGAAGACAAGGAGGAAGACGATGACCTCTTGGAGTAGCTTCTCTCTATCTCGGTGAAGAAGGCCTTGTCTCGCTTCTTGTTCTCACGCCTGTAGTCCTTCAGAGCCTTCCGAAAGAACCTTGTATTGGGCTTGCCCTTTGTGAAGGTGGAGTTGTCTTGCTTGCCGGAGTCGTAGGAGCTACCGTCGGTTCCCTTCTTGTAACTCTTCCGCTTGGGGCACTCAGCGATGAAATGACTTGGATCACCACACTCAAAGCAACCGGATTTTGTGTTGTGTCTTTTAAGCATTCATTTATCATAGACACAACGCACCCGGTTGTTAAACAAACACAGATCATCATCTCCTAGCGAATCAAGCAAATCCTCGAAGATAGACATCAAAGAAAACGCAGCACAACTGAAAGCAGTAGGATCAGCAGAAGGTGTCGCAAGGGCTAGGGTTTTTGAGCTAGAACTAGTGAGATTTGATCTCAACTGGATATCAACCTCTGAGGCCTTGAGCTTACTAAAAAGCTCTGCGACAGTCAAGGTATCATAGGAAGCGCTCTCAACAATAGAAGAAACCTTGATCTCCTAGATCTTAGGGTCCAAGGTATAAACAACCTTCAGCGCTTGTTCATGATCTGAGACCAGCTGATCATGATCGGCCTTGTTGGCCCGAAGCTTGTTAATGATTGATTGAAACGACCAAACAAAGCCTCAACTGTCTCACCCAGCTTCTGTGAGAAATTTTCATACTCATGCCGGTAGGTCTGATAGAGCCTAGCCTTAACCTGAGCTGTCCCCTCGTGGTGTGCCTGGAGGGTAGCCCAGATCTCTCGAGCAGTGTCGAGATGGCTAACACGCTCAAACTCACTAGGACTTAAACTACAAAATAAAATGTTCACCGCTTTACTATTGTTCTGATGCTGGGCGATTATATCAGGAGAAGTGCACTCAACAACAAGAAGTATAGAAAAAGTAGCGTGAACATAAATATCCCAAATGTCCGAGCTCTGGCTCATGAGATAGGCTCGCATGCGAGTCTTCCAATAAGTGTAGCCAAAAGCTTCAAGGGACGGGACCTTACCAGAGGAAGTCATGATCACTACCTAGGTTAGAACCGGTTAAGGTATGGAAAAACCCTAACCAAGCTCTGATACCACTTGTAGGACCGAGAGTAGCGACTAGAGGGGGGTGAATGGGTGCCTTAAAAATTCTTTCGAATCAATGGCCTTCTCCCAACACCCAATGCACCTCAACAGACGATCAACATAAGCAAAAACTGATCACAGGTACTAAAAATAATCTAGCCTAAAAATGACCGGTGTCCTAATCAGAAAGACACCAACAAAGTGCTTAAAGGCAGATTAAAAATCATTTAACCCACAGACATTTTAAATAGAACAAGCATAATTATCAACATTAAGGAATTAGAAATATATCAATAACCAATTACCGTGCAATCTGAAAAAAATTAAATTAGTCGCAGTGGTTAATTCTATCAGAACTTATTTAAAAATAAAATCAAGTACACAAGAATCGAGAAAAACAATTACTGTTTTGGTTCATGTACCTGTTCAATTTGTGCGCAGCTCCTTGCTCCTCATATGCACAGTAGCAAATGCATCCACAGGAAAACTAATCACTGAAATAAAAAAATGAACAGCAGCGCAAGCACATATGCATACCAAAAACTCACGTTCTCCTGGTGGATATGTTTGCCACGCAAATCAAGGCAACAAAAAAAATTTTCACGCTGAAGGTTCACGAAGCCTGGACCTCTACAGAACAGTGAGGCACACAAATCAAGGTACGTAAATCAAGAAAAAAGATTAATACTAATCTTGGCTTGATTAGCACTTCACCTCCTGCCTTGAAATTTCCACCGCTTCTCTTGTGGCTTGCGTCGTCCTGAAAAATCGGCTTTCGTACTGTAGTGCGTGCCACACGCGATCCTGCCGAACTGCTCTCCTGGCCAAAGATGTCTCTCCGTTTGCCACTTTAGGGCTAGGCTAGGCTGCAGGCTGCGCTGACGCATTGATTCCCGAGCCACCGAAAGCCATGTTGGCTACAGAGTTAAACTAGGAGCGCCTTGATTTTTTTTCTCTTGCCGGTGAAGCCGAACGCAGAGCCTCGTGCGCTGCCACACACGGTTCACGCTGACTGCATCAGTGCTTGCCAGCGCCTGCGTGCACGCGACATAAAAAGGAACGGCGGCGAACAAAAATTAGCGGTGGCGGAAGAAAAATTGGACTCCCGTGATTAATTGCAAAATTAGTCAACCCTAACCCTAGGGGGTGGGGCCTATTTATAGGCAGCCCACTAATAAAGGGAAAAAGACAAATTTACCCCTAGGGTAAATTACACTGACTCGCAAAATAAAATTGGAAATGACCAAAATGCCCTTAGGGTTTTTTACTGACTCGAATAACACAAATTGTTGGCCTAATGGCTAAATAATAAAATACTAAATAATGATAATCATCGGTTGTCAGTTTTGTGCCGAAACTAACAAAGCATCCACCGTCTTCGCACCGGGTACCCGGATTGGGTCGACCCAGTGGATCCTCTGCCTCTCCTAGCCCATGTACTCAGATTTGACCAGCCCGACTCCACGGCCGCTCTGCCCGGCAGTCGCTCGCTGCCCGTGTACCTGAGTCACATGTGCCCCAGACATGGCATGTCTTCTCTTCTCTTCATGTCTCCTCTTTTACTTCTGTTGACAATCACTCATCACATCTGGAGCCATAAAGCCCATGCTCTTCAACATGGTTCCTCTTATGGGAAACCATTTAGCCGATTTGAGAGTTGCTTTTGAAAGAATGCATCAGTATGGCTTAAATATGAACCCGCTCAAGTGTGCTTTTGGCATGTCGGTGTGAAAATTCATAGGATTCATGATTCATGAAAGAGATATTGAGATTGATCCTAAGAGTCTTGAGAAGATTAAGAACTTTGAGGCACCGACATGCAAAAAAGATGTACAGAAGTTGCTAGGCAAAGTAAATTATGTGCGCCGCTTTATATCTAACTTGTCTAGCAAAATCAATGCTTTTGTCCCTATACTTTGGCTAAGGAACAAAACCAAATTCACTTGGGGGGCAAGTCAACAACGCGCTTTTAAGAAAAATAAAGAGTGCTTGTCATCACCGCCTTTGGTAAGAGCACCAAAAGTAGGGATTCTGTTTCGGCTATATGTTGCTATAGAAGATAGCGTGATAGGAGTTGTGTTAACTCAGGAAGTAGAGGGAAAGGAGTACATAAAGTACATGTTAGGTATGTGTTGTTAGAACGTTTGTGTTTATCACTTTATTATGCATGTACAAACTTCACCACTATCTTCTATCTGGCACATGTATTGTTACTTGTCAAACGGATGTTATAAAGTACATGTTGCGAAAGCCGATTCTGAGTGGGAGAATCGAAAAGTGGGCTTACGCTTTAATTGAGTACGATTTGGCTTATGAACCCTTGAAAGCTATGAAAGGCCAAGTTGTTGCAAATTTTATAGTTGACCATCATGTAGATGTCAATTGGAGTAGTGATACTTCTTTGATTGAGGTAGTGTCATGGAAACATTACTTTGATGGTTCGGCTTGCAAAAATGGACAAGGTGTTGGAGTTGTGCTCATATCACCTAGTGGTATGAGTTTTGAGACCTCGGCCCGTTTACAATTTCCTTGCACTAATAACCAAGCCGAATACGCGCTTTATTGTTAGGACTTGAGCTTTTAAATTCCATGGATATTAAACATATTCATGCATATGGTGATTCTTTGTTAGTTGTGCAACAAGTAGCTAAATTTTCTCAATGCTTCAATGGTTTGTTAAATAGCTACTTTGATAAATGTCTAGACATAATTTCTACTTTTGATGACTTCAAAATATCTCACGTGTCTACAGAAGCCAATTCAATTACAAATGATTTGGCTCACCAAGCATATGGCTATCAAGATAAAAAGGGCCGATTTTTTATACAAAAGAAGTCGGTGCTTGAAGTTTCTATGTTACTCGAACCCAGAGGCTCTGAACTGACATGCTGCGTGCTGGAAACCCCGTGTCAGAGCTCTTCGCCCGCTAGAGGCTGCTGCGCACCGGAGCCCCTGTGTCGAAGTCCTTCATCCACTGAAGGGCCCTGTGCGCTAGATCCCTCGCACAAAATCCTTCCACGCGCCAGAGGTCTTCACGCATCGGACCCCTCCGTCGGAGGACTTCGGTCTGACCAACTCCGCATGGTCGGTCTGACCGACCTTCGCCAGAAACGGGTAGGGCTCGGGAGGGGAAGATTAAACTTTGTGAATTAAATGTCACTTCTGATAAAGATTTGGCGAATTATTCAGTAAACCAAATGGATGATTGGAGGATATCAATCATCCAATACTTAAGGGATGCTAGTACAAGGGTTGATCGAAAGGTTCGGCATCAAGCGTTTAAATTTGTATTGCTTGATGGAATATTGTATCGCCGAACTATTGATGGGGTACTTCTAAAGTACTTGGATGTCGATCAATCTAAAGTTGTTGTAGGAGAAGTACACGAAGGTCTTTGTGGTACTCATCAGTCGTCCAAGAAAATGAGTTGGATGCTCAAAAGAGCGGGGTTTTATTGGTTGACTATGACTTAAGATTTTTTTAAGTACTATAGAGGATGTGAAGCTTGTCAAAGGTTTGGTAATATTCAGCTTGCTCCTTCATCCTTACTTAATCCTATTATCAAACCATGGCTGTTCCGAGGTTGGGCCTTGGACTTCATAGACCAAATTTATCCTTCATCTTCAAAAGAGCATCGGTTCGTGTTGATGGCTACATATTACTTCACCAAGTGGACCAAGGTCGTGCCTCTCAAGAACATGACACAAAATGAGGTAATCGATTTTATCTTGAATCACATTATACATAGATTTGGAAAAGTACTTCCCAAGTGTGTGGCAAAATGCTTAAGTGTCGACAGGTCGATATGGAGCATATCACCCTTAGCTCATAGTGCTTTTGGTTCACTAAAGTTTGCCAAAACATAGGGGGGCATGTGTTGATAGCAAAAAATGGCATTAATGGTCAAAATTGTCCAAAAGTCAAAATTAGTAATTTGGACCGAAAATATGCAATTCCTGGCACAAGCCGAAGCCCCGAAGTGCCGAAAGCCCATCAGAATTGAGGCTTCGGCTGCCCCTTCGGTAGCCTACTTCGCAGGTTGGCTTTGGCTCGAAGGGCCCCTTCAGCGGCCTACTTCGCAAGCAGGCTTCGGTGCGACAGGCCTACCGAAGGCCCACTTCGGGTAGGCCTCGGATTAAGTCCGCTAAAAGGATTTCGGGTTGTTTTGATCCCTGATCAAATCTTATCTGTTTTTAGCTGAATCCTAATCTAGTTAGAGTTAGAAATATAGTCAGGGACGTTAATACTAGCCCCTATAAATATAGGGTTGAGGCCGATTCAAATCATCTCCACAGATCAACTCAAAACCCTAGTTTTGCATCGCACTTTTATTTCAATCTACACTTTTGTCCTAGGTTTAGTTTAGCACGTACATCTTTGCTGGTTTGTGCTGGAAACCATCTGTCCGCTACACCGTAATCACGGTAAGTTCTTGTCAGTTTGCTCGTGAATTGTCCGTTTCATCCACGTAACGGATTTCTATCGTTTTATCAGTTTTTACCGGTGATTTGGTCTCTTGGCTGAATTATCTTTGGTTTCTTGGTGTTTTCAACAGTATTTTGTCTCTCCAATCTATGCCAAGAAACCTTGCCACAGTTAATTCATGAGAAAATGGTCGCCGGAGCCCGGAGACCATCTTCTATGAGCCGTCGGTCTGACCGGAGGCACCCCTCCAGTCTGATCGGCTCGTGTCATGCGGTCGTCTGATACGCCGACACGCCTCAGTCCGATCGACAATACGAGGCCAGTCTGACCGGGCTTCGCGACGATGGCTCGGGAGCATCTGAAGGTTATGCCCAAGAAAATTCCATGGATCGGAAGTTCCGATAGGAACTATCGGAAGTTCCGGTTATTTTTTGGTCTTGATACAGAGAGCAAATGTTGCTTCCGAAGTTCCAATCTGGTATCAAAAGTTCCAATGAGCCAGAAGTTCTGATTCAGAATCGGGGAATTTTTGTACTGATCGGAAGTTCTGATATGGTAGAAGAAGTTCTGAGGTGGGCGATAATAGATTGGATCTGTTGCGTGTCGTACTGTATCAGGGGACCTAAAATACCCTGTCGTAAGTTCCGATCTAGGATCGGAAGTTCCGACGTGGGAAAACAGATTGAATCTATTACGGGTTTTAGAGTTTTAGGATGAGCACGACCAGGGGTCTCTCAGCCATATAAAAGGAGAGCAGGAGGACATCTTAGGGCAAGCAATAAGCCTAGATTAGACCTAGCCACCCAAGAGTTATCTCCTTCCTTTCTTGATCTCAAACATTGAGGTCAAGGATCCCCGTCTCTCACATGCGGTGCTAGCACGCTGCCGTGGGAGGTATTCCATCCCTATACATGTGAACTCCATGGAGGCGTTGCTCCAATAACGACACTCATGGACATCTACATGCGAACGACTACGTCATCTTCATCGATCGGATTGGCAAAGGACGATAAGGAGGAAGCGAGGAGAGGCTTGACGCGCTGCTCCAACATCTTCTTCCGCTGCACCTAGCACGTCTCGTACTAGAAGGTACTGATCTATGATCTCACGTGCACACGAGTCTTGGGCCTAGGACGTAAAATTTTGAATTTGCCGGCTAGCATAGCTCCCCTATTCCCCAACAGTGGTATCATACCCTGTGTGCGTAGTGTTCGATCTGGATCCCTCATGTATGGAGAAACATGGTGGAAAACTGATTAGATCTGTTTCTATTCACGATAGATCAAAAGTTCCGATATGATCGGAAGTTCTGATGGTGGATTGGAAGTTCTGATGGTGGATCGAAAGTTCTGATGGTGATCGGATGTTCTTATAGTGATCAGATGTTCTGATATCGAATAATGATTCGATACAGAAGGCAATTGTTGCGATGAGGGATTCTGATATTGATCGGAAGTTCTGAAGGATCAGAAGTTCCGATGCTAGATCGGAAGTTACGACTAGTGTGATTTTGAAAAACCGATCTAGTTGACCCGGGTTTTTTAGATCCAGAATCCAGTCACTTGTAGATTGCTCGCTTAACTTTGTTTTGCAGAGAATGACATGACAGGCATAGCCTTGGATAAATGTGATGTATGAAATTCATACAATGAATGTAAATTAAATATGGCCTACGTGTCATGGTTATTTACAGCCCAAGGCTGATGTAAAATTTATTGTGACTTGCATGTCATTTCCACGGTGCTTCGTCCCATGTAATTAGTATACACTATGCGAGATGGACTAGTACTCTTCATGGAGGCCAGGAGCACGCACTCGATAACAGGAGCCATGGAGATGGAGATCGCCATGTGAATAAGGTCATGTTGTGTCATAGTTAATATGATTACCTGTGATACTTTCTTATGTTCCTGTTATTCTATTCTTGAATGTTTCATGTGTGATAGGGACGTTACGATGCTAGAGTAGTTTTCCCTCAGAAAATTAAGTGTTGATGCTCTTCCCAATAGCTGCACCCACCAAGGTTTGTGCTCATCGATAGTGGGTCTGCCAAAACAGGGTGCTATCTTTTATCTCGCCAGTTGGGGCGGAAGTCGGACTTCTGCACGCATAGTGTTGGTTCACCTTACAAGGCTATCGAAACGATTTTGGGCCTTGGAGCATAGGAGTTGGGGTCGAGCATTGGATGCTTCTCCAATGACAAGACTCACATACGATGTGATTAGCAAGGAGTGTATTACCTATGTCAACTAGCTTCTAGCATGCTAGTGATTCCGTGGATGTCAGCTGCCTGATGCTTGTCTGCATGTCCTCTCAGTTTTAGAAACAGTATGAGGAACGTGATGCTTACGATATGATTGTAGGTCTTAAGGGCATGTTTCAAGACCAAGCAAGGACAGAAAGATACAATGTGTCTAAATGCTTGTTTGGTAGTAGGCTAGCTGAAGGGAGCCTAGTAAGCCCCGACGTGATCAATGTGATTGGTTGCGTAGAGACTCTAGAGAGACTGGGCACTCCACTAGATCCATACCTCACTATCGATGTCATTCTCCAGTCGCTCCCACTGAGCTTTGAGCCGTTCATCATGAATTGTAACATGGTTGGATTGGATAAGACACTAGATGAGTTGCATGGGATGCTGAAATCTGTTGAGGAGAGTATCAGGAAGACTCCAAACCATGTGATGGTTGTTCAAAATGAGGGCAAAAAGAGGAGGAAAAAGGCTAAGACTACAGATGCAATTTCTAGTGTGAAGTCCAAACCAATTGGAAAGTCTAGGTCTGGTCCTACCAACTCTGATGTGTGCCACCATTGCCACAAGCCTGGGCATTGGAAGCGCAATTGCAAGGTGTACCTAGAAGAGCATAAGAATAAGAAGGGAAGTGGGACTTCCACTTCAGGTATTAATGTTATTGAAATTAATCTTGCTACTCGTCCAAATGACTCATGGGTATTTCATACTGGATCGATGATTCATACATGCAAATCATTGCAGGGGATGAGTAGAGTAAGAAAGTGTGCAAGTGGTGAGCTAGATATCCGCGTCGGGAATTGTGCAAAGGTTGCAGCATTAGCTATCGGTGTTTATTCACAATCGCTACCATCAGGATTAGTTTTGGAGTTAAATAATTATTATTTCATTCCGGCCTTAGGCAGAAACATTATCTCTTCTTCATGTTTAGAAGAAGATGGTTTTGAATTCGTAATAAAGAACAAGAGTTGTTCAATATTTTTTAATGGCATGCTCTATGGTGTTTGTCCATTAGTGAATGGATTGTATATTCTGAGTCTTGATGATACACACGTTTATAACATGAGTACTAAGAAACAATGACTCAATGATTTGAATTCCACCTATGTTTGTCATTGTCGTTTGGGTCATATAAATGAGAAGCATGTACAGAAGCTCCAGAGTGATGAACTTTTGTAGTCATTTGATTTTGAATCATATGACACATGTGAGTCTTGTTTACTTGGCAAAATGACAAACATGCCTTTCACTAGACAGAGTGAGAGGGTGAATGAACTATTGGCCATAGTACATAATGATGTGTGTGGTCCAATGAGTCACATGGCTAGGAAAGGATTTCAATACTTTATTACTTTTACCGATGATTTTAGTAGATATGGCTATGTCTACTTGACGAGGCATAAGTGGGAATCCTTTGAAAAGTTCAAGAAGTTTCAAAATGAGGTACAAAATCATATGGGAAAGACAATTAAATTTCTACGATCGAATTGTGTGGGTGAATATTTGAGACATGAGTTTAGTGATCATCTGAAGTAGTGTGGAATTGCTCCATAGCTGACTCCACCCAGCACGCCTCAATGGAATGAGGTGTCCGAGCGGAGAAACCACACTTTGTTGGACATGGTGCGGTCCATGATGAGTCGCACTAATCTTCCATTATCCTTTTGTGGTGACGCTCTAGAAACCGCAGCTTTCACGATTAATAAAGTTCCATCTAAGTCAGTAGAGAAGACTTCATATGAGATGTGGTCTAGGAGGCGTCCTAGTTTGTATTTTCTAAAGATTTGGGGATGTGAGGCGTATGTCAAATGTATGACATCTAACAAGCTCAGTCCTAAGTTTGATAGGTGCTTCTTTGTGGGGTATCCTAGGGAAACCAAAAAATACTATTTCTATAATAGAGCGGATGGCAAAGTGTTTGTCGCTTTAAATGGTGTGTTCCTTGAGAAAGAGTTTCTCTCAAAAGGTGTTAGTAGGAGGATTGTGCATCTTGAATAGGTTCGAGAGCCACTAGAAAGTGTTCCAGATCCCACTGAACTAGAGCAAGAGGCACAAGATGTTGCAGACCTCGTTCTGGATGTGCCAACCCCACGATGGTCTGGGAGAGTAGTCCATGAGCTAGGGATGTACATGTTCTTGACCACTGGGCATCGCGACACGTTGTTGTTAGACAACGACGAGCCCAAGACCTATGCGGAAGTAGTGATGGAACCATACTTTGAGAAATGGCTTGGAGCCATTGGATCTGAGTTGGAGTCCATGCGAGTTAACCAAGTTTGGAACTTGGTTGATCCACCCGATGGAAATGGATCTTCAAGAAAAATATAGACATTGATGGAAATGTTCACATATATAAGGCACAACTGGTGGCAAAAGGTACAAATTCAAGGGTGTTGATTATGATGAAATGTTTTTGCCCATCGCTATGCTTAAGTCTATTTGGAGCATCCTAGCTATTTCTGTATTTTATGATTATGAGATATGGCAAATGGATGTCAAGATGACTTTCCTAAATGGAAACCTAAGTGAGGATGTGTACATGACATAGCCTGAAGGTCTTGACGGTCAGGGGAATGCTGGGAAAGTATGTAAGTTGCTAAAGTCCATTTATGGATTAAAGCAAGCTTCTCGGAGTTGGAATCTTCGTTTTGATGAGGTATTCAAAGGGTTTGGCTTCATCAAGAACGAAGAAGAGCCTTGTGTTTACAAAAAGGCTAGTGGGAGCTCACTTGTGTTTCTAGTCCTATATGTGGATGACATATTGTTGTTCAGAAACGATATTACTTTGTTGAATGTGTCTACACTTCAATAAAAAACAGTTTTCCGATAAAAGATATTGGAGTGGTAGCATACATTTTGGGCATAAAGATCTATAGAGATATATCAAAATAGTTAATTGGATTAAGCCAAAGTATGTACAATGACAAGGTTTTGAAACAGTTCAAAGTGCAGAATTCTAAAAAGGGTTTTCTGCCAATGTCACATTGTATTTCTCTAAGTAAGACTTAGTGTGTTGTGACACCTGATGAGTGCGATCTCGTATGCCTCCGCAATTGGACCCATCATGTACGCTAGCATGTGTACATGCCTAGATGTGTCATATGCTCTAAGTGCTACGATGAGGAGCCATTCTGAAGAGCGTGGGCCTCACGGCTCCAGATGTGATGAGTCATTGTCAATGGAAGTCAAAGAGGACTGAAGAGTTGAGAAGACCTACTGTGTCTAGGTCGCGTGTGACTCAAGTACACCGGCAGCGAGCAATTGTCGGGCAGAGGGGCCACGATGTTGGGCTGGCCCAATCCGGGTACATGGGCTAGGAGCAGTAGAGGATCCACTGGGCTGTTGACCAGGATTGACTCAGGTACACGGGCGGCGAGCGATTGCCGGGCTGAGAGAGCTGTGGAATCGGGCCGGCCTAATCTGGGTACCTGGTGCAAAGTCGGTGGACATTTTGTCAGTTTCGGCGCAAAACTGACGACCGCTGATCTTGGATCGGACCGTCCTAGAGCGAAGTCGTAGTCGCTACGAAAACTCCGCTTCTGGATAAGTCATCTGTAAATAGGAGTTTACTATTTTGTCCTTAGGCCCAAAGTCAGTCAGTCGAGTCTGTAAAAATATCCTAAGGGCAGTTTGGTCTTTTCCATTTATTTCAGCGTCTGTCAAAAACCCTAAGGGTCCGTTGGAATATTCCTAGGCTATTGGGCTGCCTATAAATAGGGCCCCAATCCCCAGGGTTAGGGTTACCCATTCTGAAATCAAGTTTACTTCCACTAAAGTTTGGGTCACTTTTAGTTGTTTCCTGTTCGTTCTCCTGTGTGCGCCGCCAGCAAGTTTTGGGTCTCTGTTCACCCCGAGTTCTTGTTGTTTCTCTTTGATTGATTGGCTGAAAGTCCTCCATACAGGTTCTGATCTCTCTGTGTTGTTCTTAAATCGTCGCAGTGAAGTTATTCCCTGGTTGCCTCGTTTTTGCGTGCACAACTTGTTTAATCTTTGCAACGATTTTGTCTGTCGTGTTGATCCTATGCCTTAGACTCCTAGCTGTCGTGTGTCAGGTTTTCCTGATTTTGGCTACAACTAAGTTTCCTATTAGTATTTTTCCTGACATGGCGTTTTGATCGAGAGAAGAAGGGAGCTCGCACGTTTCTTGAAGGTTTTTGCAAAGGTTCGAACTCTGCTGTTAATCTCTGTTTGAAGCCTTTCTGTTCAGAGAGGCAGGCTTCGATCGAGCTTTGCTCAGGGTTCTGAAGACTCTGCTTAGCCTGACTACTCTGACTCGAAGCTAGACCTTGTTCGAAGGGTTCTTGGTTTACTTCACTGTTCGAAGTCCGCTTCCGAACTGTTTTTGGCTCTGTTTGGAGTAGCGAGGCTTTTGTGCGAGGTTTGTTTAGCGAAGTGTGCTTCGAAGCAGGCTTCAGTCAAATTGCACTAAAGGGTTCGAAGTCCTTGTGAGGGTAGACTTCGCTCGTGCGAAGTCCCTACAGAGACAGGCTTCGACTTTTCTGTTTTAGCTTTGAAGTTAATTCTTTTTGTGTTAAGCTCCGAATCTTCGAAGTCTGCTTACTGCTGTTTGGAGTCTGTTTTTGGCTTTGGTACTGAAATTTTTAAAGTAGGCTTCGACAGCTAAGTGCTTCACTGCTTCATAGCTTTGCACTAGTCTTCGAACTCATCTGTGCATAGCTTCGAATTCGAAGGGTTCGGAGTATACATCTACGACCTTCGCATGACTGCTCCGAACCAGCTTCGACTCCATCAGCCTTCGCACGTCAACTTTGAAGCAGGCTTCGGCACGTCCACTACAGACTTCGACATTGCGTACTTCGAAGCCTGCTTTGACAACTATAGGCTTCGCACCACACATGCTTCGTCAAGTACCGTTCAGGAGACAACTCTGAACAGTAAGACTTCTTGTTTTATGTGCACTCAGATTAATTGTTGTGATGATTTATTTATGTGAACCTTGATCTGCCCATGCTTTAAATGATTCGTTAATCTGCCTATTAGCACCGTGTTAGTGTTTTTTCGATTAGGACACCGGTTGTTGTTAGGCTAGATCTTTTGAGGCACTGTTGATCTGTTCATCTTTCTTTGCTAAGTTAGTTGAGGTGCGTTGGGTGTTGGGAGCAGGCCATTGATTTGAAAGAATTTTTAGGCGCCCATTCACCCCCCCTCTGGTCGCTACTTTCGGTCCTACAAGTGGTATCAGAGCCTGGTTAGGGTTTTTCCATACCTTAATCGGTTCTAACCCCCAGTTGTGATCATGACGTCTCCTGGAAAGGTCCTGTCCTTGGAAGCTTATGGCTATAATTATTGGAAGACTCGCATGCGAGCCTATCTCATGAGCCAAAGCTCGGACATCTGGGACATTTGTATTCATGCTACTTTCACAGTGTTGCCTGTTGCTAAGTGTAATTCTCCTGATATTATCGCCCAGCATCAGAACAACAACAAAGCGGTGAATATTTTGTTTTCTGGTTTAGGTCCCACTGAATTTGAGCATGTGAGCCATCTCACCACTGCGAGAGAGATCTGGGCTACCCTCTAGGCACACCATGAGGGGACAGCCCAGGTCAAGGCTCGTCTCTATCAGACCTACCGGCGTGAATATGAGAATTTCACACAGAAGCAGGGTGAATCTATTGAAGCGTTGTTTGGTTGTTTTCAATCGATCATAAACAAGCTGCGAGCCAACAAGGCTGAGGGTGTTCAGTTAGTCTCAGATCATGAGTAGGCGCTCAAGGTTCTCCATACCTTGGACCCTAAGATCTGGGAGATCAAGGTATCCTCTATCATTGAGAGCACATCTTATGATACCTTGACAATTTTAGAGTTGTTTAGCAATCTGAAGGCCACTGAGGTTGATACCCAGTTGAGATCAAATCTCACTGGCTCTGGATGAAAGACTCTGGCCCTTGCTACACCTTCTACTGACCCCTCCTCTGTGAGCTGTGTTGGGTTCTATTTGATGTCTATCATTGAGGATCAGCTCGAGTCATTAGGAGATGATGACATGTGTCTTTTTAACAACCGGGTGCGTCGTGTTTATGACAAGAGAATGTTCAAAAGACACGGCACAAAGACCGGATGTTTTGATTGTGGTGATCCAGGTCACATTATCGCCAACTGCCCCAAGCAAAATGGTCACAAGAAGGGTACCGGTGGTGGCTTCTACGACTCCAGCAAGCACGAGAGCTCCTCCTTCACCAAGGGCAAGCCAAAGACCAGGTTCTTCAAAAAGGCCCCGAAGGACTACCGGCGTGAGAACAAGAAGCACGACAAGGCTTTCTTTGCCGAGATGGAGAAGAGCTACTCCAAGCGGTCCACGTCTTCTTCCTCTTTATCGAGCTCAAGCGATGAGGAGATTCTCATCAGGAAGGGGAAGGACAAGGATGATCCGGCGGGCCTTTGCTTCATGGCCTTCGGGGACAGACCGAAGAGCCGCTCACATCAACGCCGAAGATCCCGCAAGAGATTCTGCTCAATGGCTCTTGGGGATAAGGAAGAAAAGGGCTCCTCCGATGACTTCGACGACGACGACAATGAAAAGGATCGGGGACTCAGGATGCTCTCGCCACATGACGGGACATCGCAGATGGTTCTCTAGTCTCTCTCCCCCGAGCTCCAAGGAATACATCACCTTCGGGGACAGTGGTCGAGGGAAGGTACACGACATTGGCTCAATTCCCATCTCAGACCATTTCTCTTTGAAGAACGTTGCTTTGGTTGGGAATTTGAACTTCAATTTGATTTCTGTTTCGCAACTTCTTGAGGATGGTTTGGATGTTCGTTTTAAGAAGGGCAGTTCTTCTGTGGTTGATTCTAGAGGGTCTTTGATTTGCTAGATCTTACCATTTGGTAAGGTTTTTTGGATTGACTTCTCTAGTTCTTTTGGCCCTTCTCAATGTTTTATTGTTGGATCCTCCTCTGAGCTCTGGAAGTGGCATAGGAGGTTTGGCCATTTGAGTTTTGATCTGCTAGTCAGGTTGAGCTCTATAGACCTCATACGAGGATTGCCCAAGCTTAAGATGGAGAAGGATCTAGTTTGCCATCCCTATCATCACGGGAAAAAGGTTGTCGCTTCTCACTCACCTGTGACTCAGGTGATGACATCGTATCCGGGCGAGCTGTTACACATGGACACTGTTGGTCCAGCTCGGGTGCGCTCAGTCGGTGGGAAGTGCTACGCGCTTGTGATTGTTGACGATTTTTCTTGATTTTCGTGGGTTTTCTTTTTGGAGTCTAAGGATGAGACTTTTCATTTTGTTCATGACCTGATTTTGAAGCTGAAGAATGAGAACAATGGTCGGATGCGAGCGATTCGCTCTGACAATGTCTCTGAGTTCAAGAACTCTCAATTCGTCAGCTTCTGTAGTGATCAGGGTCATGATCATCAATTTTCTGCTCCTTACACTCCCCCACAGAACGACGTTGTGGAACGAAAGAACCGCACGCTAGTCGAGATGGCTAGTATGATGCTCGTTGAGCACAGGACTCCTAGGCATTTTTGGGCTGAAGCCATGAACACGGCTTGCTATCTGGCCAACCGCATTTTTCTTAGAGCTTACCTAGGTAAGACTTCATACGAGTTGCGGTTTGACAGACAGCCCAAGGTGAGTGACTTGCAAGCGTTTGGCTGCAAGTGCTTTGTGCTCAAGAAGAGAGGGCATTTGGACAAGTTTGAGTCTCGCTGCTGGGATGGAGTCTTTCTTGGTTATGCTTTGCATTCTCGAGGCTTCCGTGTTTGGAACCTCGACTCCCAGGAGCTTGTCGAGACTTGTGAGGTTTCTTTCGATGAGTCCTTGCCTTCTTTGACTCCTTCTTTTGAGCTTTCTGGAGATGGTGAGCTCGGAGTGTCCATCTTCGAGGAAGATGATGACGCTCCAGTTGCTGATGAAGGTGGGCCTTCTACACTGCCTGCAGAACCGACACCTTCTGAGACTTCAACTGAGGATGAGGGAGGAACTCTAATCACTTCTTCCACTTCAATCGAGCCCCCTCAATCGAGTCTAGAGTGCTAGCTGCTGACTCCGGTGAGGTGACTTCAGATCACCAGGGATCTTGAGCAGTTCAGCGTGATCACCACTCAAATCTCATCATCGGTGATTTGTCTAAGAGGACTTTGCGTTCATCTGTTGACTCTCTTGCTGTGTTTGCTGAATCTGCCTTTGTTGCATCTTTTGAGCCCAGAGACGTTTCTCATGCTCTTTCCGACTCAAATTGGATTAATGCTATGCAAGAAGAGCTTGAGAATTTTTTCCGCAATCCAGTTTGGAAACTGGTTGAGCTGCCACCCGGATGCAACCCCATAGGCACCAAGTGGGTGTTCAAAAACAAGCAAGGTGAAGATGGGGTTGTGGTGCGCAACAAAACTCGACTGTTTGCCCAGGGTTTTTGCTAGAAGGAAGGTATTGACTTTGAAGAAACTTTCGCCCCTGTTGCCTGTCTTGAGTCCATTCGCATTCTCTTAGCTTTTGCTGCCTCAAAGGGTTTTAAGATTTTTCAAATGGACGTCAAGAGTGCTTTTCTGAACGGGTACATAGAGGAGGAGGTTTATGTTAGGCAGCCCCCCGGTTTTGAGAACCCTAAGTTTCCTCGACATGTTTTTAAGCTGCAGAAAGCTTTATACGGTCTGAAGCAAGCCCCCAGGGCTTGGTATGACCGGTTAAAGCAGTTTTTGTTGGGGAAGGGCTTTGTGATGGGTTCTGTGGATAAAACTCTTTTCTTGCTCAGAGATGCTTCAGATTTCTTAGTCGCTCAGATTTACGTGGATGATATTATCTTTGGCGGTACTACTGATGCTCTTGTGTCCAAGTTTTCTTAGCAGATGCACAGTGAGTTTGAGATGAGCCTCATGGGTGAGCTCAAGTATGTCTTAGGGCTCCAGATCAAGCAGACCAAGGACGACACTTTCATCCACCAGGGTAAGTACACTCGGGACATGTTGAAGAAATTCGACTTTGGTGGACAGCTGAAGCCTCAGATGACCCCAATGGGAACAATTGGGGGCCTGGACAAGGACGAAAGCGGCATCAAGGTCAACGAGAGAGAGTTTCGAGGGATGATCGGTTCGCTGCTGTACTTGACGGGACGAGGCCGGACATACAGTTCGTCGTGGGACTGTGCGCGCTTCCAGTCTTCACCTCGTGCATCTCATCAGCAGGCTGTCAAGTGCATTTTCAGGTATCTCACCTATGCGCCTGATATAGGTCTTTACTATTCAGCATCATCATCTCTTGATTTATCTGACTTTTTGGACGCTGACTTTGGTGGGTGCCGGTTGGATCGCATGTCAACTTTCGGTACTTGTCAGTTTCTTGGTTCGTCTCTTGTTTCTTGGTCTTCTCGAAAATAGTCTGGAGTTGCACTTTCGACCAGTGAGACTGAGTATGTAGCTGCTGCTAGGTTCTGCTCACAGTTGGTTTGGCTGATTTCCACTTTGCGAGATTTTTGGTTGTTCTTTCCTACCAGAGTTCATCAGTTTTGCGACATCACTAGTGCTATTAGTGTAGGGAAAAACCCATGTCCCCATTCAAAAACCAAACACATTGATTTGCGCTTTCACTTTCTACGGGATCAATATGAGAAAGGTGTCATTGACCTTATTCATGTTGATACCCATCATCAGTTAGCTGATATTTTCACCAAACCACTAGATCAGTCTACCTTTGAGCGTTTACGAGGGGATTTGGGTGTTGTGTTTCCTTTTTAGGATATTTTGAGTCAATTTTCTTTCTTCTTTACTCTTTTCTTGAGTCCTTTTGTGTGTGTTCATATCACGCATATTCACATATCACACTTTGAGCTTGCTTCTGTTATATGATTGAACTGTTTTACTTAGTCTAGCTGGTACATGCTTTTGATTACTTGTCGATGATCATGCTTTGATTCAGTTCACTTGATATGTCTGATATCTGTCATATTCATGGCTTTTATGCTTTAAAATTGAAAAACGATCACCATTGATTCTAGTAACTAGCATGTGTAGGCTGAATGTTTTTGCTATCTGTTACATGCCTTGTAGCTATATCCTTACTTAGATGCAGATATGCAACTTGGACATCTTTATGCTTTAAACATTGAAATGTGCTATAAAATGATGAAAAATCAGAAAAATGAAAATTCCATTCCTTTTTATGCATAATTTGAAAAGATCCAGGTGGGTTTGCTTTGTCGCATTGCATTGTTCTGGACTGCTTACCATAGCACCTTGGCATGAACTAGGACAATGCAGTGTATGCCAAGACCAATGTCTTAAGCTTCTGATGGTCTAGTTCTGGCCTAGGCTTGACTTAGTCGGTCAGCATAAGGTTTGACATGCAAATAACCCCTCGCAAAAATGAAAAAGAAAAAAGCCTGAAAATTAAAAAGATAACAAGTTTGCTGAAGCACTTTGTTTTGGACAATGCTTATCTTGGTAGATATCAGTTAGTTTCTGCATCTCATGCTTTACCTTGCTTGTCAACTGGAAAATGTGGTGATGCTTTTGTTTGCAAAAATTGAAAAATGTGTGCTAATGACTTTCTTTAGATATCATCTGTTGCACTGATCATGCCATGTGTCTTAGACAGTATGTCTTTTGCTATACCTGCTAGATGTTGTAATTGCAGTCAATCATATCTGAGAAGCATGTTTTCTACACTCCACCTACACCCCAATTGCATTCATTGCATATTTTGAGGGGGAGTTGACAATGCACTCATCAAGGGGGAGATTGAGGAGCCATGCTGAAGAGCATGGGCCTCATGGCTCCGGATGTGATGAGTCATTGTCAAATGAAGTCAAAGAGGACTGAAGAGTTGAGAAGACCTGCTATGTCTGGGCCGCGTGTGACTCAGATACATGGGCAGCGAGCGACTGTCGGGCAAAGGGGCCATGAAGTTGGGCTAGCCTAATCCGGGTACATGGGCTAGGAGCAGCAGAGGATCCACTAGGTTGTTGACCAGGATTGACTCAGGTACACGGGCGGCGAGCGATTGCTGGGCTGAGAGAGCTGCGGAATCGGATCGGCCCAATCCGGGTACCTGGTGCAAAGTCGGTGGACACTTTGTCAGTTTCGGTGCAAAACTGATGACCGCTGATCTTGGATCGGACCGTCCTGGAGCGAAGCCGTAGTCGCTACGAAAGCTCCGCTTCCGGATAAGTCATCTGTAAATAGGAGTTTACTATTTTGTCCTTAGGCCCAAAGTCAGTCAGTCGAGTCTGTAAAAATATCCTAAGGGCAGTTTGGTCTTTTCCATTTATTTCAGCGTCTGTCAAAAACCCTAAGGGTCCGTTGGAATATTCCTAGGCTATTGGGCTGCCTATAAATAGGGCCCCAATTCCCAGGGTTAGGGTTACCCATTCTGAAATCAAGTTTACTTCCACTAAAGTTTGGGTCACTTTTAGTTGTTTCCTGTTCGTTCTCCTGTGTGCGCCGCCAGCAAGTTTTGGGTCTCTGTTCATCCCGAGTTCTTGTTGTTTCTCTTCGATTGATTGGCTGAAAATCCTCCATACAAGTTCTAATCTTTCTCTGTTGTTCTCAAATCGTCGCTGTGAAGTTATTGCCTGGTTGCCTCGTTTTTGCGTGCACAACTTGTTTAATCATTGCAATGATTTTGTCTGCCGTGTTGATCCTATGTTGTAGACTCCTAGCTGTCGTGTATCAGGTTTTTCTGATTTTGGCTACAACTAAGTTTCCTATTGGTATTTTTCCTATCATGGTGTTCTGATCGAGAGAAGAAGGGAGCTCGCACGTTACTTGAAGGTTTTTGCAAAGGTTCGAACTCTGCTGTTAATCTCTGTTCGAAGCCTTTCTGTTTAGAGAGGCAAGCTTCGATCGAGCTTTGCTCAGGGTTCCGAAGTCTCTGCTTAGCCTGACTACTCCGACTCGAAGCTAGACCTTGTTCGAAGGGTTCTTGGTTTACCTTACTGTTCGAAGTCCGCTTCCTAACTGTTTTTGGCTCTGTTTGGAGTAACGAGGCTTTTGTGCGAGGTTTGTTTAGCGAAGTGTGCTTCGAAGCAGGCTTCAGTCAGATTGCACTAAAGGGTTCGAAGTCCTTGCGAGGGTAGACTTCGCTTGTGCAAAGTCCCTACAGAGACAGGCTTCAACTTTTCTGTTTTAGCTTTGAAGTTAATTCTTCTTGTGTTAAGCTCTGAATCTTCGAAGTCTGCTTGCTGCTGTTCGGAGTCTATTTTTGGCTTTGGTACTAAAATTTTCGAAGTAGGCTTCGACAGCTACGTGCTTCGCTGCTTCATAGCTTTGCACTAGTCTTCGAACTCGTCTCTGCATAGCTTTGAATTCGAAGGGTTCGGAGTATACATCTACGACCTTCGCACGACTGTAGAACCGAAAGTAGCGACCAGAGGGGGGTGAATGGGCGCCTAAATAATTCTTTCGAATCAATGGCCTGCTCCCAACACCCAACGCACCTCAATAAATTAACAGCGAAAAGCAAACAAATCAACAAAGCTAAAAATAATCTAGCCTAAAAACGACCAGTGTCCTAATTGAAAAGACACCAACACAGTGCTTAAAGGCAGATTAAAACCATTCACACAACAAATAACATCTTCACAATGGTTTCACCAAATCATAGATAATTTATCAAGCACATAAAAGATATCCATCATTCACAAACAGTTTAACAGATATTTTTCACTCATGAATTTTACAGATAAACATCTAGTAGATGGCATTTAATCAAATATCTAAAATACTAAGTGAACATAAAAGAAAGCTTCAGCACGATTCAAACAAGCTTCGTAGAACACACTGTTGACTTCGCATAGACCACAAAAACAAATGTGACAACTCTGGACTGCTTACCCATGCGAAGTATGGTGATTGTTCCAGGAACCAAAATCAAAAGCTAGCTGTAGGCTAGCTTCACTAGCCATGTCATACACGTGCTAGTAGCTACAACAGCCTAAGCCTTAGGAGAGGACAGCCTATGAAGAGCTGAGAGAGAAGACCGAACAACACACACACCAGGAAACTAAGAGGCTACTAGAAGAACTCACATGTCCTGCCACCTACATAAAAGAACACGCCTACCTGCCAGGCTACGAAAATATATATATATATAGCACAATAGACTAGCTGGCGGATCGGTTGCTTCCAAGAGGAAACAAAAAAACACAATACTAATCAGCTGCGCAAAAGAATAAAAACAGTTCCAAGAAAAATCTCTCAGCGCACAGAAAACAGAGAACCGAAGCCTAAACCATTGCATACAAAAGATCGCTATAGGCACGCAAAATGAGGAACCGAATAAATGGATACTCTGTGAGATCTGATGGCTAAGAACCGGAGAATAAAACCTGATGGCGGATTTCTTGGCGGGTGCACGAAGAACCAATGACGGCGGAGAAGAACAAAAACCGCCAGGAGGAAGAACGCCAAAAGTGACCCAATTTTTGGAATTAGGAAAGTGTATTCTGAAAAGGGGTCACCCTAACCTTAGGATATTGGGGCCTATTTATAGGCAGCCCAATAAATGGGAAAAATGCAGAAATACCCCTAAGGTTTTTTACAGACGCTGAATAAAAATGGAAAAGACCGAAATGCCCTTAGAATTTTTTACAGACTCGACTGACAGACTGTGGGCCTAAAGGCAAAATAGTAAAAACCTAAATAAAGGTAACTTGTCCTGATGCGGAGCTTTCGTAGCAGCTACGGCTTCGCCTCAGAACGGTTAGATCCGAGATCAGTGGTCGTCAGTTTTGCGCCGAAACTGACAAAGCCTCCACCGACTTTGCACCAGGTACCCGGATTGAGCCGGCCTGATTCCGCGGCTTTCTCAGCCCGGCAATTACTCACCGCCCGTGTACCTGAGTCAATCCTGGTCAATAGCCCAGTTGGTCTTCTGCTGCTCCTAGCCCATGTACCTAGATTGGGCCAGCCTGACTTCGCGGCCCCTCTGCCCGACAGTCGCTTGCTGCCCGTGTACCTGAGTCACACGCGGCCCAGACGTAGTAGGTCTTCTCTTTCTCTCTGTCCTCTTTGACTACCGTTGTCAATGACTCATCACATCTGGAGCCATGAGGCCCACGCTCTTCAGCATGGCTCCTCAATCTCCCCCTTGATGAGTGCATTGTCAACACTTCACTTCATCTACTCTTCAGTACCTGCAAGCAACTGTGGAAACACGAAAACAAAGCACAAGAAAATAGAGAAGAAGAAAATAAAGTAAAAGTTTAACCCTAATGACCAAAAGCCGAACAAAAGCAAGAGACGGTCATTATGGTTAACCAAAAGTAAAAAACTCAAAACGAGTGCAGTCTCAGAAACATCAACAAGGATATCAAAAGAGTAAGGATAAACGGGACAAAAAACTCCCCCTGAAGCAAATCCCAGAGAAAGCCAAAACTCCCCCTTAAACTCTTATACCAAAATTTCTCCCCCTTGTTGACAAGTGAACTCATCAAGCACTCTAAAACGACACTGACTCTCCCTGAAATGCAACTCCCCCTCAAAATATGCAATGAATGCAACTGGGGTGCACGTGGAGTGTAGAAAGCATGCTTCTCAGATATGATTGACTGCAATTACAACATCTAACAAGTATAGCAAAAGACATACTGTCTAAGACACATGGCATGATCAGTGCAACAGATGATATCTAAAGAAAGTCATTAGCACGCATTTTTCAATTTTTACAAATAAAAGCATCACCACATTTTCCAGATGACAAGCAAGGTAAAGCATGAGATGCAGAAGCTAACTGGTATCTACCAAGATAAGCATTGTCCAAAACAAAGTGCTTCAGCAAACTTGTTGTCTTTTTAATTGTCAGGCTTTTTCATTTTCCTTTTTCATTTTTGCCAAGGGTTATTTGCATGTCAAACCTTATGCTAACCGACCAAGTCAAGCCTAGGCCAGAACTGGACCATCGGAAGCTTAAGACATTGGTCTTGGCATTCACTACACTGTCCTAGTTCATACCAAAGTGATATGGTAAGCAGTCTAGAACAAAGTTGTGCGACAAAGCAAACCCACTTTGATCTTTTAAATTCAAGCATAAAAAGGCATGGAATTTTCATTCATTTTTGATTTTTATCATTTTTATAGCACATTTTCCATGTTAAAGTATAGAGATGTCCAAGTTGCATATCTGCATCTATGTGAGAAACTAGCTACAAGGCATGTAATAGATAGCAAAAGCACTCAGCCTATACATGCTAGTTACCAAAAGCAATGGTGATCATTTTCAAGTTTTAAAGCGTAAAAACCATTCATATGACAGATATCAGACATATCAAATGAACTGAACCAAAGCATGATCATTGACAAGTAATCAAAAGCATGTACCAGCTAGAATAAGTAAAGCAGTTCAATCATATAACAAAAGCTGGCTCAAAGGTGTGATATGTGAATATGCATGATATGAACACACACAAAAAGACTCAAGAAAAAAGTTAAAGAAGAAAGAAAACTGACGCAAAATATCCTGAAAGGATACACAACACCCAAATCCCCTCGTAAACGCTCAAAGGTAGACTGATCTAGGGGTTTGGTGAAAATGTCAGCCAACCGATGATGGGTATCAACATGAACAAGGTCAATGACACCTTTCTCATATTGATCCCACAAAAAGTGAAAGCGCACATCAATGTGTTTGGTTTTTGAATGGAGACATGGGTTTTTCCCTACACTAATTGCACTGGTGGTGTCGCAAAACAAAGGAACTCTAGTAGGAAAGAACAACCCAAAATCTCGTAGAGTGGAAATCATCCAGACCAACTGTGAGCAGCAGCTGGCAGCAGCTACATACTTAGCCTCAGTGGTCGAAAGAGCAACTCCAGATTGCTTTCGAGAAGACCGAGACACAAGAGAAGAACCAAGAAACTGGCAAGTACCGGAAGTCGACTTGCAATCCAACCGGCACCCACCAAAGTCCGCGTCCGAAAATCCAGATAAATCAAGAGATGACGATGCTGAGTAGTAAAGACCAAGATCAGGTGCATAGGTAAGATAACTGAAGATGTGCTTGACAGCTTGCCGATGAGACGCGCGTGGTCAAGACTGGAAGCGCGCGCAAAGTCCCACGACGAACTGTATGTCTGGCCTCATTGTCGTCAAGTACAGCAGCGAACTGATCATCCCTCGAAACTCTCTCTCGTTGACCTTGACGCCGCTCTCGTCCTTGTCCAGGCCCCCAGATGTGCCCATTGGGGTTATCTGAGGCTTCAGCTCTCCACCAAAGTCGAATTTCTTCAACATGTCTCGAGTGTACTTACCCTGGTGGATGAAGGTGCCGTCCTTGGTCTCCTTGATCTGGAGCCCTAGAAAGTACTTGAGCTCACCCATGAGGCTCATCTCAAACTCACTGTGCATCTGCTCAGAAAACTTGGACACAAGATCATTAGTAGTACCGCCAAAGATAATATCGTCCACGTAAATCCGAGCAACTTAAAAATCTGAAGCATCTCTGAGCAGAAAAAGAGTTTTATCCACCGAACCCATCACAAAGCCCTTCCCCAACAAAAATTGCTTCAACCGGTCATACCAAGCCATGGGGGCTTGCTTCAACCCGTATAAAGCTTTCTGCAGCTTAAAAACATGTCGAGGAAACTTAGGGTTCTCAAAACCGGGGGGCTGCCTAACATAAACTTCCTCCTCTATGAACCCGTTCAGAAAAGCACTCTTAACGTCCATTTGAAAAAGCTTAAAACCCTTCGAAGCGGCATAAGCTAAGAGAATGCAAATGGACTCAAGACGGGCAACAAGGGCGAAAGTTTCTTCAAAATCAATGCCCTCCTTCTGGCAAAAACCCTGGGCAACTAGTCGAGCTTTGTTGCGCACCACAACCCCATCTTCACCTTGCTTGTTCTTGAACACCCACTTGGTGTCTATGGGGTTGCATCCAGGTGGCAGCTCAACCAGTGTCCAAACCCGATTGTGGACAAAATTCTCAAGCTCTTCTTGCATGGCATTAATCCAATTAGAATCAGAAAGAGCATGAGAAATGTCTCTAGGCTCAAAAGATGCAACAAAAGCAGATTCAGCAAACACAGCAAGAGAGTCAACAGACAAACGCAAAGTCCTTGTAGACACATCACCGATGATTAGCTCTAAGGGGTGATCACGCTGAACTACTCGGGATCCCTGGTGATTTGAAGTCACCTCACCGGAGTCAGCAGCTGGCACCTCTGGACTCGACTGAGGGGGCTCGATCGAAGTGGAAGAAGTGATCAGAGGTCCGCCCTCATCCTCAGTCGAAGTCTCAGAAGGTGTGGGCTCTGCAGGAGGTGCAGAAGGCCCACCCTAATCAGCAGCTGGAGTATCCTCATCTTCCTCAAAGATGGACTCCCCGAGCTCACCATCACCAGAAAGCTGAAAAGAAGGAGTTAAAGAAGGCAAGGACTCATCAAAAGAAACCTCGCAAGTCTCGACAAGCTGCTGGGATTCGAGGTTCCAAACACGGAAACCTCGAGAATGCAATGCATAACCAAGAAAAACTCCATCCCAGCAACGAGACTCAAACTTGTCCAAATGCCCTCCCTTCTTGAGTACAAAGCACTTGCAGCCAAATGCTCGCAAGTGGCTCACCTTGGGCTGTCTGCCAAACTGCAACTCGTATGAGGTCTTAACTAGGTAAGCTCTAAGAAAAATGCAGTTGGCCAGATAGCAAGCCGTGTTCATGGCTTCAGCCCAAAAGCGGATAGGAGTCATGTGCTCATCGAGCATCGTCCTGGCCATCTCGACTAGCGTGCGGTTCTTTCGATCCACAACACCGTTCTGTGGGGGAGTGTAAGGAGCAGAAAACTGATGGTCAAGACCCTGATCACTACAGAAGTTGACGAACTGAGAGTTCTTGAACTCATAGCCATTGTCAGAGTGAATTGCTCACATCCGACCATTGTTCTCATTCTTCAGCTTCAAAATCAGGTCATGAACAAACTGAAAAGTTTCATCCTTAGACTCCAAGAAGAATACCCACGAGAATCGAGAAAAGTCGTCAACAATGACAAGTGCGTACCACTTCCCATCGACTGAACGTACCCGAGCTGGACCAACAGTGTCCAAATGTAACAACTCTCCCGGATACGAAGTCATCACCTGAGTCACAGGTGAGTGAGAAGCAGCAACCATTTTCCCATGACGACAGGGATGACAAACTAGATCCTTCTCCATCTTAAGCTTGGGCAATCCTCGGATGAGGTCCATAGAGCTCAACCTGACTAGCAGATCAAAGCTCAAATGACCTAACCTCCTATGCCACTTCCAGAGCTCAGAGGAGGATCCAGCAATCAAACAGCGAGAAGGGCCAAAAGAACTAGAGAAGTCAATTCAAAAAACTTTACCGAAAGGTAAGATCTGGCAAATCAAAGACCCTCTAGAATCAAACACAGAAGAATTGCCCTTCTTAAAACGCACTTCCAAACCATCCTCAAGAAGTTGCGAAAACGAAATCAAGTTAAAGTTCAGATTTTTAACTAAAGCAACATTCTTCAAGGAAAAATGGTCTGAAATGTGAATTGAGACAATGCCACTTACTTTCCCTTGACCACTGTTCCCGAATGTGATGTACTCTTTGGAGCTCGGGGGAGTGAGACTGGAGAACCATCTGCGATGTCCCGTCATGTGGCGAGAGCATCCTGAGTCCATGATCCAAACGTCCTCCAGTCCACGATCCTGCACAATCAGTGGTTGTAAGTGGGAGCAAATGGTCTGGCACCGGGTTTAGCAAAAGAGCTAAACCAGTGTCGAGCCATCTGCTCAAAAGACGGAAAGCAGAAATCATCAGAAAAGTTTGGACCAAAACGCGGCTCAAAGCGCGGTCCTTGATTCTGCCTAAATCCTCGCCCACGTGGTCCAGGACAGTAGCCAAAACGGCTTGGAGCTCTGCCGGAACGAACACCACCATCTGGAGCACGGCCATGAAAGTCGTCTCCTCTACCACCACCTACACGACGCGGCCTGGCCTCCAGCCTCTCCCCACGTCGAGGAACTCTCAGTCTACCACCCTGCTGGTAGAACTGCTCCTGACCACCACGAGCTCTCTCTACTTTCTCAACCCGCTTCCTCCTCAAGCAAAACTCCACAAGATGCCCGTCTCTCTAACAATACTCACAATGATAGGTGGGCTTCTTGGGATGTGGTTGAGGCTTGGGGTTCTTGGGCTTAGTGGTGTTCGGTGTAGTCTTCTTGGGTTGAGAGGGTCCAAGAAGAGAGTCAAGAGAAGTGTGGAGGTTTTTGGGCTTTGGAACCCAGATAGGTTTCTTGGGTGGAGCTTTTGGTGGTTCATGGATCACTCCATCCTTGGGCTGACAAGCCTGGGAGGACTCAGTGGAGTGAGTTTTGGGGTATCTCTGCTCAGGAGTCATTTTACTCCACTCCACTGCCCGGCTAATGGCACTCTCAAAGTCAGCCTTGGTGTAGGTGTATCCTACCCCAAACCCATCCTGCCTCTTAAACTGCTGGATCATCATGCCGAGCTGTGGCTCTCTGGCACTGATCCAACTCAGGATAGAACGGAGGTAGAAGTTCTCATTCTGAGAATCAGCTAGCTCCTCTCTCAAGGAAGCTAGAACCTCCACCTGAGACAAGCAGGTCTCACACTCACTCTCTACTTGGATAGACTTTTCAGCTTTTAGCTTGATCAACTCCATTCTAAGAGACAAACAGTTCTCATAGACAGTGGGTGGAACTGACAGTGTCTCAAGCTCTAGCCTAGTCTGTGCAAGCTCAGCTCTCACTCTCTCCAAATCCCCCAAATGCTCATCGCCCTTGGCTTTTAGCTCAGCTAAAACAACTAGATGAGATGGGCAATCAGCACAGGGTGCGACGATAGTGGCTTGAGCATCTTTTAGCTCCAGCTGAGCGCTTTCAAGCTTAGTGGACAAAGCGTCCCTCTCATCAACCCTTTCTGTGTACCTGGACCTCAGAGTCGATAGGTCACACAGAAGCACCTCACACTTTGGGCACTCACTACTATCACCCAAGCAAGGGGAAGAAGATAGACTCTCAATCCTGTCGTTGGCTACGACAAGCTCACTCTCTAACTCATCTATCCTCTTCTTGGCCCCCCTAAGCAGTTTTTCCCGATACTTTAACTCCTGACAATTGCTCTCAAGTAAATCAACAATTTCACGCTCATAAGATGATACCTTTTCGTTGTCGTCGTCAGAGTCATCGAAGGAGCTCTTTTCTTCCTTATCCCCAAGAGCCATTGAGCAGAAGCTCTTGCGGGATCTTCGGCGGTGATGTGAGTGGCTCTTCGGTCTGTCCCTGAAGGCCATGAAGCAAAGGCCCGCTGGATCGTCCTTGTCCTTCCCCTTCCTGATGATGATCTCCTCATCGCTTGAGCTCGATGAAGAGGAAGAAGACGTGGACCGCTTGGAGTAGCTCTTCTCCATCTCAGCGAAGAAGGCCTTGTCACGCCTCTTGTTCTCTCACCGGTAGTCCTTTAGGGCCTTTCTGAAGAATCTGGTCTTTGGCTTGCCCTTGTTGAAGGAGGAGCTGTCGTGCTTGCCGGAGTCGTGGAAGCCACCACCGGTGCCCTTCTTGTGTCCATTGTGCTTGGGGCAGTCGGCGATGAAGTGTCCTGGATCACCACACTCAAAGCACCTGGATTTTGTGCCGTGTCTCTTAAACATTCTTTTGTCATATACACAACGCACCCGGTTGTTAAGAAGACACAAATCATCATCTTCCAACGACTCAAGCTGGTCCTCAGTGATAGACATCAAAGAGAACCCAACACAACTCACAGAAGAGGGATCAACAGAAGGTGTAGCAAGGGCCAGAGACTTTGATCGAGAGCCAGTGAGATTTGATCTCAATTGGGTATCAACCTCGGTGGCCTTCAGCTTGCTAAACAAATCAGAAATTGTCAAGGTATCATAAGAAGTGCTCTCAATGATAGAGGATACCTTGATCTCCCAGATCTTTGGGTCCAAGGTATGGAGAACCTTGAGCGCCTGTTCGTGATCTGACACTAACTGAACACCCTCAGCCTTGTTGTCCCGAAGCTTGTTTATGATCGACTGAAAACGACCAAACAACGCTTCAACAGATTCACCCGGCTTTTGTGTGAAGTTCTCATAATCACGTCGGTAGGTCTAATAGAGACGAGCCTTGACATGGGCTGTTCCCTCATGGTGTGCCTTGAGGGTAGCCCAGATCTCTCTCACAGTGGAGAGATGGCTCACACGCTCAAACTCAGTGGGACCTAGACCAGAAAACAGAATGTTCACAACTTTACTATTGCTCAGATGCTGGGCAATGATACCAGGAGTACCAAGCTTAGCAACTGCAATATAACAAACGTGTCGTGAACGCAAATGTCCCAGATATCCGAGCCCTAGCCCATGAGATAGGCTCGCATGCGAGTCTTCCAATAGTTATAGCCATAGGCTTCCAAGGACGGGACCTTGCCAGGAGAAGTCATGATCACTACTGGGGTTTAGAACCGGTTAAGGTATGGAAAAACCCTAACCAAGCTCTGATACCACTTGTAGGACCGAAAGTAGCGACCAGAGGGGGGTGAATGGGCACCTAAATAATTCTTTCGAATCAATGGCCTGCTCCCAACACCCAACGCACCTCAACAAATTAACAGCGAAAAGCAAACAGATCAACAAAGCTAAAAATAATCTAGCCTAAAAACGACCAGTGTCCTAATTGAAAAGGCACCAACACAGTGCTTAAAGGCAGATTAAAACCATTCACACAACAAATAACATCTTCACAATGGTTTCACCAAATCATAGATAATTTATCAAGCACATAAAAGATATCCATCATTCACTGACAGTTTAACAGATATTTTTCACTCATGAATTTTACAGATAAACATCTAGTAGATGGCATTTAATCAAATATCTAAAATACTAAGTGAACATAAAAGAAAGCTTCAGCACGATTCAAACAAGCTTCGTAGAACACACTGTTGACTTCGCATAGACCACAAAAACAAATGTGACAATTCTGGACTGCTTACCCATGCGAAGTATGGTGATTGTTCCAGGAACCAAAATCAAAAGCTAGCTGTAGGCTAGCTTCACTAGCCATGTCATACACATGCTAGTAGCTACAGCAGCCTAAGCCTTAAGAGAGGACAGCCTATGAAGAGCTGAGAGAGAAGACCAAACAGCACATACACCAGGCAACTAAGAGGCTACTAGAAGAACTCACATGTCCTGCCACCTACATAAAAGAACACGCCTACCTACCAGGCTACGAAAAATATATATATATATATATATATAGCACAATAGACTAGCTGGCGGATCGGTTGCTTCCAAGAGTAAACAAAAAACACAATACTAATCAGCTGCCAAAAAAAACAGTTCCAAGAAAAATCTCTCAACGCACAGAAAACAGAGAACCGAAGCCTAAACCATTGCATACAAAAGATCGCTATAAGCACGCAAAACGAGGAACCAAATAAATGGATACTCTGTGAGATCTGATGGCTGAGAACCGGAGAATAAAACCTGATGGCGGATTTCTTGGCGGGTGCGCGAAGAACCAATGACGGCGGAGAAGAACAAAAACCGCCAGGAGGAAGAACGCCAAAAGTGACCCAATTTTTGGAATTAGGAAAGTGTATTCTGAAAAGGGGTTACCCTAACCCTAGGATATTGGGGCCTATTTATAGGCAGCCCAATAAATGGGAAAAATGCAGAAATACCCCTAGGGTTTTTACAGACGCTGAATAAAAATGGAAAAGACCGAAATGCCCTTAGGATTTTTTATAGACTCGACTGACAGACTGTGGGCCTAAAGGCAAAATAGTAAAAACCTAAATAAAGGTAACTTGTCCTTATGCGGAGGTTTCGTAGCAGCTACAGCTTCGCCTCAGAACGGTCAGATCCGAGATCAACGGTCGTCAGTTTTGCGCCGAAACTGACAAAGCCTCCACCGACTTTGCACCAGGTACCCGGATTGGGCCGGCCTGATTCCGCGGCTCTCTCAGCCCGGCAATTACTCACCGCCCGTGTACCTGAGTCAATCCTGGTCAACAGCCCAGTGGGTCTTTTGCTGCTCCTAGCCCATGTACCCGGATTGGGCCAGCCTGACTTCGCGGCCCCTCTGCCCGACAGTCGCTCGCTGCCTGTGTACCTGAGTCACACGCGGCCCAGACGCAGCAGGTCTTCTCTTTCTCTCTGTCCTCTTTGACTACCGTTGACAATGACTCATCACATCTGGAGTCATGAGGCCCACGCTCTTCAGCATGGCTCCTCAACGACTGCTCTGAACCAGCTTCAACTCCATCAGCCTTTGCACGTCAACTTCGAAGCAGGCTTCGGCACGTCCACTACAGACTTCGACACTGCGTACTTCGAAGCTTGCTTCGACAACTATAGGCTTCGCACCACACAGGCTTCGTCAAGTACCGTTCAGGAGACAACTCTGAACAGTAAGACTTCTCGTTTTACGTGCACTCGGATTAATTGTTGTGATGATTTATTTCTGTGAACCTTGATCTGCCCATGCTTTAAATGATTCGTTAATGTGCCTATTAGCACTGTGTTGGTGTCTTTTCGATTAGGACACCTGTTGTTGTTAGGCTAGATCTTTTGAGGCACTGTTGATCTATTCATCTTTCTTTGCTAAGTTAGTTGAGGTGCGTTGGGTGTTGGGAGCAGGCCATTGATTTGAAAGAATTTTTAGGCGCCCATTCACCCCCCTCTGGTCGCTACTTTCGGTCCTACATACGAGCAGGTACCAATCGAACCTGGGAGAAAGTCACTGGGTTGTAGTAAAGAGTATCCTCAAGTACATGAGAAGGACTGAGGAAATGTTCCTGGTATACGGTGGTGAAGAGGAGCTCGTTGTAAGTTGTTACACGGATGCTAGCTTTCAGACCGATAAAAATGACTCTCGATCGCAATTTGGTTTTGTGTTCTACCTCAATGGAGGCGCAGTGAGTTGGAACAGTTCGAAGCAAGAGATGGTGGCCGATTCTACAATAGAAGTTGAGTATATCGTTGCTTCAGAAGCGACGAAGGAGGCCATTTCAGATCAGGAAGTTTGTTTATGAGCTGGGTGTTGTTCCTAGTGCGTCAAGTCCAGTGGACCTCTATTGTGATAATAGTGGTGCCATTACGCAAGCCAAGGAGCCTAAATCGCACTAGAAGTCCAAACATATACTTCGACGATATCACTTGATCCACGAGATCATTGAGAGATATGATGTGAAGATTTGCAAGGTGCACACGGATTTGAACATGGCAGATCCGTTGACAAAGCCGCTTCCATAGCCCAAGCATGAGGCGCAAATGAGCTCCAAGGGTATTAGATACTTGCGTGAGTGAGTCATGTGTTTGTGGAAGATGCTAGTAGAGTCTATGCTAATGTATGAGGATAATTGTTATCTTGTTCCTTGAATAAATATCATTTGCATTTAATTAATGAGTACGACTTATTATGTGAAAATATTTGCTTTATGACGATGTTGTTCAAAAGGGGTCCCTAATCTTGTTATTATGTGGGATAGTGATAATAGATGGATTAGCACATCTGACTGATTGATGATTGTGTTTCACAAATCACAGCCATGGAGATGTCAAATTAGTGATGTGGACACATGTTGTTGAACATGGTGTTGGACAGACCCACTTGAGATACTACTGGGATTGTTATTGAAATATGCCAATAGTTGTCATCTCAAATGGTGTACCTGTAGAGTTCTTAGACCTGAGATCGTTATTTGATTCCAGAATGTGTAGTGACACACTTAGATGCTTCCTAATGCTATTCTGTAACAAGGTAGTAATAAGTGTCATTTTCAGGTGTGTTGTGAAACATGTCTTGGTATATGAGCAGTCAAGATGGAATTTACTCCTCCTAATAACGGGAGAGTGTCTCTGGGCCCCTCGAGGTATTGGATTGGAAAAGTGCACGGCCATGCCACTATGACTAAGGAGTTAGTCATTATTTGAATCCGATACTTGATCGAGTGAAATGTCAAGTAACCAACAAGGGTGACACATATCTCGCCTTGAGCTTGACTGATGGCACGTGGTAAAGGGACTAGTTCTTGCGTATATCAAGGTTCATGAAATTTTTATTTTGTACCTTTCGGGGGGCAATATGTGCTGCTAGGTACCGCTATTGATCAGTGAGTCAGAAATGGTTCCCGCTGAACAGCCGTTAGTGTATGAACCTATCGGGTCACACACTTAAGGCGATGGATTAAAACATGCAAATAATTGGTTCTTGTGCAAGTGGGAGATTGAAGGTAAATGCCCTAGAAAATTCCATGGATCAAAAGTTCTGATAGGAAGTATCAGAAGTTCTGGTTATTTTCTAGTCTCGATACAGAGAGAAAATGTTCCTTCAGAAGTTCTGATATAGTATCGGAAGTTCTGAGGAGCCAGAAGTTTCGGTTCGGAATCAGAGAATTTTTGTACTGATCGGAAGTTCCGATATGGTATCGAAAGTTCTAAGGTGGGCGATAATAGATTGGATCTATTGCATGTCGTCCTGTATCAGGAGACCTAAAATACCCTATCGGAAGTTTCGATCCAGGATCGGAACTTCAGACGTGGGCAAACAGATTGGATATGTTACGTTTTTTAGGGTTTCAGGACGATCACGACAAGGGGTCTCTCAGCCCTATAAAAGGAGAGGAGGAGGATGTCTTGGGGCAAGCAATAAGCCTAGAATAGACCTAGCCACCCAAGAGTTGTCTCCTTCCTTTCTTGATCTCAAACGTTGAGGTCAAGGATCCCTATCTCTCACGTGCGGTGCTAACACACTGTCGTGGGAGGTACTCCATCCCTATGCATGTAAACTGCGTGGAGGCATTGCTCCAATAGCGACGCTTGTCGACATCTACATGCGAACGACTATGTCATCTTCATCGATCAGATCGGCTAATGATGGCAAGGAAAAAGCGAGGAGAGGCTTGACCTGCTACTCCAACATCTTCTTCTGTTGCACCTAGTGTATCTCATGCTAGAAGGTACTGATCTATGATCTCACACGCGCACGAGTCTTGGGCTACGGCATAAAATTTTGAATTTGTCAGCTAGCGTAGCTCCCCTATTCCCCAAAAGCATTGTGCCGGAGCACTTCGCATTGGAGTGCTTTGCATTGAAGCCCTCGGTTCAACTAGAGTCAAACCCTCGGTCCGACCAGTGCCTACTGTCGGTCCGACCGATCGAGGCACCGATGACCCCTTCACACCGAGGACCACTTCACACCGGAGGCCACTTCACACCGGAGTCCCTTCGGGACCCTTCGGCCATCCGTGGTCTAACCGGAGGTACTGTGACGCCCCTATTTACCTAATCGGAACATTATTGAATTTCCATAGAAAAACAATAATAACAAGAGGTTCATCATGCGACAACATACATACGGGCAACCATTTGTGGTACGCAGACCACATTTTTACATAAGTATAAAATTAAAATAAACAACAAAAATAAACAGCATGATGAACGTCTTCTTCAGGATCTTCTTCTTGACTGGGTCGCTACTCTAGACCATCTTCCTCGTAGTAGGCAACCTCTGAACTGTGTGTCCAACGGGTATGAGTATAAAATGTACTCAACAAACCACCACGAATGCAATAGTAATGCAGGGTAATGACTAAGGAATAGTAATGGCTAAAAGTGTGGAAAAGTACATTTTCTAGTTATAGCATTTAGTGTAGTCAAATTTAATCATGCAGAATATTAAACACGAACAACATAGTACCATCTAACTCGAGGAGTACATTTTCCCTCAAGGCTCAACAGTCCTCACATGCCAAGTCATCATGCACATTCATTGAATTAAACTAACTGCGAGTAGTCACGCAACCCGCCCTTGACCGTGGGCTCGGCTTTTCGAAAAGATTTAAGACTCTGATCAGAGGTGTACCACTGTACCCACAAGGCACACACTCATCCCATACACCAAAGTGTAACGAGATGACCCATACCACGGGAACTCGTGCCAAAACCTCAGCATGAAATGCTCCAAGCGATAATCACCCGCTCTAGGTTTCGCCGGCGTCGGTACAAGCCACCCACAGGTGCTGCTTGACCCATCTCCAAGTGGAGCCTCGGATTGGAACACTCCATACCTTAGTTAGGACTTACCCACTAGACTTGTTGTTAGTACGGAAATGTTTTGCAACGGATCCCGTAGACTGGTCCTTATAGTGCCCCGGGTGCTACTGACCAATGCCCTAGCTTGCACCCAGAACCCACCATGCATACACTTAACCATAACTCTATCACCAACAGAATTCTAGAGATGAGAATAACGGGGATCATATAGTAGATTCCAATTTTCTACGACTCATTTTTAACCTATAGCAATTGTGTCAATACCTCGGACACTATCTAATAGTGCTAATAATATGGTGACAAGGAGTTTAGGCTAGATAGCATGGCTTGGGTTGCCCATCAAGGTAGGGGATCTAAATAAATATAACGTAAGGCTTTCATTTGACTAATGCATGTATAACCTACGTGTTTTAGCGATAGTTTAATAAAACTGGGTTCAATATGCTCAAAAGATTGGTTTGGTGACTTGCCTTGTTCAGCGAAGGGGGAGGGAGGAACTTCCAGGAAGTATTCTGGCTCCTCGACGGCGTCGTAGTCTTCTCGATAAGCATAATAAACATTCCATTCAATTAAACATTCATAAATCACACAATAAATGTAAAGGGTTTGACTAGGTTAAAATAGTTGAATTGAAATCATTAATTATTCTGAAATCATTATTTAAATTTTTCAGACAAATTTTACGGAGCTATGGAATTTTCTAAAGGGATTATGAATTTACTCAAAAGGGTATTTAATTACTTTGTTAAATAAACATGAAAATACTCAATGTAAACCTACTATTTTTATTGCATAAACATATAGAGAATAAAATTATGAATTTTCTGGAATTGAAATGGTTCAATTTGGAGTTAAAATGAGCAAGATATGAATTTTACAAGTTTTAAACTATTTCTGGAATTTAAATTAATTCAAAAACCAGGCGCCGGTCCATGGTGAACCGATTCCACCATGAACCCGCGCACTGTGCGCGTGCGCCGGATCATAGATCACCGTTGGATTGCAATCGGGCGGCCACGGGCGAGGCGGGGGTTTTAAATGAAAACCGACGGCCGAGATTAAAAGGCCGAAACGGTACGCATCGGATGGCCTAGATTCTTTGCGGGTTTTAAATAGTAATGAATGGTCCAGATTAAAACATAACATTTCTCTACGATCCGACGGGCCAAATCCAACAGGGGTTTTAAGTACTAACGGATGCACAGGATTAAAGCATACCGCTTCGCCGAGATCATACGAATCTAATTAAATCGCGCGAGCGACCTAATCGCCACCGTCAGATCAAGATCGCATGGCCGCGGTCGAATCTGACACGGCATGGGTACTTTACCCGTGCCGGTCATCTTCTCTGGCGACGGCGAATGCCTAGCGGCCACAAGGGGAACAGGATGGTACCGTTGGTGAGGGGAGAGGTTGTCGGAGCGTGGGCGGCGACGAGTGGGGGAGGCGAAGACATTAGGGTCCTTCATAGGCGGTGGGGTTCTAGTGGGTCTTGTCGACGTAGGAGGGGTGGCCGAGGTCGAGGAGGTGCCGGTGGTCACAACGGTGTGGTCGTCAAGGACGGAGGAGGACTCCGACGACGGCGAATGACGGCTGGAGTGCGGGCAGCGGTGTGGCGCTAGAAATGGGAGCACCAGCATTCTGCTTGTTCTCAACGCAAAAGGGTGTGCGAGCTGGACGAGAGGGTGGCCGGGGGTTTAAATAGGAGCACCGGTGGGGTCAGACGGGGCGCAATTGGAGGAGGCCATGAGTAAATGCACTTCAACGCCAGCGAGCCTCTTTCCATGCATGTGAACGATGGTATCGGGGCGATGACGGGAAATGATCTGCGGGGCTCAGGGGACAGCTTAATGGCGGTAATTTAATGGGGGAGGGGCTAGCGAGGCGGATCCGAGGGGAGTTAGGGATTCGGCCGACGAGGGGGGGGATTTGGGGGTGGATCTCACGGAGACGACAAATCTGACAGGTGGGCCATGGTGGTAAGCGAGCACGAGGACGCGGGCGTGGCAACGGTGAGGTCTGACCGGTGTGGTCAGGCTCGACCGAGAGGGGGAGTCAGCGCCGACAGGTGGGGTCGGGGTGTCGGGCACGCGTAGAGGGAGAGGGAGTCACTAACGAGTGGGGTCCGCCTCTCAGTGATGGGCACGGGAAGGGAGTGGGCTGGGCCAGCTAGTTGAGGGGGAGGAGGGGGAAAGGGCCCGTTTCTGTTTAAATCCTTTTCTGAATAAAAATAGTTGCTGAAATTGGTTTAAATTATTTAGGTTGCTTCTATGAGTGATAAAAATTTATAAAAATTCTTAAAAATATATCTTGGCCTTGGGATCATATACAAATTTTCTTAGCCTCTAGTTTGGACATCTGCTCTAGGTTTTAGTTCATTTTGGCATAAATAGTATGAAAGGAATTTCATAAATAATCTTTTCCAGAAAATTATAATAAAATGTATTTTTATTTTTGTAAAAATTTGGGGCGTCACAGGTACTCCCTCGGTTTGACCGGCTAAAGGGTAGAAGTTTACCCTTCGCACCACACGCCGAAGCCCCCTTTGGCCAAACACTTCACACCGCTAGTCTGACTGACGGTATAGCGTCGGTCCGGCCAACTTGCTATGGCCGGTCTGACCGTCAGGACCCTTTCGTTTGAACTGGCCCTGTTCTGGCCGGTTTAATTACTTTTTTCTCACACATTGGTTAATTAAATAATTTTAATTGATATTATTTAATTGTATGGCGACTCCGTTATTCCCTTACCAATGTTTAAGGGCCGTCGGAACATGACGTCGGCGTTGTGTTATGCTTAGGGGTATACTCCTAAGTATCTACACGCTTTTGGATCATCGAATCGGCGTCCGTGTGTTTGGCGCTTTGTCGTCAAATTTTAGCATCAACACTTATAAGATTCAATGGTTCGACAACAGCGATAGACTAAAGGTAACATTAACTACATGCGTACATTTTTCTTTTGGTACATATTATGATTTTTTTTGATTGTGATGTTGTATGTATGCAAGCTTGTTCGTTGTTACTTGGTAAACCTTGGCAATATGATAGACAATTTGTTCATAATGATAGAACTAATCAATATTTTCTTGTGCGTAATGAAAAGAAAATTAGGTTAAAAACTATGACTCCTAAGCAAATTATAAAAGATGATCTTGCTAGAGATAGTAGAGCAAAAAACCAGGACAACCATAAGAGCAAAAATCATATTGTTGTTGTCGACTTTGTGCCACCGAAGAATACTACTAAATTTGATTCTAAGTTTCCAAATGAGATTAGATTAAAGCATTCTTCTTTACTTGCTAGCAAATCTAATATTGACGAATGGGATGTAAATACTTATGCTTGTGATGCATTTGCACTACAAAAAATCCCTTAGTCCATGATGGATTGGTAGTGACGTTTATTGAAAATGTCATAGAAAGGTAATATCTATGACAGTTTATGAATTTTCGTCATAAATTAATAAATGGACCATTTGGTCATCGGATTGGGCATAAGTTTTATGACAATCGTTTTCTTACCGTCATGGATAAGGCAATATCTGTGATAGTATACAAATTTTCATCATGGATAGCGCATTGTTTGTGAAAGTTTTGTAATTATCGTCATAGATAAATAAATGGCCCGTTTGAACTTCGGATTGGGCCCACGTTTTATGACGATCCTTTGCAAACCGTCATGGATAGTAAAATGTCTATGACGATATAAAATATAATTATAAATATTTTTATTTTAGAAACACACGTGAGATTTATAAATTAAATTTAATAAAATGTAATTAGAAATTTTTTATTTGAGAAATTAAATTTAATAAAGTATAAGTATAAATTTTTTATTTGAGAAATAAATGTCATGTGAAAAATTATAAATGTAAGAAAAATATAATTAGCAATATTTTTTATTTTAGAAACACTCGTCATATTTATAAATTTAATTTAATAAAATATAATTAGAAACTTTTTATTTGATAAATTAAATTTAATAAAGTATAAGTAGAATATTTTCATTTGAGAAATAAATGTCATGTGCAAAATAGAAAAACTGTGGTGGATCAGGGAAGATAAAACATATCTCGTTACTTATGTTTAGTAAGGGCGCATAGCCCAATGGTGTGGAGTGTTTGTTTGGGACATACTTTTTCATTTTTTCAGCACTTTTTTATTGATGTTTAGATACTCGTTAGAACTTAAAACTTTTTTACAATCAAAATACAGCATAAATTATCTAATGTAAAATTTTGGTATTTTTCTGGGTTAGATTACTATTTTTAACTCATTAACTGATTTTCTAGGATTTAAATTGAAATATTTGAAATTTGAACTACATGTGCCTGAATTAATTATAAAACATTTATAGAAAAATCATATTCATGATTTTGAGTCTATTTATAATTATTATCCAATAAATTTAAATACGTTGTGAAAAATCTAGGTTGTGACACTTGATCAGCAACATGGAGCTTTATAGTTTTTTAATTCTATAAAAATCAATTGAAGTCAAAAAAAGACAAGACTTGTCACAGTGTTATGTTATGATACCTATATGTTGTGATAAAAATTTAAAAATGTTTCGAGAATTTTTTCATGTAGGATGATATGAAACCAGAGATTCTACAAGGACTAATTAGGATTTAGAGAAGGAATGAGGAAGGTTTTGAAGCAAATCGATAGCTAAATCCTCGTTTGAACTTAAAACTTTTTTTACAATCAAAATACAACATAACTTATCTAATGTAAAATTTTGATATTTTTCTAGGATAGTTTACTATTTTTAACTCATTAAGTGATTTTCTAAGATTTAAATTAAAATATGTGAATTTGAACGACAAGTGCCTGAAATAATTATCACAAATTTATAGAAAATCATATTCATATTTTTGAGTATATTAATAGTTACTATCCAATAAATTTAAATACGTTGTGAAAAAAATCTAGGTTACGATACTCGATCGGCAACATGGAGTTTTATAGTATTTTAATTCTAAAAAATCATTTGAAGTCTAAAAAAGACAAGACTTGGCATGGTGTTATTTTATGATACCTATATGCTGTGATAAAAATTTAAAAATATTTCGATAATGTTTTTATGTAGTATGTTAAGAAACCGGAGATTGTGCAACGACTAATTAGGATTTAGAGAAAGAATGAAGAAGGTTTTGAAACAAATCGATAGCTAAATTCTCGTTTGAACTTGAAACTTGTTTTAAAATAAAAATAGAACATATATTATCTAATGTAAAATTTTGGTATTTTTATGGGATAGTTTACTATTTTTAATAAATTAAGTGTGTTTCTAGAATTTAAATTGAAATATGTGAAATCTGAACTACAAATGCCTGAAATAATTATCAAAAATTTATAGAAAAATAATATTCATGTTTTTGAGTCTATTTTTTTTGTTATTATACAATAAATTTAAATACATTGTGAAAAATCTAGGTTACGACACTCGATCAGCAAATGGAGCTTTATAGTTTTTTAGTTCTAAAAAAATCAATTGAAGTCTAAAAAAGACGAGACTTGGCATGGTTTTATTTTATGATACCTATATGTTGTTGTTGGCGTAAAAGATTACGCTAATAGGTTTCTGTAGATTAGAAAATAACAAACGAAGTGTTTGCGAAGTGAACTGTTCTAAGCCTCCGAAAGGATAACAACTTAGAATAATTCGAATGTGTGTATTGAATAACTTGTATTCGGTCCCTATTACAGGGTTAAACGGGGGGTATTTATAGGCCCAAACATTAAGGAAAAGACCTATTTACCCCTCTATTACAACCGACATAATGGAAACTATTCGGTACCCTTAATAGGGCTAAAACGGTAAAAGACTAATCTAATGAGAAAAAAGATAAGTCTTCCATCTTAGCTGGCAGAAAAGATCTCAAAGAGCCTTAGTTCGAAGATATACTCCGAACCAAGGTATATCTTCAGGCTTCGAGCTTGTTCAGGACATCTTCGAAGATGCTTGTTTGGAAACCTCCAAATCCATTATCTGCTTTTGCGCTGTTGCTGCAATAACCCTGAGGATGGAATATTTTCCCCCAACAGTAGCCCCACGAATACGCTTCTCCGTTAAGCCTGTAATGTTAGGAGAACAGTATACGAAAGAAAAAATAACCAGGCGTAGGGGTTATTAGATTTTAACTTATCTCCGAAATGTATGGAGATATAAAACTTCGAATCAGTTTTAGGACAATTACTTTCGAACTATCTTAGAACCGACTCAAAAAGCTTGAACGCCTTTTAGACTTAGAAGAAATAGCCGTTAGCTTCCTTCTTCTAACGGAAGTTACAGAGAGCGTTAATTTCGGAGGAAAGTAACGGGCAAGAATGCGAAACGGCATGGACTAACGGTAAAAAAAATGTAAAGTCTAGGCTATAAATAGAGGGCCTAGAACTTTCCTGAGTACCTTTCCACAGCTCTCTTGCAAACAGCAAACACCCTTTGAGCCCTAGCCTCCATTCTTCCTCCAAAGCAACCTAGTAGCTTCAATGGCGAAAACCAAGAGTACTAGAGCCCCTTCGGCCTTGGCTCGACAGCAGGCGGCTGCAGCGGCAGCGGCTGCGGCATTGGCGACAGCACCTCCAACACCCGCAACGACATCCATGGCGGCAGGAGGGGGAAATCCCCAAAATGTTGATGATCAAGGTCTCTGCCCGCCATCAACGAAATACTTGGATCAATCCTTCCAACTGGGACCTTCTACTTGCAAAAGAGAATCACTGGCGGTCGCAGTAGAAGGGAAGATTAGTACGGGAGTCATGATCCGCAAACCTGGAAAGGAATTAATCCCGTCACCAAGACCCGGAGAAGTGGTCGTCTTCGAAGCCTTCTTCGAAGCTGGCTTAGGCCTTCCGGCAGTGGACTTCTTGGCTGAGGTACTTGATTTATTTCACGTCACTCTCCCTCAACTTTCTCCGAACGCAGTAGCTCATTTAGCTATCTTCGAATGGGCGTTGAGAGCCGAAGGTTGTGAAGGGAGGGCAGAGATCTTCGCTGCGCTGCACAGAGCTTCGTGCCAGCCAAAAACCTTCGTAGGCCCCGGAGGTGAAAAAGTAGTAGTAGCCTTCGGAAGTATTAACTTCAGGCTTTGGGATGAATACGCTCTTCAGTTTCCTGCTAAGGCCATCAATGCTAGATGGTACACCGACTGGGTTATGAGATGGTTCTATGCAGAAGTTGGGACGAGCAACCCTCTAGCCGGACCTCTGAAAGACATCCATTTCCGGAAGGAAGCCCTAGTGCATCCAGACCAAGGTCAGCTCGAAACTCGCCTCAGCCTACTTCAGAAGATCAGTCGAAGGTTGAGCATGCGGGACTTAGCCGAAGAGTTCCTCGGGTTACAAATCCCTCCGTTGATGGCCAACTGGCCTATCATCTTCGAAGAGGATTCGGGAGGCGGTCTCCGAAAAATTACTTCGACTTCGAGCCCTGCAGGTAACCTCGAAAACAACATATATTATGCATATTCATTCGAAGAAGTAACTAACTTAATTCATTTTTTAGCTTCTTCAGCCCCTATTACTTCGGAGCAAATCGTACGGGCTTCAGAGAAGATTTTGGGCGCTCCAACTCCGACCGAAAAAGAATGGAGAATCAAGTTGGTCGGGAGTTGGGAAAGATTTAACAGAGTGTGGGGAATGCTGGAAATCACTCCGCCACCTTTGATGGATTGGGTGCCTTCGGAGAAAGGACCCAAGAAGAGGAAAGCCGAAGCTGTGACTTCGAGCTCCGCCAAGACTCCAGTCAAGAAGGTGGCTCGGAAACCAAAGAATCCAGCACCTTCGAGCCCAAGGGCTTCAGTCTCTGACTCCCAAGAGGACGAAGGGAGGTTGCTTGTGCGTCTGATAGACGAAGATGCATCTCAAAGGACTGCACAAGCCGAAGTACCTGCGAACGTGTCGGAGTCTCGAGATAACCTTGAGCAACCAAGGACTTCGGCAGTTCAAGAGGACTTACCTCAGGATGAAGTTCCTGTGGATGAGAGTGGAGTCGAAGTCACTATGGCTTCGATTCCTGAAGAGGCAACAAGGACTGTCCAGGAAAATGTTCCTGCAGTCGAAGACTTGACGGCTGATTCGGACGAAGATCTCGCCTTCGATCCGCCAAACAGTCCAATGATTACTCCTCGCCAGAATGTCGAAGGTAAACTTCGAAAAATTCTTTTATTTTTATTTCGCGTATTTATACAATGTATAATACTTTTGTTTTTACAGAGTCCACTTCTGTGGAAGAGGTCCGTCAAGAAGATATAATCCCTGGACCTTCGATGACTTCGGAGCCAATCCAAAGAGCCACTCAAATGGGGCCTGGAAGAGGCAAAAGAAATATAGACTCCCTCCCTACTGCGAGCTCCAGATCAACTCCGTCTGAGTCAACAGACGAGAGTCAATCTACCGAGGGGGGTCAATCTCCGGGGGCTCCGAAGACTCAAGCCAACACTCCGGCCCTTCGTTAAACGAAGATGACCAACAAGCGATAAGTATGCTCCCCTTTCTAGCTCCTTTCTTAGAGCAAAGAACTGGTCTTCGGACTTTGCTCGAGCCTTTGGATCGAGCTAGTCGCGACATTGGGGAGACGAACTTGGTGGCCATTCTGAGTGAGGCGAAGAGCTCGGAGCTTAACGCTGCTATGGAGCGCGCAGCCTATCAGGTACAAAGCATCTATGAAATAATATTAAGTTTACATGCAAATAATTTCTTACCTTGATTTTTTCTTTTCACAGCAAACAGTCTTGGCCCGAGCTGCAAATATATCGAATGAACGAGAAATCGCTCGCCTTCTAGAGGAAAACGAAACTCTTCAACGGAATCTCACTATCTCCGAAGGCTGAGTGGTTCAGATGGATAGTATAGTGTCAATAGAGCGCAGGGCCAGACAAGGTTTGGAGGCTGCGAATAAGGAGCTCGAAGCAGAAAGAATTGTGCTTCGAGCAGAAATTGAAAGAATGCGGGCGGAGCACGCTATTGCGGGGACCGAGCTTGTCAGACTCCAAGAGGAAGCTAGCCAGCTTTTGAACCAAAAAAATTCCTTGACTACCGAAACTGCTAGACTTTCTGGAGTTCTGAGAGAGGTAACTTTGGTGAAGGACGCATTGATCGAAGATAAGCTAAAGTCCGAGAAGGTAGCTACGGAGGTTATGGATCAACTCCTAGGTGTTTTGGAGTACTTCGGTACTATCGGAACACTTCCTTCTGATGATAACATTTCTCTTCTGTGCCGATTGAAAATGATTCAAGGAGTAGCGAAGCAGATGAAGATAGCAGGCATTCGCTACGGAGAACTCTCCGGACAAGTGGCTGCTGTTGGCCTACTTCGTTATTACGAGAATCTGGGCCGATCGATAACTCCGGGCGCAGGAGAGGGCCTAATTACCTTCGACGACGAGCAGCTTCTGACTCCTTCCAAACGTGTGGCTGCTGCCTGGTGAGCCTTCCAAACTTCATGGAGAGCCGAAGGTCGCTCTGCGATCAAGGCCTGGATCGACGAAGGACAACGCCAGAAGCAAGCTCGGACCCAGGCTTCAAGTAGTCAGCCTCCTCCGAATCCGCAGGTTTAGATATATCTTAAGATTTTTGACTATGTAAAGCTTTGTGCTTATGCACATTTATCAATGAAAATTTGTTTATCATATTTTTAGGCTTTGCCTCATATGGAAGATATCGAAGTGTTAGACATTAACGACGAACTTCGCTCATTATGGGCTACCTTCAATCTTCTAAAAGCTTATAAACGCCCTCAATTTTTAGTTCCTCGAGATAGCTCCGGTGCTATTACTGCTGAAGTAAGCAAGGATATACCATCTTATATTAAAGAGGAAGAAGAAGAGGTTAACTTGGACACTTCATCTTCTGAAGACGTTATATGGTCCGAAGACGAAGATGAAGCTCGAGGTAAAAAACCTGAAGAAATTGGAAGCTGGGAAAGGAGCCCCGAACGGCTTCGAACTTGGGCCGAGCTTCAATAAGAACAGAAAGACTTTAGAGCTTCGAAGGGAGGCAAGAGAGTTAAACGTAAAGTTGTTAGAACTCCCGGCACCGGAACTAGTCGTTCCAACCCTAGCTCTAGAGATCGAAGAGGTCTTCGATTCCTTCTTGGTATAGAAACCAATTTTTCATAATGTAATCTGTAAACATATTCGTTCGAATAATGAATACCGATTTAAAATTGTCTCCCTATTTACTAGCCCCTCTTTGGGTATAAGCAACTTCGAACTGTATTCAAAGATGGTTATGCGCAAAGAAAAAACTTCGGAGTACAATTTTTTGGGGTTCGGAGCCCCTGTGTAATTTAAAGATCTTTTAAAATCATATAAAATGTCCTCGACTATTTGTAGTCTGGAGAATGGCAACTTAGTACCCTTTGTTTTTTGAAAGAAATCATTTGAGATAACTTTCAGGACACCTTAGTGTTTTAGATAATTTGTCACTTTGGACTATATTAACAGACATTCGAAGCTCATGGTTCAAACTCTGTTTTGCTTTGGCCACCTTCGGCTCTTTTTTGCGAACTCTGTCAAACCAATGGTTCGGAGTTTGCAATGGTCTCTTTGGACTCTTTTTACGGATGTCTACCAGCCAATGGCTTGGACTCCGCATATTTTGGCCACCTTCGGCTCTTTTTACGGATGTCTACCAGCCAATGGCTTGGACTCTGCATGTTTTGGCCACCTTCGGCTCTTTTTACGGATGTCTACCAGCCAATGGCTTGGACTCCGCATGATGTGGTTTTGGGCTCTTTTATGGATGCCTACAAGTCGGTGGCTTGGACTCTGGATTATGTCAGCCCCCACGTCGGAAACTTCGAACCAATGATTCAAAGTCCGAAAATATGATTCAGCTTTATGACACTTCCCTCTCGGTCAACCCCGCGGTTCCAGTGCATCCACTCGGAAGCTGGAAGTTTATGAGGGGAAGGCACTATCTGAACCATATGCTTTATTAATTCAGAAGATGATTACAAGTGATTTACAAGGAGCCCTTATGTGAAGTATCGCTTTAAGTGCTCCGCATGCCAAGTATGTGCTAACTCTTCACCTTCTAAATTAGCTAATTTAAAAGAGCCAGGGCATCCTGAACGAACAATTAAATATGGACCTTCCCATTTATTTCCTAATTTCCCTGGCGCTATAATGCTTCGAAGAACAAGATGACCCGGCCTAAGCTCATTGATCTTAACCTTCGGGTCATACCAAGTCTTCGTCTGCTGGTGATATTTTGATAAATTAGCCACAGCTCGAAGTCTTGTTTCTTCTGATAAATCTAGCGAAGATTCTCTTTCTTCTTCAATCCCTGGTTCGGTGCTGCGAAGTGATCCTCCTTTGAGCTCCGTTGGAGTCATAGCTTCATCTCCGAATAGTAATCTGAATGGAGTAAAACCTGTGGACCTTGTTTGCGTTGTCCGAATGGACCACAAAATCTTCGGAAGCTCTTCGGTCCACAGTCCTTTTGCTAATCCTACTATCCTTCGATTTAGCCCTGACAAAATATTTCCATTGGCTCTTTCTACAGCTCCATTAGACTGAGGATGCCTTACTGCAGCAAAACATAACTGGATGCCTAGATCTTCGCAAAACTTCCTGAAAGGTTCTGCATCGAACTGTGTTCCATTATCAACTGTAAGTTGTCTAGGCACTCCGAACCGACAAATGATATTCTTCCAAAAGAATTTCTGTACATTGTTCGAAGTGATAGCTGTTAAGGGCTCTGCTTCTACCCACTTAGAAAAATATTCGATAGCTACCACTGTGAACTTTAGATTTCCCTTAGCTACTGGAAAGGGGCCAATTAAATCCATACCCCATCTGGCCATAGGCCATACCGGAGCAATAACTTGAAGAGCTGTTGGTGGGCGATGACTCCGTCGACCCATCCATTGACATCCTTGACAAGTGCGGACTAAGCTCTCCGCATCAGCTGTTATTGTAGGCCAATAAAGCCCCTGGCGAAGTGTTTTTCCTGCCAAAGCTCGAGGGGCTAAATGGCTACCGCAAAGGCCTTCATGAATTTCTCGAAGAATTTCTTGACCTTCGGCTTGAGATATACATCGGAGTAGAGGGGAACATACTCTGGCCTTATATAAAATACCGTTGATTATTTGATAATTTCTAGCCCTGAGTTTCAATCTTGAAAGCTGTGGTTCTTCAGGCAAATTTGTTCCTCCTTGCAAAAGTTCCATGATTGAATTTTTCCAATCTGTACTTGGAATGCAAAGAATCTCTGCAGAGGAAATTTGTGGCACCAAAGGTGTACTGAGCACCTCATAGAAGGCTTCTTCTGGAACATCCACAGCTCTGGCTGCAGCTTTTACTAAGATGTCCGCTTGCATATTTTCTGCTCTTGGTATACTCCGAATGGAAATACCCTTGAAATGTGCTTCGATCTTACGGATTTCTTCTAAATATTTTGCAAGTTGTGGATGCCGAACCTGAAAACTTTTATCAACGTGCCCTGCTACTATTTGAGAATCTGTTTTTATAACAACTCTTGTAGCCCCTAGAGCACGTGCTTTTCGGACTCCCAGTAAAATCCCTTCATATTCCGCTATATTATTGGTAGACTTAAACTTGAGTCTTGCGGAGTACATTGCTCTTTGCCCTGAAGGCGAAATTAACACTGCTCCAATTCCTGCTCCAGATGCTTGGAAAGCCCCATCGGAATAAATAATCCAAACTCCGTCACTTGACTTCTCCGGAACTAAAGTTGCAGTGGAGTCCATTCTGCTACAAAATCTGCTAAGACTTGCGATTTGATTGCTGTCCTTGCCAGAAAAGATATGCCTAAGGGTGCTAGCTCAATTGCCCACTTCCCAATTCTTCCAGTGGAATCCTTACTTCGGAGCATATCTCCCAAGGGATACGAAGTTGGTACAATTACATTGTGAGCCAAAAAATAATGTCTCAATTTCCTCGAAGCCATTATCAAAGCATAAACGAACTTCTCGAGTTCGGAGTATCTTGTCTTCGCTCCTGATAATGCTTCGGACACAAAATAAACAGGATTTTGTACCAACTTCCCATTGAAATCCACTTCTCTGACAAGGACTGCACTGACAGCAGAACCTGTAGCTGCAAGGAAAAGGAGTAGGGTTTCATCCGCAGTAGGCACCGTGAGTGTAGCGAGATTACTGAGATACTCTTTAATATCTTCGAAGCTTTTTTGACACTCCGGTGTCCATGCAAAATCTTCGGACCATTTCAATGCTTTAAATATAGGCAAGCTTCTCTCCGCAGACCTTGATAAAAACCTGCTAAGTGCTGCCAGACGCCCAGTCAGCTTTTGCACTTGCTTTAAATTTTCTGGAGGAGCCATCTTTTGTAGCGCAGTTATTTGAGTAGGGCTAGCTTCAATCCCCCTGCTTGAAACTAAATACCCTAACAACTTTCCCGCCTTAGCTCCGAAGATACATTTTTCGGGGTTAAGACGAATCCCACATGCCCGAAGGCTATTAAATGTTTCTGCTAGGTCTAAGCTATGTTGGTGCTTTAAAGCACTCTTTACTACAATATCATCCATATAGGCCTCCACATTGCGGCCTAATTGATGACCTAGAGCCTTAGCAACTAACCTCGAAAAAGTAGCCCCGGCATTTCTTAAGCCGAAAGGCATTCTTACATAACAAAAGACTCCCGAAGGAGTTACGAAGCTTGTCTTGATCTCATCTTCGCGCTTCAACCATATTTGATGATAACCAGAATACACGTCGAGGAAGCTTAATAACTCCGAACCTGCGGTGGAGTTGACCAATTGATCAATTCGGGGCATGGCGTAGGGGTCACGAGGGCATGCTTTATTCAAGGATGTGAAATCAATGCACATGCGCTTCTTCCCGGAAGATTTCTTTTTGACGAAGACTGGGTTGGCTAACCATTCTATGTGAGCCACTTCTCTGATAATCCCAGCTTTCAACAATTTCTCAACTTCGTCCTTCGCCAGAACAGCTCTTTCCGCAGACATTTTTCGGAGTCCTTGCCGAACAGGTCGGGCCTTCGGGTTTACAAGCAAACTATGTTCAATGATATCCCGATCGACTCCGGTGATGTCTTCGTCAGACCAAGCGAAGACATCTAAATTCTCTTCCACCACTTTTTCCAAAGAGGTTGCAACTTCTGGAGGTAAATATTTACCAAATTGAAATGTATATTATTTACCATCTTTAACAATAACCTTCGCTGCAATCTCTCCTTCAGGACTTGGTCTTGGGAAGGATTTCTTCGAAGCTTCGAAAGGGGCTGAAAAATTTTCTTGATTATCTTGCACATTGTTTACTTGTCTTGGATCAAGAGGGGGACCATGACCATATTCCGCTCTTCGGGTGATAGCTTGATCTCCGAAGACAGTAAGAACTCCTGCTTGTGTGGCATCTTCATACACAAATAATTGTGATGCGCCACAGCTCCGAACTGGTTTAGCATGCCTCTTCCGAAGATGACATTGTAAGCATATGGGGCATCTACAACATCGAAGATTACTTCTTCAGTTCGGGCCAACAAACCTTCTCCGAAGGTAACTTCCAAGCTTATTTGGCCGAGTGCATCAAGCGGAGGTCCTGCGAAGCCTTGCAAAGGGCGAGCTGCTGGAAGGAGGTGCTTCCTGGAGATGCACAATTGATCGAAGGCTTGAACAAAAATAATATCTGCCGAACTGCCTCCGTCAATCAACACTCTTCGAACTTCAGTGCCCGCAATATCAGCAGTAATAACAAGTGGGTCTACATGTGGAAATTTAATGCCAGCTGCATCCTCCGCAGAAAACGATATTGGTACATGAGACCATTCCGGCATAGCAGCTGCAGATGACGAAGTCCCAATGTGGCCCACTTCTCTGACATAGTCCCTTCTCTGCCTTTTTGACATGCTTTCGAGGGTACCTCCTCCGGAGATGGGGAGGACTACTCTTTTTCCTCGGTCTTGCCCTTCTTCTTGCTTCGGAGGTGGCATAACATTGGCCACCAGAGGGCGTCTTGCGGCTTCGAAGTTTTCTATCCACGCCACAGCTTGAACAGGCTCTGGGCGCGCTGCAGCTGGAACTCGGTCAGTAGTATCTCGACCCGAAGTTCTTTCTAGGTATTCTCCTCTCAGAGTGAGTATAGCCTTGCAAGTATCAGTTGCGTGGCTTCGGTTTTCACCATGAATGCAGCAGAAAAGGGTCTGGCCTTTGCCAGCCATTTTCCCTGGTGGCCTCCAGCCGTTGACCTTGTTCCCCGAAGGTTGTGGAGCTCTCTGTGTGAACTTTTGTGGGGGTGCAATGTTCAAGACTTCAGAACGAGGATGCTTTTGCCCCCTTCTCTGATCATGTTGAACTTCGAAGACTGGTTCTTGCGGCTGTGCCGAAGTTTTTACTTCTACTTTTACTTCCTGCAATATGGATGGAGTAGCTGCAGTTCTTCGAAGCCAACCTTCTTCCGACCTTGCATACTCCTCAAAGTATGACATCAACTGAGAAACCGAGGATATGCTTTTCCGATCTAGCTTATCCAGGAGGCCTTGATGAGTGACACCTTCCCGAGCTGCATCAACCACCGAAGATGTAGACAACCCTCGGATCTGCGACTTCGTATGAGCGAAGCGCTTAAAATATTGCCTCAAGGTCTCTCCAGGGAGCTGCTTTACTTGGAAAAGACTTCCCGTTGACATTGGAGGCACGAAGGTGCCTTGAAAATTGCTTACGAACTTCTTCTTCAGCTGCCCCCATGAATTAATTGATCCTGGCTTCAAAGACCAGAACCACCTTAATGCCACTCCTTGAAGAGCTAAAGGGAAGCACTTTGCCATGGTATCTCGAACTCCTCCACTAGCTTCAATTGCTAGGGCATAAGAACGGACAAATTCTCCAGGATCTTCATCTCCGGCATACTTACAAAGCTTCGAAGTCTTAAACTTCGGGTCGAATCGAACTTTTTGCAGCTCAGGATGCAGCGAAGATTCAGTATCGAAGGAGGCGTTCTCCGGGGCTTCGGGATAGATGGGTTCGTTGTCTTCGGGCACTTCTGGAATAACCGGGATGGCTTGAGAACGAAGCCTATTCGCAGCTTCTTGCCGCCACCTCGCTACTTCATCTTGGAGACTGGCCATTTGAGCGGCCGTATCACCAAGATTGTCTTCATCTCCTCCGGAAGGATCTTCCGGGTCTTGAGAACTGAGAGGATCAGTTCAAAGTGGGATTGAAGGTGGAAGAGGGACTCCGGGTGGTCGAAGTATAGATGGAGTCGGTGGAGGAACTCCGTATGCTCGAGGAATGGAAACCCCTTCCGGCGTTTGAGGTGGAGGAAATGTCGAAGGTCCTCCGACCTCAACCGTGTCGGACGGTGCCTCTCCGGAGATCCGAGAAGACCTCCGAACAGGATTACGAGTTGTGCTCCGCTTAGGAGGCATGATGTAAGAAGTTGGTAGAGAACGAAGTTTCTTGGACTAGGTTCCCCACGGACGGCGCCAACTGTTGGCGTAAAAGATTACGCTAACAGGTTTCTGTAGATTAGAAAATAACAAATGAAGTGTTTGTGAAGTGAACTGTTCTAAGCCTCCGAAAGGATAACAACTTAGAATAATTCGAATGTGTGTATTGAATAACTTGTATTCGGTCCCTATTACAGGGTTAAACGGGGGGTATTTATAGGCCCAAACATTAAGGAAAAGACCTATTTACCCCTCTATTACAACCGACATAATGGAAACTATTCGGTACCCTTAGTAGGGCTAAAACGGTAAAAGACTAATCTAATGAGAAAAAAGATAAGTCTTCCATCTTAGCTGGTAGAAAAGATCTCAAAGAGCCTTAGTTCGAAGATATACTCCGAACCAAGGTCTATCTTCAGGCTTCGAGCTTGTTCAGGACATCTCCGAAGATGCTTGTTTGGAAACCTTCAAATCCATTATCTGCTTTTGCGCTGTTGCTGCAATAACCCTGAGGATAGAATTTTTCCCCCAACAGTTGTGATAAAAAATTAAAAATGCTTCTAGAATGTTTTCATGTAGGATGTTAAGAAATCAGAGATTGTGCAAGGACTAATTAGCTTTGAATCAAATCAATAGCTAAATTCTCATTTGAACTTGAAACTTTTTTTACAATCAAAATACAACATAACTTATATAATGTAAAAGTTTAATATTTTTCTAGGACAAATTACTATTTTTTAACTCATTAAGTGTGTTTCTAGGATTTAAATTGAAATATGTGAAAATAGAAAATAAGTTCTGAAAAATCTAAAAATTAAAAACTAAAATCCAACCCGCATAGTACTAAAACCTGGGCCTAGGCCACCAAAGTGCTCCCTCGCCTGGGCCACTTCTTGGCCTGATCAATGCTGGCCATTGATCTGACATAAACGGCCACACGTTGTTCTCGACCAAATAAAAGTCGTGACGCCGTCTCAAGCTCTAACCCTAGCTCATTTTCGCCCGAGCGAGTGCGCCAGTCTAGTGAGTGCGTCGGCGATCTTGTAGCAATGATGGCATAGCACCGCCCATGAACCTGCTCGTCGAAGTGCCCGCTCACCCGAGGGTGAGCGAGGCCCCGTCGAGTGGGTCTGTGGCGGTGGTCTGAGTCATACACGGGGAGGCCAAACGCCAGCGAGCGGCGGAGACCCCCGACATCATCTTCCCGAGGTCTGACGAGGCTAGATCAGGCTCAACGAGAGGTAAGCCTCCTACCCCGAGCCCTTATCCTTAGGTTAGGGTTAGGGTTAGGGTTGAGGCCACGATGCTATGCGGCCCTCTCCCATAGTGCATGTCGCTGGCCAGCGAGGGCGCGCTCTCGCCGTCGTCTTATGCTTCTAGACTCTGATTAGGCCAGATCTGGTGGCAGAGACCGAGGTAAGTCCCCGTACCCTTCTGACGGTCGACGTGGCATGGAGCTCGCTATATAACCCTACTAGTGTATCCCAATAAAACTCTAGCGCCGCAGTCACCTCATCCCTCGCGCCTTGCCAGATTTGCTTGCTTGATGAACTGTAATGTATATTATCATATCTTGTTTTCCATTTTTAATGCAGTATCTTGCATGAAACAAATGTGTACGTCCTCTATTTAATCTATCTTATTGAATTATAATTGTGCCTTGGAAGATATGATTGCTTGATATCTCTTTTTAAATATATGTCGTGGGCAATTTATAATTGTTTGGTCTGTATGGAATTTAAAATTTTTGCACTGTGATTATATATGAACCTCTTTATTCTGTCAATAAGATAGCTCCAGAATAATTGGGCATATATTAACACACTGGATTGTCATGTGCACAGGCTAAGAAGATTGGGCTTGATTACATGTATGTTGAAGCTCTTGGGAAGATGAATTGTGATGTAAATTTCTGTGATCTGTTGTATGATGTAAGATAGCTCCATATGTTTGTATTTGTGATGTAAATTTCTGTAATCTATTGTATGATGTAAATTTTTGTAACACCCCAAATTTCCAAAGTAATAAAAATACAATTTATTTATATTTTTCTGAAAAAGATTATTCTTGAATTACCTTTAAGGCTATATTTACTCAAATGAACTAAAACCTAGAGAAAATGTCCAAACCAGAGCCTAAGAAAATTTGTATGTGATATCAAGGCCAAGACCTATTTTTGAGAATTTTTACAAATTTTTATCGCCCTTGGAAGCAACCCAAATATTTTAAATCAATTACAACAATTATTTTTATTCAGAAATAAATTTAAACAGTAACGGGCCCCTTTCCCCTTTTCTCCCTCGACCGGCCGACCCAGCCCACACCCTCCCCACGCCCCTCACTAACAAACGGGCCCCGCTCGTCAGTGACCCCCCCTCTCTCCACGCACACACCCGGATCAGGCCCACCTATCGGCGCCAACCCCCCGGCCGAGTCCGACCGCACTGGTCAGACCCGACCATTGCCACGCCCGCACCAGCACGCGCCCACTGACTGGCATGGCCCACGCGTCGGATCTGTCTTCCCCATGGGATCTGCCCCCAAATCCCCTCACCGGCCAAAACCGTAAACAGCCGATCCGCCACCGTCGTGCCCCTCTCCCCAAATTGACGTCGGCATTTAATTCCCCGCGATACGCCGACGGTTTCCCCCATTACGTTGACGCGTCATCATCCTAGGACCATCGCTCGCATGCAAGGAAAGAGCTCGCCGGCGTTAAGAGCATTTACTCTCGGCCTCCCCCGATTACGCCCCCTCTGACCCCCGTCGGCGTCCCTATTTAAGCCCCTGGCACCCCGCATTCACCCCCTCGCTAGCATTTGCACCGAAAACAAAATGAATGCTCGTGCTCCAAGTTTTAATGCCACACTGCCGCCCACACTCTAGCCACCGCTCGCCATCACCGGAGTCCTCCCTCGTCCTCGACGACCGCACCATTGTGACCGCCGATGCCACCCTTACCTCGGCCACCGCTCCTTCACTGATGAGACCCAACGGAATCCCGACGCCGATGAGGACCCGAACACCTTCATCGCCCCCGCTCAACATCGGCCATGCTCCGATGACCCCAAGCCTCGCCAACGGTACCATCTTGACCGCCATGTTATACTGGTTCTGTTTTAGCCCATAGAACCAACCGCCGCCGCTCGCCAGGGCCGCTAGCCCGTCGCCATCGCCGAAGAAGACGACCGGCACGGGTAGAGTACCCGTGCCGTGTCGGATTCGACCACGGCCGTGCGATCCTGATCCGACAGTGATGATTAAATCATTTGCTCGGTTTAATCAGATCCGTCTGATCTCAGCGAACCGGTATGATCTAATCTGGATCGTCCATTAGTATTAAAAACCTGCATTAAATCTAGGCCATCCATCGCGTACCGGTTCAATCTTTTAATTCTAGGCATCCATTTTCATTAACACCGCCCACCTCACCCTCGCGCGTCTGATCGCAATCCGACGGCGAACCGTGATCTGGCGCACGTACACAGTGCGCGGGTTCATGGTGGATTCGGTTCACCGTGGATCGGCGACTGTTTTCAGTTTAAAATAAATAACAGAAATTGTTTTAAACTTCAAAAATTCATATCTTGCTCATTTTAACTCCAAATATAACCATTTCAATTTCAGAAAATTTATATTTTTATTCTCTACATGTTTATGCAATAAAAACAGTAGGTTTACCTTGGACATTTTATTTTTATTTAATAAAGTATTTAAAAACACTTTAGGGTAAATTCATAATTCTTTTAGAAAAATCCAGAACTCCATAAAATTGTCTTAAAAATTTAAATAATAATTTCAGAATAGTTAATGACTTCAAGTCAAGTATTTTAGCCCAATCAAAACCTTTATGTTGTTATGTGATTTTGGAATGTTTATTGAATGTAATGGTTATTATGTGTATCGAGAAGCCAGAATATTATCCGGAAGTTCCTCCATCACCATTCGTTGAACAAGGCAAGTCACCAAACTAAACTTTTGAGCATATTGAGCCTAGTTTTCTTAAACTATCGCTAAAATACATAGGTATTACATGCATTAGTCAAATTGAAGCCTTACATTATATTTAGTTAGATCCCCTACATTGAAGTGCAAACCCAAGCCATGCTATTGAGCCTAAACTCCTTATCACCATATTATTAGTACTATTAGATAGTGTCCTCTGTATTGGCACAACTGCTATAGGTTAAAAATGAGTCGTAGAGATGTGGGTTCCATTATATGATCCCCGTTAGTCTCATCCCTGGAATTCTATTGGTTATGGAGTTTTGGTCAAGAGTGTAAGCATGGTGGTTTCTGGGTGCAAGTTAGGGCATTGGTCGGTAGCACCTAGGGCACTATAAGGACTGGTCTGTGGGATCCGTTGCAATACATTTCTGTACTAACCACAAGTCTAGTAGGTAAGTCCTAACTAAGGTATAGGGTGTTCCAACTCGAGGCACCACATGGAGATGGGTCAAGCAGCACCTACGGGGTGGCTTTTACCGACGTGGCACAAAAGGGGGTGCGACGTTAGCCTGGAGTGGCTAGTCGCGCCGGTGAAACCTAGAGCAGGTGTTATCGGCTTGAAGCATTTCATGCTAAGGTTTGGCATGAGTTCCCGTGGTATGGGTCATCTCATTACACATTGGTGTATGGGATGAGTGTGTGCCTTGTGGGTACAGTGGTACACCTCTGATTAGAGTTTAAATCTTTTCGAAAAGCTGAGCCCATGGTCAAGGGCGGGTTGCATGACTACTCGTAGTTAGTTTACATTTATGAGTGTTGCATGATGACTTGGTATGTAAGGAATGTTGAGCAAGGAGGGAAAATGTACTCCTCGAGTTAGATGATATGATATTGTTCATGTTTATTATTCCGCATAATTAAATTTGGCTACACTAAATTCTGCAACTAAAAAATGTACTTTTCTGCACTTTAAGCCATTATCATTACCTTGTTATTATACTGCATTATTATTGCATTATCGGTTGCTTGTTGAGTACTTTTGTACTCATACCCGTTGGAAAAACACTTCAGAGGCGGCATACTATGAGGAGGATGGTCTGAAGTAGCGACCCAGTCGAGAAAATGATCCTGAAGAAGACGTTCGTCATGCAGTTTATTTTCATAGTTTCTTTTAATTTTACACTTATGTAATAATGTGGTCTGCGAACCACGGATGTTTGACCGTATGTATGTTGTCGCATGATGAACCTCTTGTTATTATTGCTTTTCTATGGAAATTCAATAATGTTCCGATTTAGTAAAATCGGGGCCTCACAAGATGGTATCAGAGCCGACTTGACTGTAGGAAGCCAAACGGACCAGCCTAGCGCTTAGTTTTGCTAAAACCTATTTCGTGAAAATCTACTTCATCATTTTGTTCCCCCCCTTACTCTTTTTAACTTGTTTTATTTTTAGATGCCTGTCCACCACATCCACAGCTTCTGCCGACATTTCAAGGGATTCATCCGGGAGCTCCGGATGATGGTGACCTTCCTCGGGTTTACCTTCGAGCCCGAGTTCCACGGCGTCTACATGGAGGAGTTCGCAGGATCGTGTGACGTTTCCGTCACTATTCCCGGGTCAAGCGACCACATGTTGTTCTTCACGGCAGCACTCGGAGGCCCGACCTTCGACGTCACGTGCCAGCGCGCCGCCCTCTAGGCCCTCATGGAGCTGAGGATGATCTACGACAATCGTCTTCGGCACTCGTCATTCCGGCTTGTACCAATGCGTACTCCCGGTGCCCACTGCAGCATCTACGTCGGGGTCCTCTCCAACCACGATCCGGTCATGGCCTAGTAGACCCGTCTTCTCCAGGCCATGGATGATCTCCACACCAAGGTCATGCTCGATACCGAGGAGCACCACGAGGCGGTCGATTTCCTTCGTCAGGAGACGAATGGCTTGATCCAACAGAATGGCGAGCTACAGCACAAGATCATCCAGCTACAGAAGGACATCACGGAGATGGTTCCCCTCGTCCCACGGAGGAAGAAGCCCATCCGTGAGCTAGCCCCTCGCCCCAAGAGGATCATGCCGCCGCTAGCACCTGCCGGACCATCTAGCTCCAGCGCCACTACATCGTGCCCTGCCATCGTCGCCGACCCCATCATCGAGAACTTCGTCGAGCCCACCGTCCCTCAAGATGCGCATTGTTCCGAGAGCACTGAGACTCCCTTGGGCGACAAGTAGACTCCATTAGACGATAGATCTCATTGATTGTTTTATGTTTTATGATTGTGGTACCATCCGCAACAACTTTGTGTTGTGGGTGGCGTAAAAATAAGAGCTTGGATGTAATGAACACTTTAGTGCCACTTCTATGAAATTCCCCTTTAACTATTTTTTTGGGAATAAAATCCTTTTTAAGTCTTTCTCTTATAATTGAAAATATTGTTGTTCTTAGAAGATGGCCGACAACCAAAACACCGGTTCCAACAGTGGAGTGCCTGGAAGTGTTGTACCCAACTAGGGTGCAACGGGCCAGCGCCAAACTAAGCCGCCATCTGCCAACCATCTTGAGAAACCAAGGGTGGTTTCAGTCTAGATGATGAGTGATTGACAAGGATGAGCGTCTGAGAAAATGAGTGGTCTAGAGTATGTGGAGTGAATCGAGGGTTTCGATGTGGAGTGAAGGTGTGGCTGCCGAGGGTTTGAGCAGTTCGTTTCGTTCTTTTTTTGGCTTGTCTTGTTTGTGTAGGGTGGAGATGCTGACCGATTATCAACGGCGGGTCATCGAGGGTCGAGCGAGGAGCTTGATGCCGAGGATCAGGGAGGCCGGGCGAAGTTGGAGAAGATCTCAAGAGTGCACGAATAGACAGAGAGAGACTTGGATGGACGGTTGACTATGACGGCGTGTCGACCGGGTTCGCGAGAGGGAGGCCAGGACAAGCATTCGCGTGGCTCGAGGGGATCGAGAGCGGAAGTGGCTTGCTGGCGCTCGGAGTCGTGAAGCGGTGTCACGTGTCTAAGGGCTGAGAAGCTTTGTCGGTTTTTGCTGAAAACTGTCATGTATTAGTTTAAATTTCTTAGTGTCATAGTGTGTACTTTTTAGAGTATTTTTGGAGTATATATATTCAGAAAATTCTAAAGAGAGGTCCATTGTAATAGGGTATTTGCTGTTTTGTTTTTTCAGTTTTGTATATTGAGTCTTTCTAGGGGGCTGAGTGTAAAACATGCCTTCTAGAATATGGGGCAGGTGGGATATATATTCCCCCTGGCTGAACCGAATGGATCGGAGGAGAACATTCCAATTACAACCAAAATCGATTCCATCTTTTCTTCTGTAATTTTGCTGGAACACCCGATTGATTTCCTCCTGGATGGCATGACTATGAGCAATGCTTCATGATCTTTTCGATTCGACTACAGGGCTGTCCGCACAGCTTTTCATCATCAGATTTCTATAGAAAGGTGACCAAGTAAGTTTCCTTGTTGCCTCTGAATGTTTCATGATCTGAATCATGTTTGTTGATGATCCCATTCAGTGATTGTTATGTTCTTCTTCGAGTATTTCAATCCTTGAACCTGTGAAAGTTTATACTGAATTTCATGGTGTAGTAATTCAGTTTATCATCTGCTTTTAGAATCTGTTTGCTAGTTATGATGAACTCTTGAACATTGTGTTTGAATTGAGTAATACATGGTCTAGGTAAAGTGCTGAATGGTTTTAGTTCTTGTGATCACTTCAGGATATGATTGATGTATGAAACTATCTAGTTTTCTATTGAGTAACTTGAGTTTAATTCAGAATCTGTTGGTTATAAGTTCTTCAGATTAAATTTTCTGGAATGCTTTAAACTTTGTGACTGCAATGATTCATGTGAGATCTAGTTCAGAACACTTTTACTAGATGAGTTTTGTTTGAAAACAGTAATCTAGTCATTCTGAATTTGGATTATTTGCTGTCATGAAATTTGTTTAGCAATCTGTTTAGAGAAGCAATGGATGTTCAATCTGATTATGATTTAGTTTTGTACACCTTTGGAAGTTTGTTTCTCTGAATCAAATTTCTCAAAATCAATTCTAAAACAGATGTGTACTGCTTTTGTCTCAAATTGTTTTGATTGATAGTTTTGCTGAGATGGAGAGTAATTGATCTGTAGATGTGTGTTGGCGTAAAAGATTACGCTAACAGGTTTCTGTAGAATAGAAACTAACAAACGAAGTGTTTGCGAAGAGAACTGTTCTAAGCCTCCGAAAGGATAACAACTTAGAATAGTTCTAATGTGTGTATTGAATAACTTGTATTCGGTCCCTATTACAGGGTGAAATGGGGGGTATTTATAGGCCCAAATATTAAGGAAAAGACCTATTTACCCCTCTATTACAACCGACATAGTGGAAACTATTCGGTACCCTTGATAGGGCTAAAATGGTAAAAGACTAATCTAATAATATAAAAGATAAATTTTCCATCTTAGCTGGCAATAAAGATCTCGAATTGCCTTAGTTCGAAGATGTACTCCGAACCAATGCCTATCTTCGTACTTCGAACTTGACTCAGGGCATCTTCGAAGATGGACGTCTGGTAACCTTCGAATCCACTATCTGCTGTCATGCTGTTGCGGCAATAACCCCGAAGATGAGATATTTTCCCCCAACAGTAGCCCCTCGAATATGCTTCTCCGTTTAACCTGTAATGTTAGGAGAGCAGTATACGGAAGGAAAAAATAACCAGACATAGGGGTTATTAAATTTCAATTTATCTCCGAAATGTACGAAGATGTAAGCTCCGAATCAGTCTTAAGATAACTACTTTGCGAACTATCTTAGAGCTGACTCGGGAAGTTCGAAAGTCTTTTTAGACTTAGAGAAAATAGCCGTTAGTTTTTTGTTCCTAACGGAAACTGTATAAAGCGTTAATTTCGGAGAAAAGTAACGGCAGGAATGCGAAACGACATGGGCTAACCGTAAGAATGTAAAGTTTAGGCTATAAATAGATGGCCTAGAACTTACCCGGTTACCTTTTCACCGCTTTCTCGCAATCACACATCTTTTGAGCCCTTTGAGTTCTTGAGCCCTAGCCTTCATTTTCCCCAAAGCAACCCAGTGACTACAATGGTGAAGACCAAAGGTTCGGGGCCTTCAGCTTTGGCTAGGCAGCAGGCTGCAGCTGCAGCAGCGGCGGCGGCAATGGCGACATTAGCTCCGACATCTGCAACGACATCCATGGCGGCAAAAGGGGGAAATCCCCAAAATGTCGATGATCAAGGTCTCTGCCCGCCATCAACAAAATACTTGGATCAATCTTTCCAATTGGGGCCTTCTACCTGCAAGAGAGAGTCATTGGCAATCACAGTGGAAGGGAAAATTAGTACCGGAGTTATGATCCGGAAGCCAGGCAAAGAAATGATTCCGTCGCCAAGACCCGGAGAAGTAGTTGTTTTCGAAGCCTTCTTCGAAGCCGGCTTGGGCCTTCCAGCAGTAGACTTCCTGGCAGAGGTACTTGATCTATTTCATGTTACCCTTCCTCAGCTCTCTCCGAATGCAGTAGCTCGTTTGGCTATCTTTGAATGGGCGCTGAGAGCCGAAGGTTGTGAGGGGAGGGCAGAGATCTTCGCTGCACTACATAGAGCAACATGCCAACCAAAGACCTTCGTAGGCCCCGGAGGTGAAAAAGTAGTAGTATCCTTCGGTAGTATCAACTTTAGGCTTCGAGATGAGTATGCCCTTCAGTTTCCTGCTAAGGCCATCAATGCAAGATGGTATACTGATTGGGTTCTGAGATGGTTCTATGCCGAAGTTGGGGCAAGCAGTCCTTTGGCTGGACCCCTTAAAGAAATCCAATTCCGGAAGGAAGCCTTAGTGCAGCCCAACGAAGGTCAACTCGAAGCCCGTCTCAACTTGCTTCAAAAGATTAGCCGAAGGTTAAGCATGCGAGACTTAGCCGAAGAATTCCTCGGTCTGCAATTTTCTCCGCTGATGGCCAATTGGCCTATCATCTTCGAAGAGGATTCGGAAGGCGGTCTTCGAAAAATTACTTCAACTTTGAGCCCTACAGGTAACTTCGAAGACAATATGTATTATGCATATTTATTCGAAGAAAAATTAACTTGATTTATTTTTATTTTTTAGCTTCTTCAGCCCCTGTTACTTCGGAACAAATCATAAGGGCTTCGGAGAAGATTTTGGGCGCTCCAACTCCGACCGAAAAAGAATGGAGAATCAAGTTAGTCGGGAGTTGGGAGAGATTTAACAGAGTATGGGGAATGTTGGGAATCACTCCGCCCCCTCTGATGGATTGGGTGCCTTCGGAGAAAGGACCCAAGAAAAGGAAAGCCGAAGCTGGGGCTTCGAGCTCCGCAAAGACTCCGGTGAAGAAGGTGGCTCGGAAGCCCAGAAAACCTGCATCTCCGAGCCAAAGAACCTCAACCTCTGGTTCTAAAGAAGATGAAGGTAAACTATTAGTGAGGTTGATTGATGAAGATGCAGCTCAAAAAGATATTCACATTGAAGATACTGCAGGTATGCCGGAGTCTCAGGTTAACATCGAAGAAGTGAGAACTCCGGATGCTCAAGAGGAAGAGCAAATCGAAGCCCCTGTGGGTGAAGGTGAAGTTGAAGTTGCTACAACTTCAGTTTTGGATGAAGGGAGGACTGCTCAAGGAGATACTCCGGCAGTTGAAGTTTTAACTTTGGATTCAGACGAAGACCTTACCTTCGATCCTCCGAGCAGTCCGATGCTTGCTCGCCCCCAAAATGTCGAAGGTAAACTTCACATGATTTTCTTGTTCTTTTCTGCAAAATTATACAATGTATAATACCTTTGCTTTTGCAGAGCCCTCTTCCGTGGAAGAAGTGTGTCGCGAAGATCCAATTCAAGGGCCTTCGACAACTTCGGAGCCTCACCCAGAAGTCGCTCAACAAGGGCCTGGAAGGGGTAAAAGACATATAGAACCTCTCCCTGCTCAAGGATCAACTTCATCTAAATCAACAGACGAGAGTCAATCTACTGAGGGGGGGCCATCTACTGAAGCTCCAAAGACCTCAACAGAATGCTCCGGAGCTTCGCCAAGCAGGGATGACCAAGAAGCTTCGGCAATGCTCCCTCTTTTAACTCCTTTTTTGGAGCAAAGAACCGGGCTTCGGACTTTGCTCAAACCTTTAGGTCGAGTCAGTCGCGAAGTCGGGGAGACAGAGCTGGTAGCTATTTTAAGCAGGGCGAAGAGTTCGGAGCTAAACGTTGCCATGGAACGAGCAGCCTACCAGGTACGTAACATCTTTGAACCAATAACAAATTATACATGAATAATTTCTTACTTCAGTTTTTTCTTTTCTTAGCAAGCAGTCTTGGCCCGCGCTGCAACTTTATCAGGCGAACATGAAATTGCTCAGCTTCGGGAAGAAAACGAAACTCTTCAGCGCAACTTGTCTTTCTCCGAAGCTAGAGTGGTTCAAATGAATAATATGACTTCAACAGAACGCAAGGCCAGACAGGGTTTGGAGGCTGCAAATAAGGAGCTCGAAGCAGAAAGGATCGTGCTTCGAGCGGAAATCGAAAGGGTACGGTTGGAGCATACTAATGTTGGGTCTGAGCTTGTGAGGCTCCAAGAAGAAGCTAGCAAACTCCTAAATCAGAAGAATACTTTAACTACGGAGAATGCTAGGATTTCCAAAGTTCTAGAAGAAACGACTTCGAGCAAGGATGCATTAATTGAAGAAAAGCTTAAGTCCGAGAAGGTAGCTACGGAGGTCATAGAACAGATGCTAGGTGTTCTGGAGTACTTCGGTACTACTGGATCACTTCCTTCAGATGACAACGTCACTCTGCTGCGCCGGTTAAAAAGGATCCAAGGAGCAGCGAAGCAAATGAAGACGGCGGGCATTCGTTACGGAGAACTCTCTAGACAAGTGTCTGCCATTGGACTACTTCGTTACTACGAGGACTTGGGCCGAACAATCACTCCGAGCGCAGAGGGCCCTATTACCTTCGACGACGAGCGGCTTCTGACTCCTTCCGAAGGCGTAACTGCTGCCTGGCAGGCCTTTCAAGCTTCATGGAGAGCCGAAGGTCGCACTGCGATCAAGGCTTGGATCGACGAAGGTCAATGCTAGAAGCAAGTTCGGAACCAAGCCTCAAGCAGTCAGCCTCCTCCGAACCCGTAGGTTTAGGAATAATTTAGGATTTCTGACTATGTAAAGCTTCGTGTTTATGAACCTTTATCAATGAAAATTTGTTTATCATATTTTTAGGCTTTGTCTCATACGGAAGATATCGAAGTGTTAGAAATTAACGACGAACTTCGCTCATTATGGAACACCTTCGAACTTCTAAAGACTTACAAGCATCCTCGATTTCTAATTCCTCGAGATGACTCCGGCGTAATTGCGCCCGAAGTAATCAAAGATGTATTGTCTTATATTAAAGAGGAAGAAAAAGAAGTTAACGTAAACACTTCGTCTTCTGAAGACACTATTTGGTCTGAAGACGAAGATGAAGTTCAAAATAAAAGATCTGAAGATCTTAGAAGCTGGGAAAGAAGCCCCGAATGGCTTCGAACTTGGGCCGAGCTTCAACAAGAACAGAAGGATTTTAGAGCTTCGAAGGGGAGTAAGAGAGTTAAACGCAAAGTTATTAGAACTCCCGGCGCTGGAACTAGTCGTTCCACCCCTAGCTCTAGAGACCGAAGAGGTCTTCGATTCCTTCTTGGTATAGATACCAATTTTTCATAATGTAATCTGTAAACACATTTGTTTGAATAATGAATACCGATTTAAAATTGTCTCCATATTTACTAGCCCCTCTTTGGGTATAAGCAACTTCGAAATATATTCAAAGATGGTTATGCGCAAAGAAAAAACTTCGGAGTACAATTTTCTAGGGGTTCGGAGCCCCTCTGTAATTTAAAGATCTTTTAAAATCTTATGAAATGTCTTCGACTATTTGCAGTCAGAAGAATGGCAACTTAGTACCTTTGTTTTATGAAAGAAATCACTTGAGATAACTTTCAAGATACTTTAGTATCTTAGATAATTTGTCACTTTGGACTGTGTTAACAGACATTCGAAGCTCATGGCTCAAATTCTGTTTGTTTTAGCCACCTTCGGCTCTTTTTTGCGATCTCTGTCGAACCAATGGTTCGGAGTTTGCAATGGTCTCTTTGGACTCTTTTTACGGATGTCTACCAGCCAATGGCTTGGACTCCGTATATTTTGGCCACCTTCGGCTCTTTTTGCGGAAGTCTACCAGCCAATGGCTTGGACTTCGCAGGTTTTGGCCACCTTCGGCTCTTTTTACGGAAGTCTACCAGCCAATGGCTTGGACTCCGTATGTTTTGGCCACCTTCGGCTCTTTTTACGGAAGTCTACCAGCCAATGGCTTGGACTCCGTATGGTGTGGTTTTGGGCTCTTTTACGGATGCCTACAAGCCGGTGGCTTGGGCTCCAGATTATGTCAGCCCCCACGTCGGAAGCTTCGAACTTGCAGGTTCGAAGTCCGAAAATACAATCCAGCTTCATGACACTTCCCTCTCAGTCGACCCCGCGGTTCCAGTGCATCCACTCGGAAGCTGGAAGTCTATGAGGGGAAGGCACTATCAGGATCATATACTTTATTAATTTAGAAGATGATTACAAGCGAATTACAAGGAGCCCTTATGCGAAGTATCGCTTTAGGTGCTCCGCATGCCAAGTATGTGCTAACTCTTCACCTTCTAAATTAGCTAAGTTAAAGGAGCCAGGGCGCCCTGAACGGACAATTAGGTATGGACCTTCCCATTTATTCCCTAACTTCCCTGGTGCTATAATGCTTCATAGAACAAGATGACCCGGTCTTAGTTCATTGAGCTTAACCTTCGGGTTGAACCAAGCCTTCGTCTGCTGATGATACTTTGATAAATTTACTACAGCTCGAAGTCTTGTTTCTTCTGATAAATCTAACGAAGCTTGTCTTTCTTCTTCAATGTCCGGTTCGATGCTGCGAAATGATCCTCCTTTGAGTTCCGTTGGAGTCATAGCTTCATCTCCGAATAGTAGTCTGAACGGGGTAAAACCTGTGGACCTTGTTTGTGTAGTCTGAATGGACCACAAAATCTTCGGAAGCTCTTCGGTCCACAGTCCCTTGGCTAATCCTACTATCCTTCGATTTAGGCCTGACAAAATATTTCCATTGGCTCGCTCTACGGCTCCATTAGACTGAGGATGCCTCACTGCAGCAAAACATAGCTGAATGCCTAGATCTTCGCAAAACTTCTTGAAGGGTTCTGCGTCGAACTATCTTCCATTATCAACTGTGAGGTATCTAGGCACTCCGAACCGGCAAATGATGTTCTTCCAAAAGAATTTCTGTACATTGTTCGAAGTGATAGTTGTTAAGGGTTCTGCTTCCACCCACTTAGAAAAATATTCAATAGCTACCACTGTGAACTTCAGATTTCCCTTGGCTACTGGAAAGGGGCCAATTAAATCCATACCCCATCTGGCCATAGGCCATACCGGAGCAATGACTTGAAGAGCTGTCGGTGGGCGATGACTCCGTCGACCCATCCACTGGCATCCTTGACAAGTGCGGACTAAGCTCTCCGCATCAGCTGTTATCATAGGCCAATAAAGCCCCTGGCGAAGTGTTTTTCCTACCAAAGCTCTAGGGGCTAAATGGCTACCACAAAGGCCTTCATGAATTTCTCGAAGAATTTCTTGGCCTTCGTCTTGAGATATACATTGGAGTAGAGGGGAACATACTCCGGCCTTGTATAAAATACCGTTGATTATTTGATAATTCCTGGCTCTAAGCTTTAATCTTGACAGCTGTGGCTCTTCGGGCAAATTTGTTCCTCCCTGTAAAAGTTCCATGATTGAATTTTTCCAATCTGCACTAGGAATGCAAAGAATCTCTGCAGAGGGAATTTGTGGCACCGAAGGTATATTGAGCTCCTCATAGAAAGCATCTTCGGGCACATCCACAGCTCCGGCTGCAGCTTTTGCTAAGATGTCCGCTTGCACATTTTCTGCTCTTGGTATACTCCGAATGGAAATACCCTTGAAGTGTGCTTCAATTTTACGGATTTCTTCTAAGTACATTGCAAGCTGTGGATGCCGAACTTGGAAACTTTTATCTACGTGCCCTGCTACTATCTGAGAATCTGTCTTTATAATTATTCTTGTAGCCCATAGAGCACGTGCTTTTCGGAGTCCCAATAAAATTCCTTCATACTCCGCTATATTATTGGTAGACTTAAAGTTGAGTCTTGTGGAGTACATTGCTCTTTGCCCTGACGGTGAAATCAACACTGCCCCAATGCCTGCTCCGGATGCTTGGAAGGCCCCATCGGAGTAAACAATCCAAACTCCGTCACTTGACTTCTCCGGAACCAAATTTGCAGGTGGAGTCCACTCTGCTACAAAGTCTGCTAGGACTTGCGATTTGATTGCTGTCCTTTCCAAGAAAGATATGCCGAAGGGTGCTAACTCAACTGCCCACTTCCCAATCCTTCCAGTGGAATCCTTGCTTCGAAGCATATCTCCTAAAGGATACGAAGTTGGTACAATTACATTGTGTGCCAAAAAATAATGTCTTAACTTCCTCGAAGCCATTATTAGAGCATAAACGAACTTCTCAAGTTCAGAGTATCTTGTCTTCGCTCCTGATAATGCTTCGGATACAAAATAAACAGGATTTTGGACCAACTTCCCATTGAAATCCACTTCTCTGACAAGGACTGCGCTGACAGCAAAACCTGTAGCTGCAAGGTAAAGGAGTAGGGTTTCGTCCGTAGTAGGCACCGTGAGTGTAGCAAGATTACTGAGATACTCTTTAATATCTTCGAAGCTTTTCTGACACTCCGGTGTCCATGCAAAATCTTCGGACCCTTTCAATGCTTTAAATATAGGCAAGCTTCTCTCCGCAGACCATGATAAAAACCTGCTAAGTGCTGCCAGACGCCCAGTCAGCTTTTGCACTTGCTTTAAATTTTCCGGAGGAGCCATCTTTTGTAGCGCAGTTATTTGAGTAGGGCTAGCTTCAATTCCCCTGCTTGAAACTAAATACCCTAACAACTTTCCAGCCTTAGCTCCGAAGATACATTTTTCGGGGTTAAGACGGATCCCACATGCCCGAAGGCTATTGAATGTTTCTGCTAAGTCTAGGCTATGCTGGTGCTTTAAAGCACTCTTTATTACAATATCATCCATATAGGCCTCCACATTGCGACCTAATTGATGACCTAGAGCCTTAGCAACTAACCTCGAAAAAGTAGCCCCGGCATTTCTTAAGCCGAAGGGCATTCTTACATAACAGAAGACTCCCGAAGGAGTTACGAAGCTTGTCTTGATTTCATCTTCGCGCTTCAACCATATTTGATGATAACCAGAATACGCGTCAAGGAAGCTTAATAACTCCGAACCTGCGGTGGAGTCAACCAATTGATCAATTCGGGGCATGGGGTAGGGGTCACGTGGGCATGCTTTATTCAAGGATGTGAAATCAATGCACATGCGCCACTTCCCGGAAGACTTCTTTCTGACGAAGACTAGATTGGCTAACCATTCTGTGTGAGCCACTTCTCTGATAATCCCAGCCTTCAACAATTTCTCAACTTCGTCCTTCGCTAGAGCAGCTCTTTCTGCAGACCTTTTTCGGAGTCCTTGCCGAATAGGCCGGGCCTTCGGGTTTACAAGTAAACTATGTTCAATGATATCCCGATCGACTCCGGTGATATCTTCGTCAGACCAAGCGAAGACATCCAAATTTTCTTCCACCACCTTTTCCAAGGAGGTTGCAACTTCAGGAGGTAAATCTTTACCAAATTGAAATGTATACTCTTTACCATCTTTAACAATGACCTTCGTTGCAATCTCTCCTTCGGGACTTGGTCTCGGAAAGGACTTCTTCGAAGCTTCGGAGGAGGCTGAAAAAATTTCTTCATTATCTTGTACAGTGTTTACTTGTCTTGGATTAAGAGGGGGACCATGACCATATTCCGCCCTCCGAGCAATGGCTTGATCTCCGAAGACTGTATGGACTCCTGCTTGTGTGGGCATCTTCATGCACAAATAATTGTGATGCTCCACAGCTCCAAACTGGTTTAGCATGACTCTTCCGAAGATGACATTGTAAGCATACGGGGCATCTACAACATCGAAGATTACTTCCTCAGTCCGAGCCAATAAACCTTCTCTGAAGGTAACTTCCAGGCCTATTTGGCCAAGTGCATCAAGCGGAGGTCCTGCGAAGCCTTGCAGAGGACGAGCCGCTGGAAGGAGATGCTTCCTGGAAATGCACAATTGATCGAAGGCTTGAACAAAGATGATATCTGCCGAACTACCTCCGTCAATCAACACCCTTCGAACTTCAGTACCCGCAATATCAGCAATGATAACCAATGGGTCTGCATGCGGGAACTTAATACCAGCTGCATCCTCCGCAGAAAAAGATATCGGCACATGAGACCACTCCGACATTGCAGCTGCAGACGACGAAGTTCCAATATGGCCTACTTCTCTGACGTAGTCCCTTCGCTGTCTCTTGGACATGCTTCCAAGGGTACCTCCGCCGGAGATGGGGAGGACTACTCTTTTTCCTCGATCTTGCCCTTCCTCTTGCTTCGGAGGTGGCATAACATTGGCCACTGGAGGGTGTCTTGCAGCATCAAAGTTTTCTATCCGCGCCACAGCCTGGACCGGCTCAGGGCGCGTTGCAGCTGGAACTCGGTCGGTAGTACCTCGACCCGAAGTTCTTTCTAGGTACTCTCCCCTTAGGGTAAGTATAGCCTTGCAAGTATCAGTTGCATGGCTTCGATTTTCTCCATGGATGCAGCAGAAAAGGATCTGGCCCTTGCCAGCCATTTTCCCTGGCGGCCTCCAGCCGCTGGTCTTGTTCCCCGAAGACTGTGGAGCTCTCTATGTAAACTTCTGTGGGGGTGCAATATTCATGACTTCAGAACGAGGGTGCTTTTGCCCTCTTCTCCGATCATGTTGCACTTCGAAGACTGGTTCTTGCGGTTGTGCCGAAGTTTTCACTTCTACTTTAACTTCTTGTAATATGGACGAAGTAGCAGCAGTCCTTCGAAGCCAACCCTCTTCTGACCTCGCATACTCCTCGAAGTATGACATTAACTGAGAGACTGAGGAGATGCTTTTCCGATGAAGCTTATCCAAGAGGCCTTGATGAGTGACGCCTTCTCGAGCTGCATCAACTACCGAGGATGCAGACAACCCCCGAATTTGCGACTTCGTATGAGCGAAGCGCTTAAAATATTGCCTCAACGTCTCTCCGGGGAGCTGTTTCACCTGTAAAAGGCTTCCTGTTGACATGGGAGGCACGCAGGTGCCTTGAAAATTGCTTATAAACTTCTTCTTCAGCTGCGACCATGAATTAATTGATCCTGGCTTCAAGGACCAGAACCACCTTAATGCCACTCCCTGAAGAGCTAAAGGGAAGCACTTCACCATGGTGTCTCTAACTCCTCCGCTAGCTTCAATTGCTAGGGCATAAGAACGAACGAACTCTCCGGGATCTTCATCTCCGGCATACTTACAGAGCTTCGAAGTTTTGAACTTTAGATCAAAGCGAACTTTCTGCAGCTCAGGATGCAGCGGAGATTCATTATCGAAGGAGGCGTTCTCCGGGGCTTCGGGATAATCGAGATCGTCGTCTTCGGGCACTTCTGGGATAGTTGGGATGGCTTGAGAGCGAAGCCTGTTCGCAGCTTCTTGTCGCCACCTTGCTACCTCAGCTTGAAGGTTGGCCATTTGAGTGGCCATATCTCCAAGATTATCTTCATCTCCTCCGGAAGGATCTTCCGGGTCTTGAGAACTAGTAGGATCAGTTCGAATTGGGATGGAAGGTGGAGGAGGGACTCCGGGTGGTCGAAGTATGGAAGGGGTTGGCGGAGAAGCTTCGTATGTTCGAGGGATGGAAGCCCCTTCCGGAGTTTGCGGAGGGAATGTCGAAGGGCCTCCGACTTCAACTGTGTCAAATGGTATCTCTCCGGAGATCCGAGAAGACCTCCGAACGGGATTGCGGGGTGCGCTCCGCTTAGGAGGCATGATGTAAGAAGGTAGAGAACGAAGTTTTTCGGACTAGGTTCCCCACGGACGGCGCCAACTGTTGGCGTAAAAGATTACGCTAACAGGTTTCTGTAGAATAGAAACTAACAAACGAAGTGTTTGCGAAGAGAACTGTTCTAAGCCTCCGAAAGGATAACAACTTAGAATAGTTCTAATGTGTGTATTGAATAACTTGTATTCGGTCCCTATTACAGGGTGAAATGGGGGGTATTTATAGGCCCAAATATTAAGGAAAAGATCTATTTACCCCTCTATTACAACCGACATAGTGGAAACTATTCGGTACCCTTGATAGGGCTAAAATGGTAAACGACTAATCTAATAATATAAAAGATAAATCTTCCATCTTAGCTGGCAATAAAGATCTCGAATTGCCTTAGTTCGAAGATGTACTCCGAACCAATGCCTATCTTCGTACTTCGAACTTGACTCAGGGCATCTTCGAAGATGGACGTCTGGTAACCTTCGAATCCACTATCTGCTGTCATGCTGTTGCGGCAATAACCCCGAAGATGAGATATTTTCCCCCAACAATGTGTTTCCCGATTTGAGTCTTATCTGCATCAGTAGTAGCATATAGGTTGCAGTACCTAAAGTCTGAATACAAATCTTGAGTCCTGAAGTTGTATTTCCTGAATTTCACAAGGTGCATTGAGAATCTCTAGTTTGTTTAAATCAAAGCTATTTGAGAATATTTTAATCTGTTTTTGTTCAGTTTTGCTGCATAAAGGATTTTATCAAATTGAATCACACTCATCTCAGCTATTGTTATCTTCTGTACCAGTATTTTAGCTCTTATGAAAAATTCTTACAATGAACAGTGTTCTGAAATTGTTTTAAACCTGAATGAGTACTTGTTGTTTTTAATGTTCAAACTTCTAGAAGTGCAAGTTTTCAGTTTGGTTATGAATTGAAATTAACCTGTGATCATTGTTTTGCTTAAGTTGAATCAAATTTTGAAGTGTTGAATCAGTTTTCTTGTGTGTTGTCGGATTCTAAACAGTAAATACTGTTTTAATACTAATCTGTCTCAGTTTTGAGTCCCTTCTGTCAAAAACTTTTTGGTCTGAATTCAGTTTACTCTTTAGATAAATACTGCTTCATTTGTGTGTAATCTGAAGTTATCAATTTTAGTCTTGTTGGAACTGCAATAGTAAACAATGTACTGAGTTTTATACCAAATACTGATTTTATTGAACTGCTTGCTGAAATTCAGACTCAAGCGAGGTTGATGAGTTGTGAATCTTTGTTTGCTGATCTGAAATGAAATTGAGAAGGAAACTTGCAATCTGAAACTAAATTTTGACAAATACAGTTTGCTGAATACATTCACTATTCACCATCCGAAAAAAAATCAGAAGTGTTTGAATCTCAATTGTAATTGAATTAAAACGTTCTGATTTACTTTTTACACTTGAGTTTGATCTCTAGAGTGAGTGTTTTGATAGTGGTTGTATGTGAAGCTTGAATCAAAGCTGTTTTGGGCGTTTGAATCTGTTTGTGCTCTAAATTGTGCTGATTAGTTTGAAAATTGGATTTGAGTCCTTAGAGGTGTGTTGGGTGATTTGATTAAGCCATCACATTCGAAAGAAAGTGTCGAGACGCCTATTCACCCCTCCTCTAGTCACCATTCTGATCCCACAATTGGTGTCAGAGCTGGTTTGATCACGAGTTGACCTTTACCGGTTGTGATCCTTTTGGCGACATGGAACAGAACACAAAGATCCCTATGTTTGATGGTCGAGACTATGCCTATTGGAAGGTGCGTATGGAGGCTTACTTTCTTAGCCAAGGAAGTGCGATATGGGACATTGTTGCATCCCAGTGCACGATCCCTGAAACTCGTACCTTAGAGACTGAGAAGGCTCAATATGAATGTAATAGCAAGGATAGAAACATTCTTTTTATCAGTCTGAGTCGAAACGAGTTCTACAGGGTTCAGCACCTTTGTACTGCTTAAGAGATTTGGTCGACATTGAGTACTTGCGATCCGCTGGGATGCTAGCTTACTCAGATCATGACCTTGCGATCAAACTTCTCGATGCTCTGGATCGTAGCATATGGGAAGTTAAGATCTCAAGCATTGAAGAATCAGCTAGCTTTGATACCTTGACATGCAATGAACTTTTTAGTAAGCTTAAGTCCACCAAGATCGCCAAGACACCTCGTTCTGGGATTGGGAGCTCTTTGCCACAGTCCATGGCACTAGTTTTTGGTTCTGGCAGTGGCACCTCATCTGAGGTAATTCATCAGGTGTTTCTGGAGCTTTTGTTTTCTCTGGTGCTTTTGACTTGTCCTCCCTTGTCTCTGTCACAAAATAACAAGTGGATGCTCTAGCTGATGAGGAGCTAGCTCTCATCGTTAGGAAGTTCACTCGCTTTTATAATGATAGACGAGACCAAAGGAGAGGAGGGTCACAGGGGTGTTTTGAATGTGGAGATACGTCTCACATAGAAGCAAATTGCCCTAAATTGAAAATTAAAAATGAAAATGAGCACAAGCCCCAAAAATGGAAAAAGAAACCTTATTTCAGAGGAAAGCGAGGAAAAATGGCTAAGAGAGTAGCCAGAGCTTTTGTGGCCGCCCTCAGCGACATTGACAGCACGTTAAGCGAGGAGCCAAGCTCGGAGAAAGAGGAGCCCTCCTAACACAAATGCAGCACCAACATGCTCAGTTGGATCGATTGCAACAGTAGAATGTGGAGCTGAACCCTCGTCCACCAGCCCCCGCTCCCACACCTCAACTCTCGGAGTTCTTGCGCGTGAGACCCCCTATCTTCTCAATCACAACGAACCCCATGGAGGCCACCGATTGGCTACGGACCATCGGGAAGAAGTTGGACCTCCTCCCGTGCTTCGAGTAGGAGCGAGTCGTGTTCGCCACCCACCAGCTCTAGGGACCCACCGCGGAATGGTGGGACAACTACCATGAGTCCCAACCAGAGGATCACGAGGTGACTTGGGTGGAGTTCACCATCGCCTTCCACGCTGCTCACGTCCCCGCCGGAGTTGTTGCCATCAAGCGGTAGGAGTTCTGGGGCCTACAGCAAGGGAGCCGGACCGTCATGGAGTACCTCCATGAATTCAACCGTCTGGCCTGCTACACGCCAGAGGATGTGTGGACCGACGCTCTCCGCTAGTCCAAGTTCCTCCGGGGACTAAAGGATAAGCTCTCCATATAGCTCGTCGCCACCGACTATGCCGACTTCCAACGGTTGGTGAACAAGGCTCTCATCCAAGAGACCGAACAGAACAAGTTGCACCTCAAGAAAAGGAAGGTGATCGCATTCAAGCATCACCAAGGGAACACCTAGAGGCCCCGCTTCGTCCCTCCGCCACCAGCACCCACCTACCATCCTCGACCCGTCTACAGGCCGCCGCATGCTGCCAGTGGATCTAATGTCGGGAACCCTCCCCCGCTCCACCAGCTCCAGCTGCTCAAACAGCACCCGCCGCCAAAGCCCCGATGCTGAGGGATCGCAATGGCAAACCAATCGTCTACTTCAACTACCGGAAGGAAGGGCACTACTCTCACCAGTGTCCTCACCCCTAGCAGCCCCAAGGCATGGCGCCCAACCAAGCGGTTCGTGCCTGTGTAAATCACATCAGTGCCGAGGAAGCTCAGGAGGCCACTGAAGTCGTGATCGGTATGTTCACAACAAATTTCATACCCGCAATAGTGTTTTTGATTCTGGGGAAACACATTCTTTCATATTAGAAGGTTTTATGAGAACAAATAACTTGGAAGTACTCCCTTTGCCCGTCCCCATGATGATCGCCACCCCTTGCAAGAGGACCCTAGCTAATCTGTTCAGCCCAAGGGTAAGGATAGAAATCCAAGGGGTGTTATTTTGGGCCGAGCCAGTTCTTATCGAGTGCACGGGACTCGACCTCATCCTATGCATCGATTGGTTAATGAAGCACAAGGGAGTGATAGACTGCGCTAGTAAGTCCGTCACCATGACTAGTTCCGGAGGCGAAGCCGTCACCTTTAAGATGACCACATGTGGTCCTAGCGGGGTATCTCTTCACTCGCTGGCCCTAGAAGAAGTACCCATGGTCAGAGAATACATGGACGTCTTCCCAGAAGACCTGCCAGGGATGCCTCCCAAGAGGGACATCGAATTCAGAATCGAGCTTGTCCCCGGGACCACCCCAATCTCCAAGCGCCCATACCAAATGGCCGCCAATGAACTAGCCGAAGTAAAAAGCAATATTGAGGACATGGAACAGAAAGGGTACATCCGACCGAGTACCTCACCTTGGGGTGCACCGGTTATCTTCGCCATGAAGAAAGACAAGACCAAGAGAATGTGCGTGGACTATAGAGCCTTGAATGATGTGACCATCAAGCATAAGTACCCGTTGCCTCGAATTGACGACCTGTTCGACCAGCTAAAGGGATCCTTAGTGTTCTCCAAGATCGACCTCAGGTCAGGCTACCACCAGCTGAGAATTAGGGAAGAAGACATCCCCAAGACTGCCTTCACATCCCGTTACGGATTATAAGAGTATACTGTGATGTCGTTCAGACTCACGAATGCCCCAGACTTCTTCATGAACATGATGAACAATGTATTCATGGAGTTCTTGGACAAGTTCATTATGGTATTCATTGATGATATCGTCGTCAACTCCAAGAACAAGGAAGAGCATGAAGCCCACCTCCGTCTTACCCTAGGGATGTTAAGGGAGCAGAAGTTGTATGCCAAATACAGCAAGTGCGAGTTTAGGTCGTTCGAGGTGAAGTTTCTCGGCCATGTCATATCTACCAGAGGAATAGTAGTGGACCCTACCACCGTGGAAGCAGTGACAATTGGTTACAGCCGACGAACGTGACTGAGATCCGGAGTTTTCTAGGATTGGCCAGATATTACCGCAGGTTCATCGAGAACTTCTCAAAGATAGCCAACCCCATGACTAGGTTGCTGCAGAAGGAGGTAAAGTTCGAGTGGACTCTAGACTGTGAAGAATATTTTCAGACCCTCAAAAAGAAGCTCGTGTCAGCCCAGATTCTAACCCTGCCCGACATCCGGAAGGACTTCCACGTCTACTGTGATGCCTCTCATCAAGGGTTGGGGTGTGTCCTGATGCAAGATGGGAAGGTGATATCTTATGCCCCTCGTCAGCGGAGGACGCATGAGCTAAATTACCCGACCCATGACCTGGAATTGGCAGCCGTGGTTCACACCTTGAAGATATGGAGACATTATCTTGTGGGTAATCGGTGTGAGGTCTTCACCGACCACAAGAGCCTTAAGTACATATTCACCCAACCGGACCTGAACCTCAGACAAAGAAGGTGGTTGGAGTTGATCAAGGATTATGACTTAGGCATCCACTATCATCCAGGCAAGGCGAACATAGTGGCAGATGCCCTAAGCCGGAAGGGGTACTATAATGCCATGATGGTACAAGACTAGGCCCCGTTGTTATACAAGGAGATGGAAAGGTTGAATTTAGGGATCACCACCAAGACATACCTCACGGTCCTAGAATCTAGTCCTGTCTTAATGGACCATATCCGTGAGATGCAAATGGAAGACCCTGATATCTTAGAGATCCAGAAGAATATGAGGAAGGGTAAAGCCCCAGGGTTCTCCGAAGATGAGAATGGTACCGTCTGGTTCGGAAACTGGATATGCGTGCCCAACAAGCCAGAGCTGAAGGCCCTCATCCTTCAAGAAGCCCATGAGACCTTATACTCCATACATTCTAGGAGTACAAAGATGTACCAAGACCTGAAGGAGAAATATTGGTGGGTCAGCATGAAGAGGGAAATAGCTGAGTATGCGGCCAAGTGCGACACATACCGGCTAGTCAAGGCAGAGCACTAGAGGCCTGCCGGACTATTGCAACCCCTCAAGGTCCCCGAATGGAAGTGGGAAGAAGTAGGGATGGACTTCATTACCAGATTGCCAAGGACCCAAGCCGGTCATGACTCTATATGGGTGATCATTGATCGACTTACCAAGGTGGCTCATTTCATCCCCGTCAAGACGACATACAACGTCGCTAGATTGGCTGAGTTATACATGACCCGGATCATGTGCCTACATAGAGTTCCTAAGAAAATCATGTTCGACCGAGGAAGTCAGTTCACCTCCATGTTTTGGAAGAATCTTCAAGAAGAACTCGGCACCCGGCTGAATTTCAGTACCGCCTACATCCATAGACCGATGGACAGACCGAAAGGGTGAACCAAGTGTTGGAGGATATGCTTAGAGTCTGTGCTTTAGACTTTGGCAGAATGTGGGATAAGAACTTGCCTTATGCGGAGTTCTCCTACAACAACAACTATCAAATCAGCCTGCAGATGTCCCCGTTTGAGGCACTTTACGGGCGTAAGTGCAAAACACTGTTACTCTAGGATCAGACCAGAGAGTCGCAGCTATTCGGGACAGATATTTTACGAGAAGTAGAAGAGAAGGTTAAGGTCATCAGGGGCAGGTTAAAGATAGCTCAGTCCAGGCAAAAGAGCTATGCCGATAACCGTCGAAGAGATCTGACCTTTGAGGAGGGCGATTATGTCTACCTCCGAGTCACTCTCCTCCGAGGCACCCAAAGGTTCAATATGAGAGGGAAGTTAGTCCCCCGTTATGTCGGACCCTTTCAGATCCTGCGCCGGCAAGGAGAGGTTGCATATCAGTTGGAGCTACCACCATCTTTGGCAGGAGTCCATGATGTGTTCCACGTCTCTCAGCTGAAGAAATGTCTCCGTGTGCCAACCGAACAGGCTGACCTCCAGCAGCTCAACGTCCAAGAAGACTTAACCTACATCGAGAAACTCGTCCGGATTCTGGAGGTCAAGGAAAGAGTAACTAGAAGCTGTGTGGTCTGCTTCTGTAAGGACCGGCCTGCGGGATCCGTTGCAATACATTTCCGTACTAACCACATGTCTAGTGGGTAAGTACTAACTAAGGTATGGGGTGTTCCAACTCGAGGCACCACTTGGAGATGGGTCAGGCAGCACCTGCGGGTGGCTTGTACCGACGTGGCGCAAAAGGGGGTGCGACGTTAGCCCGGAGTGACTGGGCGCGCTGGCGAAACCTAGAGCGGGTGTTATCGGCTTGGAGCATTTCATGCTGAGGTTTTGGCACAAGTTCCCATGGTATGGGTCATCTCGTTACACTTTGGTGTATGGGATGAGTGCGTGCCTTGTGGGTACAGTGGTACACCTCTGATCAGAGTTTAAATCTTTTCGAAAAGCCGAGCCCACGGTCAAGGGCGGGTTGTGTGACTACTCACAATTAGTTTACATTTATGAGTGTTGCATGATTACTTGGCATGTAAGGACTATTGAGCGAGGAGGGAAAACATACTCCTCGAGTTAGATGATATGATATTGTTCATGTTTATTACTCCGCATAATTAAATTTGACTACACTAAATGCTGCAAGTGAAAAATGTACTTTTTCGCACTTTAAGTCATTATCATTCCCTTGTTATTATCCTGCATTATTATTGCATTCTCGGTGGCTTGTTGAGTACTTTTGTACTCATACCCGTTGGACAAACACTTCAGAGGCAGCATACTACGAGGAGGATGGTTTGGAGTACCGACCCAGTTGAGAAACGATCCTGAAGAAGACGTTCGTCATGCAGTTTATTTTCATAGTTTCTTTTAATTTTACACTTATGTAATAATATGGTCTGTGAACCACGGATGTTTGACCGTATGTACGTTGTTGCATGATGAACCTCTTGTTATTATTGTTTTTCAATGAAAATTCAATAATGTTCCGATTTAGTAAAATCGGGGCCTCACAATTTTTGTATTTGTGATGTTGCAAATATGCCTGTGTTGAAATTTTTGTAGTGTTGAAATTGTTGCAACTGTAAATTTTTTTGATGTTGTGAATTGATATGTGATGATGTTATTGAAATTGAAAATATGTGATGTTGTTTTTGGGCTAAACTTTCCTATATCAATATCGGCTTTAAATTTAGCCCAACCCGAATTTGGCCTTTTCAAAACTGAAACAAAATGGATTTGACCCAAGAATCCATGTCAGCATGCCATATAAGTGATAATCCATGTTAGCGTGCCATGTAAGCACTAATCCATGTTAGCATGCCATGTAAGCGTTGTAGTGCTAATGTGGTTTGTATTTTTATGACAAATTTGGTGTTAATATGTGACGGTTCATTTTTGTCATTAGCTTTGGGCTTGGGTGGGCTTAGATTGGACATGGGCTGGACCAAGGAGGGCTAAGGTTGTTTTATGACGGTAAACAAACGTCATAGAATGAGCTTATTTATGACGGTTTGAAAGAATTTTCAAGCAGGTTAATCCATGACGCTAAATACATGACGATATCTAAAACCATCAGAGATACATTTTTATGACGATTTTTTGTAATCTGTGATGAAAATTGTACGTTATGAACCACTAGAATTCTTGTAGTGTTGTTTTCATTTGAAGATATACCTCCCCATTTTCCACCCGTAGTTCATATCATTTTGTAGGAGTATGTGGATGTTTTTCCCAAAGAAATGACACTAGGATTACCTCCTATGCGGGGAATCGAACATCAAATTGACTTAATTTCTAGTGGATCACTAGCCAGCCATGCATCATGTCATACAAATCTGAAAGAGACAACAAAGAGTCAACGGCAAATTGAAGAACACATCGACAAATATTTGAAGTCGTACTTTGAAGAAGGTGAAGAGACACTACTACATAAACATACATTAGTGACGGGGAGTAATTTATAGCCGTCACTAATGTGATCTTTACTGACAGGTGATTATTATCACCCGTCACTAATAATATGGTCATTTTCAAAAAAAATTTTAGGGTGCATTCTAAATCACAGCCAGGATTTGGAAGCCAACATATGCAACATCCAAAGCACATCATAGACAAATCATCAAAGAAGATTCATTACCAAATTAGTATCACATATATTAACTTCAACTCGTTATCTCAAAGAAATTGGCTAAAACAAAGATAAATACAATATGGTTTCATGGCTTTTGACTAATAGCTAACCTATAGCAATATCAAGAGCTTGGTTAGTAGCAGGACGATCATGGACAGCTTGAACAGAAGCCCAATGGGTAGTAGCATGAGCACCAAGGCAACATCTAGATAGGAGCACCACGGTGAATAGTCATGCTAACTTCGAGTGCATTATCTTGAAGAAATTGGCTAAGACCATAATTATCTCAAAAACATTGGCTAAAAGCAGTAGGTCAGTTTACCTTGTAACAATAAAATTAAAATAAAGTTAGCAACGACGGACGATGCATTCGAACGGGGAAGAGGAGGAGGATGACGACCTTAGGAGGAGGATGAGGAGGATGCAACCAAGGTGGTTGCTAGTAGTGTTGATACGCGCGCTGATGGTGCGGGTGCTATAGACGATGGTACATGGTACATGGGGCCAAGAGCGGTGAAGAGCACGATGAAGGCAATGGCGGTGGCGGGAGTTAGGGTGGTTGCGTGAAATGAAAACCTGATGATTCACTTCGGTTCCTCACCTATTAATAAGCGGGAGTAGTCATCAATGATGGGTTGTGTTGGGGAATAAGTTTTCCCTTAAACAGGGGCCAAATGACGTCAGCCTCCTTAGGCCTCGGGCCCAGAGCCTGACACTTTCGAAGCATGAAGTCGAAGCATATCCCTCCTACAGAAGTTATTTCCAAACAGCAGCTAGACCAAGTCTCCGAGCTCCATTCGAAGCCTACCTGAGTTAGCCTCTAGGCTCCCTTCGGAGCCCTCCGGAGTCAAGCCTCCGGGCTTCCTTCAGATTTTTCCTCCAGGCTCCCTTCGGAGCCCTCTGGAGTTAAGCCTCTAGACTTTATTCGGAGTTCTCCCAAGCCAGCCTCCAGACCCCCTCTGGTCCCTTTCGAAGCTAAGCCTTTGGGAGTCCGTTCGGAGCTCAGCTCGGAGTGCCTTTCGGAGTCCACTTCGAAATGCCCTTCGGAGCCTTCGACACAGTCTTCGCTCGAAGAGCTCCAGCCACTACTCTGAACCAGAAGAAATATCTCAACTCCACTGCAGTGTAGAGCCATACCAGGGGCCCCTCCGCCCCTAGTATGTCGTTTAGCTGCTCTGAAGTGACGTTTATCTAACATGTCTGTAAAGTCGTAAAGCTGTTTGTGCAGTAGTCTAGTCTTTTTTCCATTCTTGCCCCTATAAGGCCTATGACCTGTGAGGGCATTTAAGTCTTTTAATTTGGCCTGCATTCCTATAAAAGCAGAGCCATGCCCTTGTAATAGACAGGCTTCAAAGAGGCAAAATTATGCCAAATCCACTATAGACTGGACGTAGGGTTATTATCCCTTCGGGGAGGCCTGAACCAGTATATATCCTTTCTCTCTCTGTGAGAACCCTTTGAGGTTCACTCTATACACTATACACACATAAACCTGCTATAGCTAATGCAATTGCTACAATAGTTGGCGCCGCCCGTGGGGAACTTACTACTAAAAGCTAAGTTTTCTACCGCTGCCTGTGTCTCGAAGGGCGCTTGAGGGGGGAGCTTTAGAGTTTTCTAGCTCCGCGCACCCTCTGGCAAGGTGCTCCGGTCATGCGCCGAAGGCCTTCGAAGCCCTAGGGCCTACGAGGCAAGCTCTTCACCCTCATCTACGGAGGAATATACATAGCTCGAAGCCTCGCTCTGTTGTGCAAATTTGTAATTGTTTCTAGTAAATCTTTGAAGCCTTGCTTTGCCTCAAAATCAAAGCCTTGCTTTACCTTATTAAAAATTGAAGTCTTGCTTCACTTTAAAATCGAAGCCCTACTTCGTCTTATTCAAAATTCGAAGCTTCGCTTCACCTTGTTTAAAATTCAAAGCCTCGCTTCGCTTTACAAAATCCGGAGCACCCCTCCGAAGGCTACACAGTGCCTCTGGGCCCGTAGCAGTGGGCTTTAGGACTCCCTCGAGTGACGACTTGAGGTGTCCAGGACTTCCGGGCGATGGCTCGATGAGTCCGGGATTCCAAGCTCCGGCCTGATGCATCCCAGAGTTGAAGGTGACCCAGGGTCGTAGGTGGCCCAGAGGCATAGGTGGCTCAACCCATCGCAGGTTTAGTGAATCCACACCAAATATCCTTTTCATTCATTATAGGATCAAGCTAAAGAAGCCTTGCTTCGCTATCTGAATACGCACTGAGGCCTCGCTTTGTGTGACGTAATCTAATCTAAGATCTAAGCATACTGATGTCATGCTTCACCTAAAATCTAAATGTGTTTCGGAGCCTTGCTCGCACATATTATCAAAATCCAAGCATGCTGAAGCATGCTTCGCTTAATTTTAGTACGCTGAAGCCTTGCTTTGCTTCAAATTAATGCGTTCGAAGCCCGAAGAGGCCTTTGGTTGACGTGATATAAGTGTCTGAAGCCGCCAAAAGGCACACCCCTTCGCATTTTTAATTGCTCGCACCAGTAATGACTAAGTCCCTAGCTACCACGCGCAAGGGGGGACCGAGGTATGTATGCGAGGTGTGCGAATGAAATGCGTAGTACGAGCGTGACAAGCTAAACGTTTGAAACAATCAACTCATGCAAAGCATGCAGACGAAGTATGCAAATGCAATAAATCTCATTCATTGAATGATAATTGAGAACTATGTTACAAATACACTTCGAAAACAAAATTATGAGTAGTCTGTATCTAAGCCTAGGAAAAAGCGAGCTTGAGGCCCCGACATGTTCGACCTTCGCTTGCTCTTCTTCCGGGTAGGGCCCCCTCGGCTGGACAAAGCCTCGTCAGAGCCTGATCTCCCACGGTCGGACCGCCCATGCTGTACCCCCTCGACTGTATGAAGCCTCGTCAGAGCCTCGTCAGGTTTGTCCAAGTCTGGGATGCAGGCAGTGCCGTGTCGAAGGCAGAAAAGTCTAGGGCTTCGTTGCTCTGTAAAGCCATACCCGAAGACTATACCCCCTCGCTGCTTAAGCCTACTTCAAAACTACTTAAGTCTGGCGAGGATGAAGAACTCCGAAGAGGCTTCGTCTTCACGGTAGCCAGCAACTCCCTGGCTACTTCGGGAATGGCTTTGCCCCTAGGGCCCCTCAGAAGCTTGAACCGAGGGGGGCCTTCGGACCTAGCTACTTCGAGCACCACCTAAAGCTAGTGAAGCTCCTCAGAGTCATCAAGTACTTCGAATTCAACATCTGAAGGCTGAGCCTGGGTAGATATAAAGTATCCCCACATTTATATTAATAAGCTAATGAGTTGTTTACAAGCCTACAGCTAAGGATTACAAAGAGCCTAAGGAGTTCAACACCTTCGGAGGCAGAGGCTTCGACGTCGAAGGCTGAGCTGGTGAGGCTTGTTCCCTGGCTCGGTGAAGGCGGGAGAGCCATTGGAGGTTGAGGACTGCCTCATAGCCTTAGGCCTTCCAAGGTTCCTGGAGATGGTGCCACGCTCCGCGGACATACGAAGGTGGTGAAACCAAGTGCTGGCCTCCGAAGGCCACCAGAGTCGCCGAGGTTGCCGCCTCGAGGTGGTTGCACCCTACGTCGTGAAGCATCTGCAACACTCCTTGGCCCGCCACTCGGCCAGCCATCAGAGAGAAGCCCTTCATTGATGTCTCCATCATCGCAATAGCAGTCCGTAGGAACTCGAGTCGTTCTCTTATTGGGTCTTGAGGGTTGAAGTCTAGGGCCTGACACTCAGTCTCCAATTGCTCGAGGACTATAGTCAAGCTCGAGGTGGCCTCATCGACCCCTCAGACCACGAAGTTCTCCAGGCAGTGGTCGGCTACACGAAGTTTAGAGCACTCCGCCACCAGCTTCGCCATGGCCCCCTCCGAAGCCCGAAGTGCCTCTCAAAGATTTTTAGTGTCAGAGGCCAAGGCTTCTCTCGCCTTGACTGCCTCGGACCTCGCCGCCTCTGCCGCTGCTCCAGCCTGCCTTCACCTCTCAGCCTCCTCCAAGGCCTCACACCGAAGGGTGTCCCTCTCCTCCGCTAAGTGAGCCATCCGATGGTCCACGGAGACTACTACTGCAGCATTCAGCGTGAAGGCCTGAAAAGGTTCAAGAAAATCCTAAGTATTGAGTAAAAAAGCAAGTATGACTCGAAGATCATGTGAGGCTTCGCTCACCTAGATGATGGCTTCTTGGGCATTTGCTGTAACACCCCAAGATTTCAAAAAGAAATAAAATAAAAGAAATTATTATTCACAACATTTTTTGAAATTAACTATTAAAGAAAATCCTAAAAGAGCCCTATTAAAGCCAAACAGGGAGAAGTATTCAAAATTTGGACATGGAAAATTTATGGGATAATCTAGAGGCCAAGACATAATTTCAGGAATTTTTACAAATTTTTATCAATAGTGATTCAACCCTTAATCAAATAAATGAATTTATAGATTTATTTTAAATCAGAAAACAATTATTAATCTTAATGGGCCTCAACCTCAAATCCGCCTCGGCCCAACCCAGCCCAGCACCCGCGTCGCTGACCTGTGGAACCTGCCTGTCGGCGCACGCGTCCCGCCCCTCTCTCCCGCCCGCGCCCCGCTTGGCCCCACCCATCAGCCACACGCGCCCGCCTTTGTCCCTTTGACCGCCCGGAGCCCACCTGTCAGCTTCGTCTTCTTCGTTGGAAGGGGATCCCCCCTTCCTTATCCGGCGACCCCCTTCTGTTTCCACGCCGTCGGCCGCCCGTATCCACCGATCCGACCCCCAATTCCTTTCCCCCTAGCACCGGCGATCTATTTCCATCTACGACCAATGCGGTTTCACCTAGATGGAAGCATGGCCAAGAAAAAGGAAACCTCACCAGAGTTCATGGGAACCCTCGGTTCCCTTCCGTTTGGATGCCAGTGACCCCTCCTATTTAAACCCCTCGGTCGCCGCCCTCTGCCCACACCAACGTAGCCCTTGCCCGAGCGAAATCAGAGCGTCCTTCTCTGTTTTTCGGTCTCCTCTCCTACTTCACCTCTGGCCACCGCTCGCCGCCACCTCGGACTGCCTCCATCCACACCATCGCCACCGTCGTGAGCGTCGTCGACCGCCCGACCTCGGCCATGCCTCTGTTGGCCAAGAAGACCACCGGACCGCCGTCGCCGTCGACCACCCGAAGACCCTCTTTTGTCTACCCTCATCGCTGGTCGCCATCCGCCGCCCATCATCGTCGTCGAAGGTACCAACGTGACCACCATCCTCCCCTCTTTCAATTTCCGGCGAAATCTAGGCCCTTAGGTGCTCGCCGCTACCGTCGCCATCGCACCCAAGGCCGCCGTCGCCGGAGACGAAGGGGGTACGTGCCCCCTTAATGCGTGCCATGCCGGACGTACCCACGACCGTTCGATCTGTGATGAACGACCAGGATTATAACCCACCCGGGTTTAATCCGAGGCATCCATCCGGTCAAACCGGTATCGAGGCATCTAGGCCGTTGATCGCTATTTAAAAGCTTGACTCAATCTCGTGCGTCCACGCGTACCGGTTCGGTGCGATCTAATCATGCCCATCCAATTTCATTTAAACCTCCCGCCTCGTGCCTGGGCGCTGGATCTGGATCGGACGGTCCAGATCGACCCAGTTCACACGCACAGTACGCCTGTCCACAGTGGGCCTGGCTCACTGTGGACCAGAGACTGATTTCAGTTTAAATAAAATTCCAGAAAAATGTTTAAACTTCCAAAATTCATAACTTGCTCATTTAACTCCAAATTTCACCATTCAAATTTTGTTAAATTCAGCATTTTATTCTCTACATATTAATGCCATAAAAAAGTATGTTACTTTAGCACAAAATAATCTTATGAATTAAATAAATAAAAACCGCTTAGGGATAAATTAATAATTCATGAAGCTCCATTCACATATTTAAGTCATAAAACTTGTATGTTTATGTTTTGTGATGATTTATTGAATGTTTTATTTACTCTTTCCGTATCGAGAAGACTACGAGTTCGTCGAGGAGCCGGAGTTCTATCCTGAGGTTCCACCTTCCCCATTCGCTGATCAAGGCATGTCACAACCCTCGTTTTGATCATCATTGAGCCCATGTTTTAATAAATTATCGCTATAACTCATAGGATTATTATTGCATTAGTCAAATATCAAGCCCTACACTATATTTATTAGATCCCCGTCCTTGTGTGCAAACCCAAGCCATGCTTAATTATTGAGCCTTAACTCCTTGTCACTCTACTATAAAGATATTAGCTAGTGCCCAATGTACAGGCAGAACTGCTATAGGATAAAAAAGAATGAGTCGTAGATAGTTGGAATCGGTTATATGAATTTCCCCGTTATTCTCGTCTCTGGACTCTGTTGGAGTTGGCTATGTTATAAGTATGGTGGGTTCCGGGTGCAAGCTAGGGCATTGGTTGGTCGCACCCGGGGCACTATAAGGACCGGTCTGCGGGATCTGTTGCAAAGCACTTCCGTACCAACCACAAGTCTAATGGGTAAGTCCTAACTGAAAGTATGGAACAATCTGACTCGATACACCATAGTGGAGGGGGCAAGGGGCAACCTGCGGGTGACTTGTACTGATGTGGCTCAAGGGGGGTATGGTGAGGCTTGACGCGTTGGGACACCATATGAAACCCATAAGAGGGTGCTGTCGGGTCGAGGAGGACCATATGGAAGGTTTTGGCACGAGTTCCCGTGGTATGGGTCATCTCGTTACACTTTGGTGTGAGTGATGAGTGCGTGCCTTGTGGGTATAGTGGTACATCTCTGATCAGAGTATTTAATCTTTTCGAAAAGCCGAGCCCACGGTCAAGGGCGGGTTGTGTGACTACTCGCAGTTAGTTTATAATTGTTTGAATGGTTGAGATATTCATGGCATATAAGGACTGTTGAGTGAGGTGGGGCTGACTGTACCCGTCGAGTTAGAAGATGATGATGCATACACATGTTTACATTTCAGTACTAATAAATTGATCACATTTAATTGCTTTACAAATTATGCTCTTCCGCAAAATTAGCCCCTATCTCCCTTGTTATTACTCTGCATTATATATTTGCATCCGGTGGCTTGCTGAGTATGTTTGTACTCACCCCCGTTGACTTACACCACTAGAACCCGTCTACTACGAGGAGGATGAAGGTCTGGAGTAATGACCCAGTCAAGGCGAGATTAGAAGGAGACGTTCATCTAGGATCCTTTGATTTATTAGTTTCTCTTCACCTTTATTCACTTTTGTACTAATACGGTCTACGAACCGTGAATGATTGCTCGTATTGTACGTAGTCGCATGATGAATGTCTTGGTTAATTGATTTTCTATGGAATTTCAATAAAGGTCCTGATTTACTAAATCAGGGCATGACAAGATGGTATCAGAGTCGACTTGACTGTAGGAAGCCAAACAGACCTGACCCTAGGACTTATATTAGCCATATTTTCTTACAAAATTACTTCACCTCTCATCTTCTGAAGTTTTCACGAAAATTTTCTCACTTTTGTAGATGCCGGTCCATACCATGAATGGGACTCTTCGTGACGAGGCTGGATTCATACGCGAGCTTCGCATGCTCGTCAGTTTCCTCGGATTTGAGCATGAGCCAATGTTTCACGGAGTCTTCCCCGACGAGGAAGAAAGCTATTGCGAGGTCACCATCGTCATCCAGCCTACCACGCACACATCCCACACTTATCGAGGTGGAGGACCCACCTTCTTGGTTGCCAGTCAGCACACCGCCCTTCAGACCCTCACCGAGCTCCGGATGATCTACTACAGCGAGCTCTATGACACGGACTATCGTTTTGTGCCCCTTCGCACTCCAGGGAGTCCCCACAGTGTATACGTCAGTACACTCTCCCAGCGCCACTCCGCGGTTGGACACACGGTACGCTTGTTGGAGGCAATGGATGAGCATCACCATGAGGCACTGCAGGATGCCAGCGGACAGTGCGACATGATCGACTTCTACCGTCATTCTTCTGAGGATCTGAACCGCGAGAACGGACATCTTCCTCGCCGTATCCAGCAGGGACACCGATTGGCTGCCGAGGCAGAGGAGTTGAGGCGCCAGAATGAGCTCCTACGACAGCGCGTCGCCGACAATCCCCAGCTTCGCCACCAGATTGAGGAGTTGAAGAAGGATCTCGAGAAGGTCGCACTCCTTCCGCCCCGCGAGAGGAAATCGCTTCGGATTGTAGGACCGAAAGTACCGACCAGAGGGGGGTGAATGGGCGCCTAAAAAATTCTTTCGAATCTATGGCCTGCTGCCAATACCCAACGCACCTCAAAAGACTAAGCAGCAGAGTGTGAACAGAATGCCTAAGTCTAAAAGTATCTAGCCTAGAAATAACCGGTGTCAAAAAATAGAGAGACACCAATACAGTGCTAATAGGCAGATAACAAAATATTCAAGACATGGCAGATCAAACTTCTCAGTAAAATAGTCTAAGTACACATGGAATGGGATGAGAAGTTACTGTTCTAAATCTGTCTCCTGTTCGAAACTTGGCGAAGCCTGCTTCGCTGTGTCAAAGCCTGCTTCGCAGTGTCGAAGCCAGCTTCGTAGTGTCGAAGCCTGGTTTGCAGTCCCTTGTCAAAGTCTAGCGAACGTTGTCGTTGAAATGCCAAAGGTTTGTTGAGTCTAGCCAAGTTCAAGTGTAGCAGAGAGCGAAGTATGCTTCGAAACAAAGTATGAATGTATCTAAGCTTGCTTCGAACAGTGTACTTCGAAGCCTAGACATCGATCAGAAAGCTTCGAACAAAGTTCACAGAAAAGCAATCTTCGAACGAGAAGCGAAGCCCAACACACGGCAGCAATACTAAATCGAAGCCTACACTCTACCTTCGGAGCATCTGAAGTGATGACCTTCGACACACAGACCAACTTCGAAAGAAGTCTGCAGGTGTTGTCACACAAGAAGTCGAAGGCCACAAACACACTTCGAACGACAAGCTCGGAACCCACAAACTGAAAACCCTCGAAAAAGACAGCAGCAAAAAGACCTCAGAAAAACACACTCCGAGCGAAGTCTACCAGAGAGACATGCTTCGAAGCTAACCCCGAAACCTGTCGAAGTATGCTTCGCAAAAGAGTGTCGAAGTATGTCAGAACAAAACCTTAGAACAGAGCACACTTCAAAGCTAGATTCACAGTTCAAGTTCGGAGTCCTAGCGAAGACTTCGAAGAAGTCAAGTCGAAGCCTACTTCACAGAACCGAAGGACTTCGCATAAATGAGTGGGCTTCGCCAAAAACAGCCAGAGAAAGACAAGGCTCGGTCTAGTCGATCAAAAAGCTACACCGAAAAAAGCAAGGCTAGAGTACTAGTGTACTGTTGCTACAGGGAGTAGGTACTACTTGCTACAAGCAAGAACTAGAACTCCTCACGTGAAGAACAGAAGCAACAGAGAGAGGAAAACACACAGGAATAAGAAAACACATGTCACACGAAGCTGCGAAGTCACAGAAAACACTGCATAAGGAATGACAGGAATAAAATCTTCCTGATTCGTGGAGAATGAGTTAAAATCACAAAGAACAGGAGAATGTTCCTAGCGGCGCACACAAAGAAAGAGAGAGAGAGCACAGGAATAAAAAATGATCCAATCCTTGAATAAAAAGTGATTTCTTGAAAGGGTGACCAAACCCTAGGGATTGGGGCCCTATTTATAGGCTGCCCAATAGCTAGGAATATTCCACCAGCCTCTTAGGGTTTTTTACAGATGCTGAAATAAAGGAAAAGACTAAACTGCCCTTAGGATATTTTTACAGACTCGACTGACTGACTGTGGGCCTAGAGACAAAACAGTAAACTCCTATTTACAGATGACTTATCCGGAAGCTAAGCTTTCGTAGCGACTACGGCTTCTCTTCTAGACAGTCTGATACAGGATCAGCGGTCGTCAGTTTTGCGCCAAAACTGACAAAGCCTCCACCGACTTTTCACCAGGTACTCGGATTGGGCCGGCCCGATTCCGCAGCTCTCTCAGCCCGGCAATCGCTCAGCGCCCGTGTACCTGAGTCAATCCTGGTCAATAGCCCAGTGGGTCTTCTGCTGCTCCTGGCACATGTACCCGAATTGGGCCAGCCTGACTTCGCAGCCCCTCTGCCCGACAGTCGCTCGCTGCCCGTGTACCTGAGTCACACACATCCCATGACGCATTAGGTGTTCCCTCTTCTTCTGTCCTCTTTGACTATCGTTGACAATGACTCATCACATCTGGAGCCATGAGGCCCACGCTATTCAGCATGGCTCCTCAATCTCCCCCTTGATGAGTGCATTGTCAACACTTCACTTCTTCAGCTCTTCAGTACCTGAGAACACATGTGGAAACACGAAAACAAAGCACAAGAAAACAGAGAAGAAGAAAAATAAAGTAAAAGTTTAACCCTAATGACCAAAAGCAAACAAAAGCAAGAAGTGGTCATTATGGTTAACCAAAATGTAAAAGCTCAAAATGAGTGCGATCTCAGAAACATCAATAAGGATACCAAAAGAGTAAGTACAAACAGGACAAAAACTCCCCCTGAAACAAATCCCATAGAAAGTCAAAACTCCCCCTTGTACTCTTATCCCAAAATTTCTCCCCCTTGTTGACAAGTGAACTCATCAAGCACTCGAAAAAGACACAGGCTCCCCTTGAAACACAACTCCCCCTCAAAATATGCAATGAATGCAACCGGGGTGCAGGTGGAGTGAATAAAGCATGCTTCTCAGATATGATTGACGGCAATTACAACATCTAACAGATACAGCAAAAGACATACTGTCTAAGATACATGGCATGATCAGTGCAATAGATGATATCTAAAGAAAGTCATTAGCACGCATTTTTAATTTTTGCAAACAAAAGCATCACCACATTTTCCAGCTGACAAGCAAGGTAAAGCATGAGATGTAGAGGCTAACTGATATCTACCAAGATAAGCATTATCCAAAACAAAGTGCTTCAACAAACTTGTTATCAGTTCAATTTTCAGTCTTTTTCTTTTTCCTTTTTCATTTTTGCCAGGGGTTATTTGTATGTCAAACCTTATGCTGACCGACCAAGTCAAGCCTAGGCCAGAACTTGGACCATCAGAAGCTTAAGACATTGGTCTTGGCATACACTACATTGTCCTAGTTCATACCAAAGTGCTATGGTACGCAGTCTAGAACAATGCAATGCGACAAAGCAAACCCACCTAGATCTTTTCAAGTTATGCATAAAAGGGCATGTAATTTTCATTTTCCTCGATTTTTCATCATTTTTATAGCACATTTCCATGTTTAAAGCATAAAGATGTCCAAGTTGCATATTTGCAGCTAAGTCAGGAACTAGCTACAAGGCATGTAACAGATAGCAAAAGCACTCAGCCTACACATGCTAGTTACCAGAAGCAATGGTGATCATTTTTCAAGTTTAAAGCGTAAAAGCCATGCATATGACAGATATCAAACATATCAAGTGAACTGAACCAAAGCATGATCATTGACAAGTATTCAAAAGAATGTACCAGCTAGAATAAGTAAAGCAGTTCAATCATATAACAGAAGCAGCTCAAAAGTGTGATATGTGAATATGCATGATATGAACACACACAAAAAGACTCAAGAAAAGAGTAAGGAAGAAAGAAAACCGACGCAAAATATCCTAGAAAGGATACACAACACCCAAATCCCCTTGTAAACGCTCAAAAGTAGACTGATCTAGGGGTTTGGTGAAGATGTCAGCCAACTGATGATGGGTATCAACATGAACAAGGTCAATGACACATTTTTCATATTGATCCCGCAGAAAGTGAAAACGCACATCAATATGTTTGGTTTTTGAATGGAGACAAGGGTTTTTCCCTACACTAATAGCACTGGTGTTGTCGCAAAATAAAGGAACTCTGGTAGGGAAGAACAACCCAAAATCTCCTAGAGGGGAAATCATCCAAACCAACTGTGAGCAGCAGCTAGCAGCAGCTACATACTCAGCCTCAGTGGTCGAAAGAGCGACTCCAGACTGCTTCTGAGAAGACCAAGAGACAAGAGAAGAACCAAGAAACTGGCAAGTACCGGAAGTCGACTTGCGATCCAACCGGCACCCACCAAAGTCAGCGTCCGAAAAGCCAGATAAATCAAGAGATGATGATGCTAAATAGTAAAGACCAAGATCAGGCGCATAAGTGAGATACCTGAAGATGCGCTTGACAGCCTGCCGATGAGACGCGCGTGGTGAAGACTGGAAACGCGCGCAAAGTCCCACGGCGAACTGTATGTCCGGTCTTGTCGCCGTCAAGTACAGCAGCGAGCCGATCATCCCTCGAAACTCTCTCTCATTGACCTTGACGCCGCTTTCGTCCTTGTCCAGTCCCCCAGATGTGCCCATCGGGGTCATCTGCGGCTTCAATTCCCCACCAAAGTCAAATTTCTTCAACATGTCACGAGTGTACTTACCTTGGTGGATGAAGGTGCCGTCCTTGGTCTGCCTAATCTGGAGCCCTAAGAAAAACTTCAGCTCACCCATGAGGCTCATCTCAAACTCGCTGTGCATCTTCTCAAAAAACTTGGACACAAGAGAATCTGTAGTACCGCAAAAAATAATATCGTCCACGTAAATCTGAGCAACTAAGAAATCTGAAGCAACTCTTAGCAAGAAGAGAGTCTTATCCACAGAACTCATCACAAAGCTCTTCCCCAACAAAAACTGCTTCAACCGGTCATACCAAGCCCTGGGGGCTTGCTTCAACCCGTATAAAGCTTTCTGCAGCTTAAAAACATGTCGAGGAAACTTAGGGTTCTCAAAACTGGGGGGCTGCCTAACATAAAATATTTCTATTTGTTACACTATTTCTGTTATGTAAGCCACTTAGCTCAGAGGTTAGAGCATCACATTTGTAATGCGAGGGTCATCGGTTCAAATCCGATAGTCGGCTTTTTTTCTCTATCAATGTTCCATGAACAAAAATAGTGTACCATTTTTCTATCTTACGGAACTTTTTTGGGCTAACTTATTACTAATATACGGAACTTCCTCCTCTATGAACCCATTCAGAAAAGCACTCTTAACGTCCATTTGAAAAATCTTAACACCCTTCGAAGCGGCAAAAACTAAGAGAATGCGAATGGACTCAAGACGAGCAACAGGAGCGAAAGTTTCTTCAAAGTCAATACCTTCCTTCTGGCAAAAACCCTGGGCAACTAGTCGAGCTTTGTTGCGCAACACAACCCCATCTTCACCTTGCTTGTTCTTGAACACCCACTTGGTGCCTATGGGGTTGCATCCTGGTGGCGGCTCAACTAGTGTCCAAACCCGATTACGGACAAAATTGTCAAGCTCCTCTTGCATAGCATTAATCCAATTAGAATCAGAAAGAGCATGAGAAATGTCTCTGGGCTCAAAAGATGCAACAAAAGCAGATTCAGCAAACACAGCAAGAGAGGTACCAGATGAACGCAAAGTTCTCTCAGTCAAATCACCAATGATGAGCTCTAAGGGGTGATCACGCTGAACTGCTCGGGATCCCTGGTGATCTGAAGTCACCTCACCGGAGTCAGCAGCTAGCACCTCTGGACTCAACTGAGGGGGCTCGATTGAAGTGGAAGAAGTGATCAGAGGTCCGCCCTCATCCTCAGTTGAAGTCTCAGAAGGTGTGGGCTCTACAGGAGGTGCAGAAGGCCCACCCTCATCAGCAACTGGAGTATCCTCATCTTCCTCGAAGATGGACTCTCCGAGCTCATCATCACCAGAAAGCTCAAAAGAAGAAGTCAAAGAAGGCAAGGACTCATCAAAAGAAACCTCACAAGTCTCGACAAGCTGCTATGAATCGAGGTTCCAAACACGGAAGCCTCGAGAATGTAAAGCGTAGCCAAGGAAAACACCATCCCAACAACGAGACTCAAACTTGTCCAAATGCCCTCCCTTCTTGAGCACAAAGCACTTGCAGCCAAACGCTCGCAAGTGGCTCACCTTGGGCTGTCTGCCAAACCACAACTCGTATGAGGTCTTACCTAGGTAAGCTCTAAGAAAAATGTGGTTGGCTAGATAGCAAGCCGTGTTCATGGCTTCAGCCCAGAAACGCCTAGGAGTCCTGTGCTCATCGAGCATCGTCCTGGCCATCTCGACTAGTGTGTGGTTCTTTCGTTCCACAATGTCGTTCTGTGGGGGAGTGTAAGGAGCAGAAAACTGATGATCAAGACCCTGATCACTATAGAAGCTGACGAACTGAGAGTTCTTGAACTCAGAGCCGTTGTCGGAGCGAATTTCTCGCATCTGACCATTGTTCTCATTCTTCAGCTTCAAAATCAGGTCATGAACAAAATGAAAAGTCTCATCCTTAGACTCCAAAAAGAAAACCCACGAGAATCAAGAAAAGTCATCAACAATCACAAGTGCGTACCACTTCCCACCGACTGGACGTACCCGAGCTGGACCGACAGTGTCCATGTGTAACAGCTCGCCCGAATACGAAGTAATCACCTGAGTCACAGGTGAGTGAGAAGCGGCAACCATTTTCCCATGACGACAGGGATGACAAACAAGATCCTTCTCCATCTTAAGCTTGGGCAATCCTCGGATGAGGTCCATTGAGCTTAACGTGACTAGCAGATCAAAACTCAAATGACCAAACCTCCTATGCCACTTCCAGAGCTCAGAAGAAGATTCAGCAATCAAAAAGCGAGAAGGGCCAAAAGAACTAGAGAAGTCAATTCAAAAAACTTTACCGAATGGTAAGATTTGGCAAATCAAAGACCCTCTAGAATCAAACACAGAAGAATTGCCCTTCTTAAAATGCACTTCCAAACCATCCTCAAGAAGTTGCGAAACAGAAATCAAGTTAATGTTCAAATTCTTAACCAAGGCAACATTCTTCAAAGAGAAATGGTCTGAAATGCGAATTGAGCCGATGCCACTTACTTTCCCTTGACCACTGTTCCCGAAAGTGATGTACTCTTTGGAGCTCGGGGGAGTGAGACTGGAGAACCATCTGCGATGTCCCGTCATGTGGCGAGAACATCCTGAGTCCATGATCCAAACGTCCTCCAGTCCCCGATCCTGCACAATCAGTGGTTGTAAGGGGGAGAAAATGGTCCGGCACCAAGTTTAGCAAAATAACTAAACCAGTGTCGAGCCATCTACTCAAAAGATGGAAATTGAAAACCATCAGAAGAGTTTGGACCAAATCACGGCTCAAAGCGCAGTCCTCTGTTCTGCCTAAAGCCTTGGCCACGAGGTCCAGGACCGTAGCCAAAACGGCCTGGAGCTCTGCCGGAATGAACACCACAACCTAGAGCACGGGCATGAAAGTCGTCTCCTCTACCACCACCTACACTACGCGGCCTGGCCTCCAGCCTCTCCCCGCGTCGAGGAACACGCAGTCTACCACTCTGCTGGTAGAACTGCTCCTGACCACCACAAGCACGCTCTGCTCTCTCAACTCGCTTCCTCCTAAAGCAAAACTCCGCAAGATGCCCTTCTCTCTGACAATACTCACAATGGTAGGTGGGCTTCTTGGGATGTGTTTGAGGCTTGGGGTTCTTGGGCTTAGTGGTGTTTGGTGTAATCTTCTTGGGTTGAGAGGGTCCAAGAAGAGAGTCAAGAGAAGTATGGAGGTGTTTGGGCTTTGGAACCCAGATGGGCTTCTTGGGTGGAGCTTTGGGCTGTTCATGGATCACTCCATCCTTGTGCTGACTAGCCTGGGATGCCTCAGTGGAGTGAGTCTTGTGGTATCTCTGCTCAGGAGTCATTTTACTCCACTCCACTGCCCGGCTAATGGCACTCTCAAAGTCAGCCTTGGTGTAGGTGTAACCTACCCCAAACCCATCCTGCCTCTTAAACAGCTGGATCATCATGCCGAGTTGTGGCTCTCTGGCACTAATCCAACTCAGGATAGAACGGAGGTAAAAGTTTTCATTCTGGGAATCAGCTAGCTCCTCTCTCAAGGAAGCTAGTACCTCCACCTGAGACAAGCAGGTCTCACACTCGCTATCTATCTGGACAGACTTCTCGGATTTCAGCTTGATCAATTCCATTCTAAGAGACAAACAGTTCTCACAGACAGTGGGTGGAACTGACAGTGTCTCAAGCTCTAGCCTAGTCTGTGCCAGCTCAGCTCTCACTCTCTCCAAATCACCCAAATGCGCATCGCCCTTGGCTTTTAGCTCAGCTAGACTAGCTAGATGAGATGGGCAATCAGCACAGGGCGCGACGATAGTGGCTTGAGCATCTTTCAGCTCCAGGCGAGCGTTTTCAAGCTCAGTGGCCAAAGTGTCCCTCTCATCAACCCTTTCTGTGTACCTGGACTTCAGAGTCGATAGGTCACACAGAAGCACCTCACACTTTGGGCACTCACTGCTATCACCCAAGCCATGAAGCAAAGACCCGCCAGATCGTCCTTGTCCATCCCCTTCTTGATGACGATCTCCTCATCGCTTGAGCTCGATGAAGAGGAAGAAGACGTGGACCGCTTAGAGTAGCTCTTCTCCATCTCGGCGAAGAAGGCCTAGTCGCGCTTCTTGTTCTCTCGCCGGAAGTCCTTCTGGGCCTTTCTGAAGAATCTGGTCTTTGGCTTGCCCTTGTTGAAGGAAGAGTTGTCATGCTTGCCGGAGTCATGGAAGCCACCACCGGTGCCCTTCTTGTGACCATTGCGCTTGGGGCAGTCGGTGATGAAATGTCCTGGGTCACCACACTCAAAGCAGCCGGATTTCATGTCGTGTATTTTGAACATTCTCTTGTCATAAACACGACGAACCCAGTTGTTAAAAAGACACAAATCATCATCTCCCAAAGACTCAAGCTGATCCTCAGTGATAGACATCAAAGAGAACCCAGCACAACTCACAGAAGAAGGATCAACAGAAGGTGTAGCAAGGGCCAGTGACTTTCATCCAGAGCTAGTGAGATTTGATCTCAACTGGATATCAACCTCGGTGGCCTTTAGCTTGATAAACAACTCAGAAATGGTCAAGGTATCATAAGATGTGCTCTCAATGATAGAGGATACCTTGATCTCCCAGATCTTTGGGTCTAAGGTATGGAGAACCTTGAGCGCCTGCTCATGATCTGAGACTAACTAAGCAACCTCAGCCTTGTTGTCCCAAACCTTGTTTATGATCGATTGAAAACGACCAAACAATGCTTCAACAGATTCACCCGGCTTTTGTGTGAAATTTTCATACTCACGCCGGTAGGTCTGATAGAGCCGAGCCTTTACCTGGGCTGTTCCCTCATGGTGTGCCTTGAGGGTAGCCCAGATCTCTCTCGCAGTGGAGAGATGGCTCACACGCTCAAACTCAGTGGGACCTAAACCAGAAAACAAGATGTTCACAGCCTTACTATTGTTCAGATGTTGGGCTATGATACTAGGAGTACCTTGCTCAGCAACTGCCAATACAACAAACGTAGCGTGAACACAAATGTCCCAGATGTCCGAGATTTGGCTCATGAGATAGGCTCGCATGCGAGTCTTCCAATAATTATAGCCATAAGCTTCCAAGGACGGGACTTTGCCAGGAGAAGTCATGATCACTACTAGGGTTTAGAACCGGTTAAGGTATGGAAAAACCCTAACCAGGTTCTGATACCACTTGTAGGACAGAAAGTAGCGACCAGAGAGGGGTGAATGGGCGCCTAAAAAATTCTTTCGAATCTATGGCCTGCTCCCAGTACCCAACGCACCTCAAAAGACTAAGCAACAGAGTGTGAACAGATGCCTAAGTCTAAAAGTATCTAGCCTAGAAACAATCGGTGTCAAAAAACAGAGAGACACCAATACAATGCTAATAGGCAGATAACAAAATATTCAAGACATGGCAGATCAAACTTCTCAGTAAAATAGTCTAAGTACACATGGAATGGGATGAGAAGTTACTGTTCTAAATTTGTCTCCTGTTCGAAGCCAAACAGACCTGACCCTAGGACTTATATTAGCCATATTTTCTTACAAAATTACTTCACCTCTCATCTTCTGAAGTTTTCACGAAAATTTTCTCACTTTTGTAGATGCCGGTCCATACCATGAATGGGACTCTTCGTGACGAGGCTGGATTCATCAGCGAGTTCGCATGCTCGTCGGTTTCATCGGATTTGAGCATGAGCCAATGTTTCACGGAGTCTTCCCTGATGAGGAAGAAAGCTATTGCGAGGTCACCATCGTCATCCAGCCTACCACGCAGACATCCCACACTTATCGAGGCGGAGGACCCACCTTCTTGGTTGCCAGTCAGTGCACCGCCCTTCAGGCCCTCACCGAGCTCCGGATGATCTACGACAGTGAGCTCTATGACATGGACTATCGTTTTGTGCCCCTTCTCACTCCAGGGAGACCCCATAGCGTATACGTCAGTACGCTCTCCCAGCGCCACTCCGCGGTTGGACACACGGTACGCTTGTTGGAGGCAATGGATGAGCTTCACCATGAGGCACTGTAGGATGCCAGCGGACAGCGTGACATGATCAACTTCTACCGTCATTCTTCTGAGGATCTGAACCACGAGAAAGGAGATCTTCGTTGTCGTATCCAGCAGGGACACCGATTGGCTACCGAGGCAGAGGAGTTGAGGCGCCAGAATGAGCTCCTACGACAGCGCGTCGCCGACAATCCCCAACTTTGCCACCAGATTGAGGAGTTGAAGAAGGATCTCGAGGAGGTCGCACTCCTTCCACCCCGCAAGCGGAAATCGCTTCGGATTGTAGGACCGAAAGTAGCGAACAGAGGGGGGTGAATGGGCGCCTAAAAAATTCTTTCGAATCTATGGCCTGCTCCCAATACCCAACGCACCTCAAAAGACTAAGCAGCAGAGTGTGAACAGAATGCCTAAGTCTAAAAGTATCTAGCCTAGAAACAACTGGTGTCAAAAAACAGAGAGACACCAATACAGTGCTAATAGGCAGATAACAAAATATTCAAGACACAGCAGATCAAACTTCTCAGTAAAATAGTCTAAGTACACATGGAATGGGATGAGAAGTTACTGTTCTAAATCTGTCTCCTGTTCAAAACTTGGCGAAGCCTGCTTCGCTGTGTCGAAGCCTGCTCCGCAGTGTCGAAGCCAGCTTCGCAGTGTCGAAGCCTGGTTCGCAGTCCCTTGTCGAAGTCTAGCGAAGGTTGTCGTTGAAATGCCAAAGGTTTGTTGAGTCTAGCCTAGTTCATGTGTAGCAGAGAGCGAAGTATGCTTCGAAACAAAGTATGAATGTATCGAAGCTTGCTTCGAACAGTGTACTTCGAAGCCTAGACATCGATCAGAAAGCTTCGAACAAAGTTCACAGAAAAGCAATCTTCGAACGAGAAGCGAAGCCCAACACACGGCAGCAATACTAAATCGAAGCCTACACTCTACCTCCGGAGCATCTGAAGTGATGACCTTCGACACACAGACCAACTTCAAAACGAAGTCTGCAGGTGTTGTCACACAAGAAGTCGAAGGCCACAAACACACTTCGAACGACAAGCTCGGAACCCACAAACTGAAAACCCTCGAAAAAGACAGCAGCAAAAAGACCTCAAAAAAACACACTCCGAGCGAAGTCTACCAGAGAGACATGCTTCGAAGCTAACCCCGAAACCTGTCGAAGTATGTCAGAACAAAACCTTAGAACAGAGCACACTTCAAAGCTAGATTCACAGTTCAAGTTCGGAGTCCTAGCGAAGACTTCAAAGAAGTCAGGTCGAAGCCTGCTTCACAGAACCGATGGACTTCGCATAAATGAGGGGGCTTCGCTGAAAACAACCAGAGAAAGACAAGGCTCGGTCTAGTCGATCAAAAAGCTACACCGGAAAAAGAAAGGCTAGAGTACTAGTGTACTGTTGCTACAGGGAGTAGATACTACTTGCTACAAGCAAGAACTAGTACTCCTCACGTGAAGAACAGAAGCAACAGAGAGAGGAAAACACACAAGAATAAGAAAACGCATGTCACACGAAGCTGCGAAGTCACAGAAAACACTGCATACGGAATGACAGGAATAAAATCTTCCTGATTCGTGAAGAATGAGTTAAAATCACGAAGAACAGGAGAATGTTCCTGGCGACGCACACAGAGAAAGAGAGAGAGAGCGCAGGAATCAAAAATGACCCAATCCTTGAATAAAAAGTGATTTCTTGAAAGGGTGACCTAACCCTAGGGATTGGGGCCCTATTTATAGGATACCCAATAGCTAGGAATATTCAACCAGCCCCTTAGGGTTTTTTACAGACGCTGAAATAAAGGAAAAGACTAAATTGCCCTTAGGATATTTTTACAGACTCAACTGACTGACTGTGGGCCTAGGGACAAAATAGTAAACTCCTATTTACAGATGACTTATCCAGATGCTAAGCTTTCGTAGCGACTATGTCTTCTCTTCTGGACAGTCCGATACAGGATCAGCGGTCGTCAGTTTTGCACCGAAACTAACAAAGCCTCCACCGACTTTGCACCAGGTACCCGGATTGGGCCGGCCCGATTCCGCAGCTCTCTCAGCCCGGCAATCACTCACCGCCCGTGTACCTGAGTCAATCCTGGTCAACAGCCCAGTGGGTCTTCTGCTGCTCCTGGCCCATGTACCCGGATTGGGCCAGCCCGACTTCGCAGCCCATCTGCCCGACAGTCGCTCGCTGCCCGTGTACCTGAGTCACACGCGGCCCATGACGCAGTAGGTCTTCCCTCTTCTTCTGTCCTCTTTGACTATCGTTGACAATGACTCATCACATCTGGAGCCATGAGGCCCACGCTATTCCGCATAGCTCCTCACGGATCACCACCATGAGACCTAAGAGGATCTCCCGCAGCACACCTCCCGCCGGACCCTCCAGCTCCACCACCCCGACCATCTCTGTCGAGCCCGTGGTCGAGTCGTCCCCTGAGCTACCGTAGACGTAGTTTTTACGATTGATTGTTTCTTTTACTTGCTTTGGATTGTATTGCCACTCATGTCAAACATAAGGCATGAGTGAAGATTAAATAAAAAGACACAAGTGTAATCGCAAGAACGACACATTTTGAAATAAAGCTTAGTATCATTTCCCCTAAGAAAGTGTTGTCTATTTTGGAAACTTCAGGATGACGAACAGTCAAGGTTCCGATGCTCCCCAGAATGGAGGGGACAACGGTAATCTACCCCAATGGGGAGCAACCGGGCAAAGGCAAGCCCTAGTTGCCAACCACCCCACATTGGCCGAAATGATGGCCAACCAAAACCAGTTGGTAGCTGCACTATTGAACCAGATGCAACAACAGCAGCAGATGTAGGAGCAGCAGGCTCAATTCTTCCGCCTCCACCAGCAACCAGAGTTGCCTCGCCCTAACACTCCCACTCCCACCCCCGCCTCTCAGCTCTCGGAGTTTCTCCGAGTCTGCACTCCCACATTCTCGAGCACCACCAACCCCATGGAGGTTGGTGACTTGCTGAGAACGATCGGGAAGAAGTTGGACCTCCTGACTTGTACTGAGCAGGAGAGGGTGGCCTTCGCTGCCCACCAACTCCAGGGTCCTGCCGCGGAATGGTGGGACAACTTGCGTGAGACTCTGCCCGAGGGACACGTCCACACTTGGGCGGAGTTCTCCGCCGCCTTCCGCGCGGCCCACGTCCCCGACGGTATCATCGCCTAGAAACAACAAGAGTTTCGGGACCTGCAATAAGGAAGAAGGTCAGTCACTGAGTATCTGCACGAGTTCAATCGGCTGGCTCGGTACGCGCCTGAGGAAGTCCGTACGGATACGGCCAGGCAGTTGAAGTTCCTCCAGGGGCTGGAGGATGAGCTCTCCCTTCAGTTGATCTCTAGAGATTTTGCCAACTTTCAAAAGTTGGTGAATAAAGCTATTATTCAGGAGACCCAGCTGAATAAGGTCGACCTGAAGAAGAAGAGGATGATCGCCTTCCGCCAGAACCAAGGAATGGCGCAGAGGCCCCGCTTCACACCTTCCCCACCGGTGCCCCAATATCATCCGCGCCCGGTCTACCGTCCAGCGCCACCCGCCGCCAACACTGGAGCCGGACATCCTCGCCCTGCTCCCACCGCACCAGCCGATCCACCTGCCCCTGCCAAGAAAGCAGAGGTTCTGTGCGACAAGTACGGCAAGCCCGTGATTTGCTTCAACTGCCGCCAGGAGGGGCATTATTCCCACCAGTGCCCCCACCCTAAGCGCGCACAAGGAGTCGTGACAAACCCTGCCATCCGTGCCCGTGTCAACCACATCACCGCCGAAGAAGCCCAGACCGTGCCCGAGATCGTCATGGGTAAGTTCACAGTACATTCGGCCCTTGCAGTGGTTTTATTTGATACCGGAGCTACACACTCCTTTATATCAACAACTTTTGTGGAGAAGAATAACCTGAACATAAGTGAGCTACCAAGACCCGTATTAATAGCCACCCCTGGCAAACAAACTCTAGCCCATTCCTATAGTCCAAGGGTATGGGTAGATATCCAAGGCATAATATTCTGGGCCGACCCCATCCTAATAGAATGCTAAGGCTTGGATCTCATTCTAGGAATGGATTGGCTCAATAAACACCAAGGGGTGATAACATGTGCCCAGAGGCAAGTAACCATGACCAGTGAAGAAGGGACTGCCGTCACATTCCAGATGCCCAGCCTAAAGTTCGAAAGATCGAGGCTACACCAGATTACTTTGGAGGAGATACCAGTAGTCTGTGAATACCCGGACGTATTTCCGGAGGATTTACCAGGGATGCCACCCAAGAAAGATATTGAGTTCCGGATTGATTTGGTACCCGGAACCACTCCCATCTACAAGCAACCATACCGGATGGCCGCCAATGAGCTCGCTGAGATGAAGCAGCAACTGGAAGACCTTGAGAAGAAGGGATACATCAGGCCTAGCACATCCCCGTGGGGAGCCCCCGTCATCTTCGTTGAGAAGAAAGAAGACAAGGCTAAGCGTATGTGTGTGGATTATGGAGCCTTGAATGAGGTAACCATCAAGAACAAGTACCCGTTACCCAGGATCGATGATCTATTTGACCAGCTGAAAGGAGCTACGCTATTTTCCATGATCTACCTGTGATCCAGATATCATCAGCTGAGGATTCGAGAGGAGGATATACCCAAGACGACCTTTACCTCTCGTTATGGATTGTATGAGTGCACCGTTATGTCTTTCGGATTAACCAGCGCCCCGGCTTTCTTCATGAATATGATGAATAAGGTGTTCATGGAATATTTGGACAAATTTATCGTGGTATTCATAGATGACATTCTCATCTATTCCAAGGACAAAGAGGAGCACGAGACTCACATCCGGTTGACCTTAGGAAAACTAAGGGAACATCAGCTATACGCCAAGTACAACAAGTGCAAGTTTTGGACGACGGAAGTAAAGTTCCTTGGACATATCATCTATGCGCAAGGTATCGCAGTGGATCCGGTCACCGTAGAAGCAGTTACGGACTGGCTGCCACCTACCAACGTATCGGAGATACGAAGTTTTCTTGGTTTGGCAGGATATTATCGATGATTTATCGAGAACTTTTCCAAGATAGCCAAGCCCATGACTAAGTTGTTGCAGAAGGGAGAGAAGTTTGAATGGACTCCCGAGTGCGAAGAGAGTTTTCGCACCCTCAAGACTCGGCTGGTGTCAGCACCCATACTGACCCTACCGGATATTAGGAAGGACTTCCATGTCTACTGCGACGCATCTCGCCAAGGATTGGGGTGTGTTCTCATGCAAGACGGAAAGGTTTTTCATACGCCTCTCGTCAGTTGAGACCTCATGAGTTAAACTACCCGACTCACGACTTGGAATTGGTCGCTGTGGTGCACGCCCTTAAGATATGGAGGCATTATTTGGTCAGAAACCGCTGTGAAATCTTTACGGATCACAAGAGTTTGAAGTATATCTTCACGCAGCCAGATCTCAACCTGAGGCAAAGGCGATGGTTGGAATTAATAAAGGACTACGACTTAGGTATTCACTACCATCCCGGAAAAGCAAACGTGGTAGCGGACGCATTGAGTCATAAGGGATACGGCACCGCTATCGTGATACAAGATCACGCGCCTTTGTTATATAAGGAGATGGAAAAGTTGAATCTCGGGTTAACCACAAGAGCATATCTAGCTACCCTTGAGACCCGACCTGTCTTGTTCGAGCAGATCCGAGAAGCTCAGTTAGAAGACCCGGATATAGCCGCCATCAAGAAAAACATGAGACAGGGAAAGGCCCCAGGATTTTCAGAGGACGAGAAAGGCACCATATGGTTTGGAACTAGGATATGTGTAACAGATAAGCCAGAGATAAAGACCCTTATTCTAAGGGAAGCCCATGATACTTTATACTCCATCCATCCCGGGAGTACCAAGATGTACCAGGACCTAAAGGAACGCTATTGGTGGGTTAGCATGAAGAAAGAGATTGCTCAGTTTGTCGCGGATTGTGACACCTGCCGACGAGTAAAGGTAGAACATCAGAGACCCGCAGGGCTGTTACAGCCACTTAAAGTGCCTGAATGGAAATGGGAAGAGATCGGTATGGATTTCATCACTGGACTCCCGAAGACCAAACTTGGATATGATTATATATGGGTAATCATTGACCGGCTAACCAAAGTATCTCACTTCATAGCCGTCAAGACAACCTTCAGTGGCCCTAAGCTCGTAGAGTTATATATGCCCCGCATCGTGTGCCTTCATGGAGTACCCAAAAAGATAGTCTCCGATAGAGGGAGTCAGTTTACGTCTCGATTTTGGAAAAACCTTCAAGAGGAGATGGGAACGAGACTAAACTTCAGAACCGCATACCACCCTCAAACAGATGGACAAACTGAAGGGTGAATCAGATATTGGAGGATATGCTTCGAGCATGCGTCTTGGATTTTGGAGGAACTTGGGACAAGAGTTTACCGTACGCCGAGTTTTCGTACAATAATAGTTATCAAGCTAGCCTTCAGATGTCCCCGTTCGAAGCCCTATATAGACGTAAGTGCAAGACACCTTTACTTTGGGATCAAACCGGTGAATCCCAGGTATTTGGAACAGATATCCTTTGGGAAGCTAAAGAGAAGGTACGGATTATCAGAGATTGAGTCAAGACATCCCAATCTCGACAGAAGAGCTATGCGGACAATCGTCGTCGAGATCTAGCCTTTGAAGAGGGAGACCACGTCTACCTTCGAGTTACCCCTCTCCGTGGCACTCAACGGTTTAACATGAGAGGAAAGTTGGCACCTTGATATGTTGGACCTTTTCCTATTGTTAGACGCCAAGGCGAAGTCGCTTATCAGTTGGAACTGCCACCCTCATTGGCTGGGGTACATGATGTGTTTCATGTGTCTCAACTAAAGAAGTGCCTTCGAGTCCCCACAGAGCAAGTAGACCTGCAGTAGTTGGATGTTCAAGAGGATCTTACCTATGTGGAAAAGCCCATCAAGATCTTGGAAGTAAAGGAAAGGACCACCAGAAGTCGCGGCATCCACTTCTGCAAGGTTCAGTGGAGCAATCACCCCGTAGAGGAAGCTACGTGGGAAAAAGAGGAAGAACTCAAGGCCCAGCATCCTGAGTTATTCGAGGATTGATCCGAATCTCGAGGACGAGATTCTCTATAAGGGGGATAGGATTGTAACACCCCAAGATTTAAAAAGAAATAAAATAAAGGAAATTATTATTCAAAGCATTTTCTGAAATTAATTATTAAAGAAAATCCTAAAAGAGCCCTATTAAAGCCAAACAGGGAGAAGTATTCAAAATTTGGACTTGGGAAAATTTATGGGATAATCTAGAGGCCAAGACATAATTTCAGGAATTTTTACAAATTTTTATCAACAGTGATTCAACCCTTAATCAAATAAATGAATTTCTAGATTTATTTTAAATCAGAAAACAATTATTAATCTTAATGGGCCTCAACCTTGAATCCGCCTCGGCCCAACCCAGCCTAGCACTCGCATCGCTGACCTATGGGACCAGCCTGTCGGTGCATGCGTCCCACCCCTCTCTCCCGCCCACGCCCCACTTGGCCCCACCCGTCAGCCACACGCGCCCGCCTTTGTCCTTCTGACCGCTCGGCCCCGCCTGTCGGCGCTCTCTTTTCCGTCCGCCTGCTGACAGGTGGAGCCCACCTGTCAGCTTCGTCTTCTTCGTTGGAAGGGGATCCCCCCTTCCTTATCCGGCGACCCCCTTCTGTTTCCACGCCACCGGCCGCCCGTATCCACCGATCCGACCCCCGATTCCTTTCCCGCTAACACCGGCGATCTATTTCCATCTACGGCCAACGCGGTTTCACCTAGATGGAAGCATGGCCGAGCAAAAGGTAACCTCGCCAGAGTTCATGGGAACCCTCGGTTCCCTTCCGTTTGGACGCCGGTGACCCCTCCTATTTAAACCCCCCGGTCGCCGCCCTCTGCCCACACCAACGTAGCCCTTGCCCGAGCGAAATCAGAGCGCCCTGCTCTGTTTTTCGATCTCCTCTCCTGCTTCACCTCCGGCCACCGCTCGCCGCCACCTCGGACCGCCTTCGTCCACACCGTCACCACCGTCGTGACCATCGTCGACCGCCCGACCTCGGCCACGCCTCCGTTGGCCAAGAAGACCGTCAGACCGCCGTCGCCGTCGACCACCCGAAGACCCTCTTTTGTCTACCCTCGTCGTCGATCGCCATCTGCCGCCCGTCATCGCCGTCGAAGGTACCAACGTGACCGCCATCCTCCCCTATTTCAATTTCCAGAAAAATCTAGGCCCTTAGGCGCTCGCCGCCGCCGTCGCCGTCGCACCCGAGGCCGCCGTCGCCGGAGACGAAGGGGGTACGTGCCCCCTTAACGCGTGACGTGCCGGATGCACCCACGGTCGTTCGATCTGTGATGAATGGCCAGGATTATAACCCACCTAGGTTTAATCTGAGGCGTCCATCCGGTCAAACCGGTATCGAGGCATTTGGGCCGTTGATCGCTATTAAAAAGCTTGACTCAATCTCGTGCGTCCACGCGTAACGGTTCGATGCGATCTAATCGTGGCCGTCCAATTTCATTTAAACCTCCCGCCTCACGCCTGGCCGGTGGATCTGGATCGGACGGTCCAGATCGACCCGGTTCACGTGCACAGTACACTTGTCCACAATGGGCCTGGCTCACCGTGGACCAGAGACTGATTTCAGTTTAAATAAAATTCCAGAAAAATGTTTAAACTTCCAAAATTCATAACTTGCTCGTTTTAACTCCAAATTTCACCATTCAAATTTTGTTAAATTCATCATTTTATTCTCTACATATTAATGTAATAAAAACAGTATGTTACTTTGGCAAAAAATAATCTTATGAATTAAATAAATAAAAACCCCTTAGGGATAAATTAATAATTCATGAAATAAATTAGGAAAAACCCCAAAACTTTAACCTTTAATATTATTAAATATAACTTCAGTATAATAAAGCTCCATTCACATATTTAAGTCATAAAACTTGTATGTTTATGTTTTGTGATGCTTTATTGAATGTTTTATTTACTCTTTCCGTATCGAGAAGACTACGAGTTCGTCGAGGAGCCGGAGTTTTATCCTAAGGTTCCACCTTCCCCATTCGCTAATCAAGGCAAGTCACAACCCCCATTTTGATCATCATTGAGCCCATGTTTTAATAAATTATCGCTATAACTCATAGGATTATTATTGCATTAGTCAAATATCAAGCCCTACACTATATTTATTAGATTCATGTCCTTGTGTGCAAACCAAAGCCATGCTTATTGAGCCTTAACTCCTTGTCACTCTACTATAAAGATATTAGCTAGTGCCCAATGTGTAGGCACAACTGCTATAGGATAAAAAAGAATGAGTCATAGATAGTTGGAATCTGTTATATGAATTTCCCCGTTATTCTCGTCTCTGGACTCTGTTGGAGTTGGCTATGTTATAAGTATGGTGGGTTCCGGGTGCAAGCTAGGGCATTGGTTGGTCGCAGCCGGGGCACTATAAGGACCGGTCTGTGGGATCTGTTGCAAAGCACTTCCGTACCAACCACAAGTCTAATGGGTAAGTCCTAACTGAAAGTATGGAACAATCCAACTTGATGCACCATAGTGGAGGGGGCAAGGGGCAACCTGTGGGTGACTTGTACCGACGTGGCTCAAGGGGGTATGGTGAGGCTCAATGCGTCGGGACACCATATGAAACCCATAAGAGGGTGCTGTCGGGTCGAGGAGGACCATATGGAAGGTTTTGGCAGGAGTTCCCGTGGTATGGGTCATCTCGTTACACTTTGGTGTGAGTGATGAGTGCATGCCTTGTGGGTACAGTGGTACATCTCTGATCAGAGTATTTAATCGTTTCGAAAAGCCGAGCCATGGTCAAGGGTGGGTTGTGTGACTACTCGCAGTTAGTTTATAATTATTTGAATGGTTGAGATATTCATGGCATGTAAGGACTGTTGAGCGAGGTGGGGCTGACTGTACCCCTCGAGTTAGAAGATGATGATGCATACACATGTTTACATTTTAGTACTAATAAATTGATCACATTTAATTGCTTTACAAATTATGCTCTTCCGCAAAATTAGCCCCTATCTCCCTTGTTATTACTCTGCATTATATATTTGCATCCGGTGGCTTGCTGAGTACGTTTGTACTCACCCCCGTTGACTTACACCACCAGAGCCCGTCTACTACGAGGAGGATGAAGGTCTGGAGTAGCGACCCAGTCAAGGCAAGACTGGAAGGAGACGTTCATCTAGGATCTTTTGATTTATTAGTTTCTCTTCACCTTTATTCACTTTTGTACTAATACGGTCTACGAACCATGAATGATTGCTCGTATTGTATGTGGTCGCATGATGAACATCTTGGTTTATTGATTTTCTATGGAATTTCAATAAAGGTCCTGATTTACTAAATCGGGGTGTGACATTTGCGAAGAGGTCCAAGGGTCTTGAGCGGCTAAGCTGCGCCACCAAGCCCCCTTCCCCTATAGCAGTGCAGCCATCGTTGAATGCGCGGATGGCTGCCTCCATCATGGGTCCCCTCGATTGCAGAGGCCGGACCATCTCCGTCACGGACTCCTCTGGTGCAGGCTCCCGTGGAGCCGAGCTCTCATCCACCACCTCGACAATTTCTTCGGCATCCTCCCGAAGGACCCCTTCGCCGTGGTCGTCCCCCCGTCCTCTTCGGATGAATTGCTCTCGGACTCCAAGCTACTGCTGCTGCTCCCACTGCTGTCGGAGGTCCCTACGGGCCTTGGCACGGCAGGCCTCGTGCTGCCATCAGCATCTGCAAAAATGTACAAGTCAATATTCATGAATGTAAAAAAGAAGAGTGATCAACTGTTTACCTTCATTGGAGGAGATGTCTTCGAAGGAGGTGGGAGCAATGTGTGCTCCCCAGTCCCTTCGCTGCATGGGTTGGGCCGTAGTCCCCATGCCCGAAGGGTTCGCCATTGAAGCCTCCACCACCACCACTTCGGTCGTCGACGCCGGAGCATCTTCTGCCTCCGCTTCAACACCAAGGCTCAAGGCCGTTGGCTCCTCCGTAGCAGGGGCTTCGTCCGCTGGGAGCTCCGAGCAAACCCTCGAGGCATCGGGTTCTTCGTCGTCCACCATCTTCCTCTTGGAGCCGCTCGCCGAGGGTGTTGGGCTGGCGAAGTCTAGAAGTGCTTGGACCCCCTCGATGCCGAGCCAGGTCCACACTCTGTTCTAGCGCTCCCAAGTCCCCACCAAAGCGAGCCTCTGAGTTTGCTCCTCAGGCGTCGGAGCCCCAACGACGCGCTCCGCAGCTATGATTGCCTTCTCCGGAGGCCTTACGTCACGAGCAACTTCATCAAAATTTCAAGTTAGCACAAGTTATTTCTGCGAGGTACAAAGATGGAGAAATCGAAGTCTTACCAAGGTGCTCCGGTGACACCTTGCTTGGTCCCTCTTAGCCCGAAGGTTGGAAAAGACCATCTGGCCAAGAGAGCATGAGGGGGCTGAGCCGAAGGGTGATGAACTCTTCCGCGAGGTCCCTCATGCTCATCCTCGAAGCCACCCTCCGTAGGAGCAGGATTCTTGACCAAAGGACGTTAAGGCTCGTCTTCACTACGCCTTCGCGTCGGTAAGAGATGAGTGCATTGGTACTCCGAAGGGGGGAGTTCGTGCCCACCGAAGCATAGAACCACTCCTGGACCTACTTCGAGTACCATTTGTTGTTGACGGCCCTCATTGAGAAGTCGTCTCGGTACTCCTTCCGGAGCTGGAAGTTAACGCTCCCGAAGGCCAAGGCCCTCTTGACGCGGTCTGCCCCCTCCCTTTGCTTCGGCTAGCAGTTAGCATCATGGAGGGCGACGAAGATGTTTGTGCGCCCTTCGCAGCCTTTGACCCTGATGGCCCACTCGAAAATAGCAAGCCTTGCCACAACATTTGGAGACAGATGAGGAAGCTCGAAGTTGTACGCCTTCAGCACTTCGCTCAACACGTCCACTGCTGGTAGCCCAAGGCCTGCCTCGAAGAATGCTTCAAAAAGCCCGACCTCGTTAGCCTGAGGCCTCGGTATGGCATTTGACTTCGCAGGCACCCGGAGCTGGATCTCCTCCGAAATCTTCCCCTCGCAAACTCTTAGAACAGACTCCTCCATCGAGGCTAAAGCCCTCATCTCCAGAGTCTACTCAAACTTGTCCGACGGTGACCGAAGGTCCCTCCCTTGGCCCCAAGCGCCTTGTTGCAGGCTTCGCCACCGCCACCACCGCCTGCACCTGGGTGGAGCTCGAACTCGCACCTAGGGCCAAGGCCTTCTTCGACATCTTGCGAGGCTTCGGTGCGAAGGATGCTGAGAAGCTGCGAAACTGGCTTCACCCAAAGCTAAAGGTGGAGAGAGGAAGGCGAAGGATGCTAGGAGTTGGAGCAGGAAGCAAATGAGGGTGTGTGGCGGAGCCGTGGTGCGGTAAACCCCTTTTTATAGGCGGTAAAAATCCCGATGGTTCCTGCGCCGAAGTCTTTTTTCACCAGCCGCCCGGCCCCCACAGTCTATGATAGGTGGGCCCGAGGCGAAGTTGAAATGAACCGTCACTCCCCCCGTGCTGCAATGGTCAATTTTATAACCGTTACGGGGTTTCTTGGTCTCCGTGAGGTCACCCCATCATTCGAAGCAAGAATTTATTACCTGCGTAAGTCAAAGCCCCTTCAGTCTAAGATCCGAAGGCATGTCTTCTTTGAAGTTACCTTTTTACTTGAGTCATTTGTCCAGAGGCGCACGCACCCCTTCGCTCCGAAGGGCTGCGGGTCAGGGGCTACTGTTGGGGGAATAAGTTTTCCCTTAAACAGGGGCCAAATGACGTCAGCCTCCGTAGGCCTTGGTAACGGAGCCTGACACCGCTGAAGCATGAAGTCGAAGCAGATCCCTCCTACCGAAGTTATTTCCAAAGAGCAGCTAGACCAAGTCTCCGGGATACATTCGAAGTCTGCCTGAGTTAGCCTCTGGGCTCCCTTCGGAGCCCTCCGGAGTCAAGCCTCTGGGCTTCCTTCGGAGTTTTCCTCCGAGCTACCTTCGGAGCCCTCCAGAGTTAAGCCTCCAAACTTCCTTCAGAGTTCTCCAGAGCCAACCTCCAGACCCCCTCTGGTCCCTTTCGAAGCTAAGCCTCCGAGAGTCCATTCGGAGCTCAGCTCGGAGTGCCTTTCGGAGTCCACTTCGAAATGCCCTTTGGAGCCTTTGACGCAGTCTTCGCTCGAAGAGCTCCGGCCACTACTCTGAACAATAAGAAATATCTCAACTCCGCTCCAGTGTAGAGCCATACCGGGGGCCCCTCCGCCCCTAGTATGTCGTTTAGCTGCAAAGAAGTGACGTCTATCTGACATGTCTGTAAAGTTGTAAAGCTGTTTGTGTAGTAGTCTAGTCTTTTTTCCATTCTTGCCCCTATAAGGCCTATGACCTGTAGAGGGCATTTAGGTCTTTTCCTTTGGCCTGCATGCATATAAAAGCAGGGTCATGCCCTTGTAATAGACAGGCTTCAGAGAGGCAAAATTATGCCAAATCCACTATAGACTGGATGTAGGGTTCTTATCCCTTCGGGGAGGCCTGAGCCAGTATAAATCCTTTCTCTCTCTCTGAGAACCCTTCGAGGTTCACTCTATACACTATAAACACAGAAACCTGCTGTAGCTAACGCAATTGCTACAACAGGTGGTAATTACCATCCTTCATTGATGATGTATGGGCCTCTATAGGATCAACCTTTAGTGACGGGTAACAATGTTCACCTGTCACTAAACTATCCTTTAGTGACGGTTGATTATTATTATCTGTCACTAATGTTATGGTCTTTTTGAAAAAAAATAGTTTTTAGGTTGCAACCTGAATCAAAGCAGGGATTTGGCAGCCAACATTCCAAAAAACATCATAGAAAATTTTTAGGCTACAACTTGAATCAAAGCCAAGATTTGGTAGCCAATATATCAGAGATAATTTATCATGAAATACAGATAATTCATCACAAAAGATTTAGAACCTAATATTGTATCATACCCCAGGTTTAGAGTACATGCATTACAACCTCAATTGCATCATTATTGATATTGAAATTGAATGCACACACCATGTCAACTTCTAATGAGTTATCACTAAGAAATTGGTCAAAACGTTTAGTTAGATATCATCGTCCATCCGTTGCTTTATGCACCGTAATTGGGACTACGTCGGACCCTACCACCACCTAAATCTTGGTGGTCTGGTGGTGTAGGTGAGGTGTGATATACTTTTCACAATATTGCCTTGAAAAATACTATAAAATAAAATTTAAACAAAGCTATTAGAGAAGGCTATTTGTATAGACCAACTACATGTGCAAATAACTGACTCTCGGAGGATAAACCTACTGAGATGTCTTGTAGGAGTGTCTTCCTTGCTGGAGTTACATCTGTTGGATTGCCAAAATAACAGATATGGTTCAATTGGTCCATTTGGTCAGTGTCAACCTCCCTGGCTATCCCCTTCCCCTTCATGTCTACAACATTGCTAGGACTCTCCCCTGACATTATAAGAAACCATGATAAGAATATAAAAAAGGTGTGCATGTGTAGTAATGTTTCTTTTCTATGTATATCATTATCGTCGTTGTCCTCCACTTTGATGGTCGTAGGGGTCTTCTCATCACCAAATTTAGTGTAGAATTTTGCCATAACAATCAATGGGGCTTGTCCCTTTGTTATTACCAAATAGTTCCCTTGTGTTAGGCCACCTCTTTGGCGAAATTCAGGCCACCCTTTGTGGAGGCATATCCTACCACCGCCCACACAGCTCGCAACCTCAACCTCAGTGGCACACCCATCTCTTATCATTATTTGGAGGGTGTCACTAGAACGAATGGTATTTACCTCATAAAATATTTTTGATAAATACTACAACAGTAACAGATGTGCTTCAGTTTGTTAACACAATAAATAGGACATGCAATGTATAAAAAACTATAATTAAACCTGGTGATGCTCGTCGTTAACTAGATGATTGATCTTTATTAAGCAACTATCAGAAACATAGGTTGGTACATGTAGATCGTTTGGAATCCTTGTCATATCTCTAATTCACAAATTCAATAAACAAATTTTGGATAAATGATTTCGTAAACTGAAATTTAATAGTAAGCATGAACAAACTTACGAGAATGAGAATGCAACTGAGGTGCAAAGGACACGGGCGACAGAGCGGTGAGGAGCATGATGAAGGGGACCACGACGGCGGGAGTATACGGTTACGGTTGCACGAAATGAAATCATTACGATTCACTTCGTGCTCTGCCTATGTATTAGTGGGAGTCATCAGTGATGAGAGATAAACTTCTTTAGTGATGGGTGAAAATATAACTTGTTACTATAGGGGAGATATTTAGTGACAGGTCATATCATAACCCGTCACTAATGGAGGTGCGGTTCTTTTGTGATGGGTCATACCACGACCTGTCACTAATAAGGCAGAGGTACTAACGCCTGTGAAACAACCCATCACTAAAAGTGTATTACTGATGCGTGTCTTTTGCCTATCACTAAAGTTACGTCAGTAAAGACCGTTTTTGTGTTAGTGAGATGTGAAACCAAGGGTGGTTTTGGTCAGGATGATGAGTGATTGACAAGGATGAGTGGTTGAGTGATGGAGTGTTGGTTGAGTGCATCAAGGGGTTCGATGTAAACTGGAGGAGTGTGTGCCGAGGGTTTCGGCGGTGCGTCGCGTTCTTGTTTTGGCTTGTCTTGGATGTGCAGGGTGGAGATGTTGATCGACTATTGACGACGAGTTATCGAGGGTCAAGCGGGGAGCTCAATGCCGAAGGATCAGGGATGTCGGCCGAAGTTGGAGAAGATCTCAAGAGTGCACGAAGAGACCGAGCAAAACTTGGACGGATGGATGGAAGCGACGGCGTGACGACCGGGTCTGCGAGAGGGAGGCCAGGGCAAGCATTCAGGCGGCTCGAGGGGATCGAGAGCTAAAGTGGCTTGATGGCGCGCAGAGTCGCACAACGGTGTCGCGAGTCGAATGGTTGAGAGGCTTTGTCGGTTTTTGCTGAAAACCGTCACAAATCTATTTGTTGATTTCTATAGTTTGGAGTTCTTTTTGTTTTGAGTCATTGTGTAATAAAAAGTTGAGAGTCTAGAGTAATTGTACTCCTTTGGTATATTTTTCAGAAATTCCTAATTCTGAAAATATATTACAAGGAATATGACTTATGTGTAATTTTCAATTCTAGAGAGTTCTTTTTAGAAAATACCCCTCATGGTTGGCCTATGAATAGGGGACCATATCCATGGGCAGGTGGGGGATTTTTGGTTGTTCTTTTGGCTGAACCAAATATCAATTACATAGAATTCTTGCTGATTTGCTTCAATTCAGCATTACTATTCAAGATCTGGACAAAATGAACAGTGCAGCGATGGATTAAGTTTCTGGGCGCAGTATCTGTTGATTGCTTTTCGGATGAGCTACAGGGGTTGTCGAAATCACTATTCTGCATCAAGCATTTCCTTCTTCCAGCGACAGACTCAGTAAGTTTTCCTCAGATTTTCGTTGCAATTTTTTGATGATCCTGAGTGATTTCTTGTGAAATTTCATTTTGAAATATTTGAAATGTGTGCCGAATATGGATGATTCTTGAATTTGTACTGATCTTCATATGAGAGTCATGATCTATGTACTGAGTTTGATTGGCCAAGGTTCAGTAGGATAGTTGGTTTAGTTCTTTATCAAATGTGTTGCTGTGATTTATTGTTATGTCTATTGTCTAGTAGAAATTTCCTGTGTCAAAAGCTAGTTGTAGACATCTTCAGATACTTCTGTTCTGTTAGCTGATTTGTTCAGAAATTTTGTGGCTAGGATTTTTCAGAATCTCTGATTTAAAGGTGTTGTTCTTCCTAAGTTGCTTGTGCTATTAACTGAAGTAGTGTTCTGAATTTACTAAATCTATCCAGTTGTGAATCTAAGGATTTGAACTTTCATCTGAATTATTTTAGAATCGTTCTTCTGATTTAATCAGTTAGAGATCAGAACAAATCTAGGTTGTTCAGGTCTGAACTCTTTTGGGTGTCTAGTTGATGAACTGAAATAGTATTTTCAGTAGTTTCTCCTGTTTGATCTCATTTCAAACTTCTCTTCTATTCTCTGATTTATCTAGTGAAGTTCTTCAAAGTATTTCAGACTGGATTATGTTATTTTGTCTACTGGTACTAGTCTGTTGTGATTTCATCATGATTACTATTGAACAGGGTTCTGATTAGTGGGTCATCTCTGATTTGTCTCTCTGAAATTTGTAGCTGCATGTCTGAAAATGCTTCTACATGGATCAATTGATATGTGATAGCTATGTGGTATTCTTCTAAATTAACAACATCAATTTTAGTGTTCAAGATCTGAATACTGTTTGGCATTGGATATGTTGTGAACTGTTTTTTTGTTATCTGATTAGTTGAACTAATTTTTAGAGAAGTGTATTTAGTTTTGAACTGAATTAACTCAGACTAGTTTTGTCTGAAATCAAATTCAATCTCTGATCTCTGTCTGTTTGAAACTGAGCCTTGCATTACTTTGAACTTAAGTAATCTAAAATAGTGTTTATCTCTGAAATTGAAGATCAGGTGTGATATGAATTGATTTTTGACATTTGTATTCAAATCTAAATAGAAGTGATTCAGTTCAGTTTGAGAATTGTTGATTCAGAATTAGAGTTGATCTGAAAATTGACTCTGAGATGTTTTGATACTTGTTTCAGTTATCTGTACGATAGAGTCTGAAGTTTAAACTAGCTATCTTGAATTATTTTGCACTGAGTTGTTGTATAGATGGCAGGTTGAACTGTTTTGTAAATGTCCAGAAATGCCTCTGTGTGTTTGATCTGAATCCCTCTCAGTTGTGTTTGAGTGAAGTCTTTAAAGAGAGTAATAGAGTTTGAGTTGTGGTGTTTTGAAAGAAAGTAGAAGAGTGCTGAATTGAATCAAAAATATATAGTATTCAAATCTGTTTTGTTATAATTGCAAATCTGATTTAATCTGTTAACTGTTTGTAGTGTGAAGGCGTAGAATCAAATTTGTTCTGAAAATGAATTCTGCAAATTAAATCAAATCCTGATTTCTGAACCATTCTGAAATATGTTTCTACTATTCATTGTCCAGAGTGTGTCAGATATGTTGAGATTGCATTGGAATTCATTGTGTCAAGTTGATTCATTATTCAAATCCTGTTTAAGCTGAATCTGGTTCTAGGATTGAATGTGTTGTAGTGGTGGAATTATCAGAACTAAAATTGAATTGAAAACCTGAGTCTGTGGTCAGATTTGAAAATTTGTTTGATTTTAAAACCTATTTTCAATTGATCATCAAGTTTGATACTTCTATCTCTTAGAGGTGCGTTGGGTGATTTGAATAGGCCATCACATTCGTAAGAAAGTGTCAAGGCGCCTATTCACCCCCCTCTAGTCGCCATTCCGATCCCACATGAGATAACGTCGAGGATGACTTCAATTCAAGAAGAGGAGGATGATATGGGCATCCCTACTATAGATACAACCGAGGTACCAACAACTACACATCAACATGGGACACATATTTTACTCGATGCAAATCACACAATTACAAGAACCTATCACACGATCTTGTGCATGACAAATAAAATATCAAGTACTTTCATTCTTAGGAACTCTTCCTAATATACATGAGAATGTGATTCTGCCTAAATTAGACGTGTTTGTTCTATTTAGGAATGAGGGACAATCATTGGAGCATGATAAATCATGGAGATGGTAGAAAGCATGAGAGGATCGGTGATGATTATACAATTGACGAATCCAGAATTTGAGTTCTCGTCCATAATTGTTTCCACATAATTATATGGTGCTATGTCACTTTATGTTGGGCCAGACCCATGTAATTTCATCCTAGTAATCAACTAGATTTTATTAGATTCCTTAGTCGGGGGGAAATCTAATTAGAGTCAAATTTGGCCAGATTTTGTTACAAATTTTGTTAGAGCCCTTCATTAAGGAGAAAACCTAATTAGAGTCCAATTCGGCCACCCCCATAGGTTAACCGAAATTAAACTTTTTCTTCCTTATATAAAACCCCCTAGGTGTAAATAGAACTTAGATTTTGTTTAGTTTAAGATTTATATGTTTTGCTATCTTCATCATAGGCACGAGTGTCGTCTTGATCTCCTATACTATGCACTTGCAGCATTCCATCTATCAAAGTTTTATGCACTTGCAGCATCCCATCTATCAATGTTTTCACCTCTATTCACAATATCTTCAGATACTTCTGTTCTGTTAGCTGATTTGTTCAGAAATTTTGTGGCTAGGATTTTTTAGAATCTCTGATTTAAAGGTGTTATTCTTCCTAAGTTGCTTGTGCTATTAACTGAAGTAGTGTTCTGAATTTACTAAATCTATCCAGTTGTGAATCTAAGGACTTGAACTTTCATCTGAATTATTTTAGAATTGTTCTTCTGATTTAATCAGTTAGAGATCAGAACAAATCTTGGTTGTTCAGGTCTGAACTCTTTTGGGTGTCTAGTTGATGAACTGAAATAGTATTTTCAGTAGTTTCTCCTATTTGATCTAATTTCAAACTTCTCTTCTATTCTCTGATTTATCTAGTGAAGTTCTTCAAAGTATTTCAGACTGGATTATGTTCTCTTGTCTACTGGTACTAGTCTGTTGTGATTTCATCATGATTACTATTGAACAGGGTTCTGATTAGTGGGTCATCTCTGATTTGTCTCTCTGAAATTTGTAGCTGCATGTCTGAAAATGCTTCTACATGGATCAATTGATATGTGATAGATATGTGGTATTCTTCTAAATTCACAACATCAATTTTAGTGTTCAAGATCTGAATACTGTTTGGCATTGGATATGTTGTGAACTGTTTTTTTGTTATCTGATTGGTTGAACTAATTTTTAGAGAAGTGTATTTAGTTTTGAACTGAATTAACTCAGACTAGTTTTGTCTGAAATCAAATTCAATCTCTGATCTCTGTCTGTTTGAAACTGTGCCTTGCATTACTTTGAACTTAAGTAATTTAAAATAGTGTTTATCTCTGAAATTGAAGATCAGGTGTGATATGAATTGATTTTTGTCATTTGTATTCAGATCTGAATAGAAGTGATTCAGTTCAGTTTGAGAATTGTTGAGTCAGAATTTGAGTTGATCTGAAAATTGACTCTGAGATGTTTTGATACTTGTTTCAGTTATCTGTAGGATAGAGTCTGAAGTTTAAACTAGCTATCTTGAATTATTTTGCACTGAGTTGTTGTATAGATGGCAGGTTGAACTGTTTTGTAAATGTCCCGAAATGCCTCTGTGTGTTTGATCTGAATCCCTCTCAGTTGTGTTTGAGTGAAGTATTTAAAGAGAGTAATTGAGTTTGAGTTGTGGTGTTTTGAAAGAAAGTAGAAGAGTGCTGAATTGAATCAAAAATATATAGTATTCAAATCTGTTTTTGTTATAATTGCAAATCTGATTTAATCTGTTAACTGTTTGTAGTGTGAAGGCGTAGAATCAAATTTGTTCTGAAAATGATTTCTGCAAATTAAATCAAATCCTGATTTCTGAACCATTCTGAAATATGTTTCTACTATTCATTGTCCAGAGTGTTTCCGATATGTTGAGATTGCATTGGAATTCATTGTGTCAAGTTGATTCATTATTCAAATCCTGTTTAAGCTGAATCTGGTTCTAGGATTGAATGTGTTGTAGTGGTGGAATTATCAGAACTAAAATTGAATTGAAAACCTGAATCTGTGGTCAGATTTGAAAATTAGTTTGATTTTAAAACGTATTTTCAATTGATCATCAAGTTTGATACTTCTATCTCTTAGAGGTGCGTTGGGTGATTTGAATAGGCCATCACATTCGTAAGAAAGTGTCGAGGCGCCTATTCACCCCCCTCTAGTCGCCATTCCAATCCCACATGAGATAACGTCGAGGATGACTTCAATTCAAGAAGGGGAGGATGATGTGGGCATCCCTACTATAGATACAACCGAGGTACCAACAACTACTCATCAACATGGGACACATATTTTACTCGATGCAAATCACACAATTACAAGAACCTATCACACGATCTTGTGCATGACAAATAAAATATCAAGTACTTTCATTCCTTGGAACTCTTCCTAATATACATGAGAATGTGATTCTGCCTAAATTAGACGTGTTTGTTCTATTTAGGAATGAGGGACAATCATTGGAGCTTGATAAATCATGGAGATGGCAGAAAGCATGAGAGGATCGGAGATGATTATACAATTGACGAATCCAGAATTTGAGTTCTCATCCATAATTGTTTCCACATAATTATATGGTGCTATGTCACTTTATGTTGGGTCAGAGCCATGTAATTTCGTCCTAGTAATCAACTAGATTTTATTAGATTCCTTAATCGGGGGAAAATCTAATTAGAGTCAAATTTGGCCAAATTTTGTTACAAATTTTGTTAGAGTCCTTCATTAAGGGGAAAACCTAATTAGAGTCCAATTCGGCCACCCCCATAGGTTAACCTAAATTCAACTTTTTCTTCCTTATATAAAACCCCCTAGCACTACAACAATCTAGTGAGTAGATGGAAGTTAGCTAACTTCCGTCGGCTTCACGTGGCCGATGAAAGTTAGCGCCGAACTCTTCCACGTCAGCAGAGGGGCGCTAACTTCCGTCGGCCAGCCTGACCTACGGAAGTTAGGGGCACCTGACTTCCGTCGGCTTTGGCCCTAGCCGACGGAAGTTAGCCTTTCTGCCCACGTGGCCAAAAGCAGCTAACTTCCATCGGCTATGGTTCCCCTACTCACACTCACATCCAACCACAATTTCAATCACATTCACATATAACATCCAAAATCACATTCAAACTTCACATTCTTACTCATGACTCATCATAAAGACCACGCTCTGTTACCCACTCCAAGGCTGTCAAAAAGGGACAATTTCGGACCTACACATCTCACACGCATGACACATGTGAGACATGTTGGTCTGAAACGGGTGACGCATAGGTTTCGTTACACTATCTACGTTGTTGTCAAATAAAAAATTGCATACGAAAAGAAATATATATAATAAAGTATATATATAATATACTAATCACTGTAATGAAATCATCAACAAACCACAAATTAACACAAGAATATAATTAATAGCACATATATATTTAAATTTTACCACACAACCCATTTAAATTTCAGCTCATTTAAAACTCATTTCTAAACCCTAACTTCTCCCCACTACCTCTCTCTCTCTCAACCCCCACTCTAGCCACCACACTTGATCTCCTCTCCCTCCTCTTCTCTTCCCCATTTTCTACACTAGTGCACTGGGTGGCCAGATCTGACCTCGCCACGTCCTCGCCACGCCCTCGTCATGCCCTCGCCGTGGCCCCGCTACGCCCTCGCCATGCCCTATCGAGCCCTCGCCGCGCCATCGCCGCGAGGGAGGGGGAGAGGATGAGAGAGGCAGAGAGGAGAGAGGTTGAGGAGCCATGCTGAATAGCGTGGCCTCATGGCTCCAGATGTGATGAGTCATTGTCAACGATACTCAAAGAGGACTAAAGAAGAAGAGATCTGCTGTTTCATGGGCCGCGTGTGACTCAGGTACACGGGCAGCGAGCGACGTTCGGGCAGAGAAGGCTGCGAAGTCAGGCTAGCCCAATCCGGGTACATGGGCCAGAAGCAGCAGAAGACCCACTGGGCTGTTGACCAGGATTGACTCAGGTACATGGGCGGTGAGTGATTGCCGGGCTGAGAGAGCTGCGGAATCGGGCCGGCCCAATCCGGGTACCTGGTGCAAAGCCGGTGGAGGCTTTGTCAGTTTCGGCGCAAAACTGACAACCGTTGATCTTGTATCAGACTGTCCAGAAGAGAAGCCGTAGTCGCTATGAAAGCTTAGCTTCCGGATAAGTCATCTATATCTCTAGGCCCACAGTCAGTCAGTCGAGTCTGTAAAAAATCCTAAGGGCAGTTGAGTCTTTTCCTTTTATTCCTGCGTCTGTAAAAAACCCTAAGGGGCTGGTGGAATATTCTAGGTCATTGGGCAGCCTATAAATAGGGCCCCAATCCCTAGGGTTGGACTACCCTTTTGGCTGAAATCAATTCTACTCCTTTGGGTCATTTTGTCTCTTACATTTTCTCTCTCTCTCCTCTGTTGTGCGCTACCAAGCTGTTGTTCATCTGTGTTTGGCTTGCATTTATTTCTCTTCTGTTTGATGAAATAAAGCTTCTATTCTCTTCATGCGCAGCAAATCTGCAGCAGTGTTTATAGCTTCGGTTCACGTGCACAGAGCGTTTGTGTTTTTGGTTGCTTCTGTTCTTCATGAGGAGTACTAGTTCATACTGGTTGCAAGTAGTACTACTACACTGTAGCAACAGTACACTAGTACTCAGGCTTTGCTTTTCCCGCATAGCTTTTTGATCGAAGCAGTCAAGACTGATTACCTTTTCTGCCTATTTCTGGCGAAGCCCCTTCTCTCTATTCGAAGTCCCTCAGCTCCGTGAGGCAGGCTTTGATCTGACATCCTCGAAGGCTTCGCTCGAACTTCGGCTTCACTTGCGTGCTGTGTATCTACCTTCGCAGTACGTTTTGCACTCTGTCAGCTTCACTTACTTCGATAGTATTATCGAAGGTGTTCTCAGTCTCGAGCTGTTCGAAGTCAATACTTTGTCAGGGTTCGGAGTTAGCTTCGAAGCTAATCCACTTCGCTCAGTGTTTGCATCCGAAGGTCCTCGATGTGTTTGTTCGAAGGTAGAGTGTAGGCTTCGTTTTGGTTTCTCTGTCGCGTGTCAGCCTTCGCTTCTCCTTCGAAGGTAGTCTTTGTGTGTGACGTGTTCGAAGGTCTGTTCGAAGGTTGTGCTTCAAAGTATACTGTTCGAAGCAAGCTTCGATACACGCACACTTCGCTACAAAGCATACTCCGCACTCTGTAACACACGAGCTAGGCTAGACCAAACAAACCTTCGGCACGTCAACTTCAACCCTCGCTCAACCTCGACAGGCCTCAACCTCCGAAGCAGGCTTCGACCCAGCGAAGCAGGCTTCGACACTGTGAAGCAGGCTTCGACCAGCGAAGCAGGCTTCGCCAAGTTTCGAACATGAGACAGATTTCGAACGGTAACTTCTCATTTCAATCTTTGTGCACTTAGAATTGTTATACCGAGAAGTTTGTCTTGTGTATACTGTTTATCTGTCTATTAGCACTATTGATATTTCTCTGTTTTAAACATCAGTTGCTTCTAGGCTAGATACCTTTAGACTTAGAAAATATGTTCGTTCTTAGCTGCTTAGTCTTTGAGGTGCGTTGGGTATTGGGAGCAGGCCATTGATTCGAAAGAATTTTTTAAGGCGCCCATTCAACCCCCCTCTGGTCGCTACTTTCGGTCCTACAAGTGGTATCAGAGCTTGGTTAGGGTTTTTCCATACCTTAACCGGTTCTAAACCCCAGTAGTGATCATGACGTCTCCTGGCAAGGTTCCGTCCTTGGAAGCCTATGGCTATAACTATTGGAAGACTCGCATGCGAGTCTATCTCATGAGCAAGGGTTCGGACATTTGGGACATTTGCGTTCACACCACGTTTGTCATATTTCCAGTCGCTGAGCAGGGTACTGCTGGTATCATTGCTCAGCATCTGAGCAACAATAAGGCTATGAACATTCTTTTCTCTGGTTTAGGTCCCACTGAGTTTGAGCGTGTGAGTCATCTCTCCACTGCGAGAGAGATCTAGGCTACCCTCAAGGCACACCATGAGGGAACAGCACAGGTCAAGGCTCGGCTCTATTAGACCTACCGGCGTGAATATGAGAATTTAACACAGAAGCCGGGTGAATCTGTTGAGGCTTTGTTTGGTCATTTTCAGTCGATCATAAACAACCTTCGGGACAACAAGGCTGAGGGTGCTCAGTTAGTCTCAGATCACGAGCAGGCGCTCAAGGTTCTCCATACCTTGTACCCAAAGATCTGGGAAATCAAGGTATCTTCTATCATTGAGAGTACTTCTTATCATACCTTGACCATTTCTGAGTTGTTTAGCAAGCTGAAGGCTACTGAGGTTGATCTCCAGCTGAGATCAAATCTCACTGGTTCTAGATCAAAATCTTTGGCCCTTGCTACACCTTCTGTTGATCCCTCTTCTGTGAGTTGTGCTGGGTTCTCTTTGATGTCTATCACTGAGAACTAGCTTGAGTTGTTGGGAGATGATGATTTGTGTTTTTTTAACAACCGGGTGCGTCGTGTCTATGATAAAAGAATGTTCAAAAGACATGGCACGAAATCCGGGTGCTTTGAGTGTGGTGATCCAGGACACTTCATCGCCGACTGCCCCAAGCGCAATGGTCACAAGAAAGGCAGCAGTGGTGGCTTCCACGACTCCGGTAGGCACGACAGCTCTTCCTTCAACAAGGGCAAGCCGAAGACCAGATTCTTCAAGAAGGCCCTGAAGGACTACCGACGAGAGAACAAGAAGCGTGACAAGGCTTTCTTCGCCGAGATGGAGAAGAGCTACTCCAAGCAATCCACGTCTTCTTCCTCTTCATCGAGCTCAAGCGATGAGGAGATCGTCATCAAGAAGGGGAAGGACAAGGATGATCCGGCGGGCCTTTGCTTCATGGCTTTCGGGGACAGACCGAAGAGCTGCTCACATCAGCACCGAAGATCCCGCAAGAGCTTCTGCTCAATGGCTCTTGGGGATAAGGAAGAGAAGAGCTCCTCCGATGACTCCGACGACGACGACAATGAAAAGGTATCATCTTATGAGCGCAAAATTGTTGATTTACTTGAAAGCAATCGTCAGGAGTTAAAATATCGGGAAAAAACTGCTTAGGGGGGCCAAGAAAAGGATAGATGAGTTAGAGAGTGAGCTTGCCATAGCCAATGGCAGAATTGAGAGTCTATCCTCTTCCCCTTGCTTGGGTGATAGCAGTGAGTGCCCGAAGTGTGAGGTGCTTCTATGTGACTTGTCGACTCTGAAGTCCAAGTACACAGAAAGGGTTGATGAGAGGGACACTTTGGCCACTGAGCTTGAAAGCGCTCAGCTGGAGCTGAAAGATGCTCAAGCCACTGTCATCGCACCCTGTGTTGATTGCCCATCTCATCTAGCTGCCTTAGCTGAGCTGAAATCCAAGGGCGATGGGCATTTGGGTGATTTGGAGAGGTTGAGAGCTGAGCTTGCGCAGACTAGGCTAGAGCTTGAGACATTGTCAGTTCCACCCACTATCTGTGAGAACTGCCTGTCTCTTAGACTTGAGTTGATCAAGCTAAAAGCCGAGAAGTCTGTCCATGTAGAGAGTGAGTGTGAGACCTGCTTGTCTCAGGTGGAGGTTCTAGCTTCCTTGAGAGAGGAGCTAGCTGATTCTCAGAATGAGAACTTTTACCTCCATTCTATCCTGAGCTGGATCAGTGCCAGAGAGCCACAACTCGGCATGATGATCCAGCAGTTCAAGAGGCAGGATGGGTTTGGGGTAGGTTACACCTACACCAAGGCTGACTTTGAGAGTGCCATTAGCCGGGCACTGGAGTGGAGTAAAATGACTCCAGAGCAGAGGTATCCCAAGACTCACTCCACTGAGACTTCCCAGGCTTGTCAGCCCAAGGATGGAGTGATTCATGAACCACCCAAAGCTCCACCCAAGAAGCCTATTTGGGTTCCAAAGCCCAAACACCTCCACTCTTCTCTAGACTCTCTTCCTGGACCCTCTCAGCACAAGAAGACAACACCTAACACCACTAAGCCCAAGAACCCCAAGCCTCAACCACATCCCAAGAAGCCCACCTACCATTGTGAGTACTGTCAGAGAGACGGGCATCTTGTGGAGTTTTGCTTCAGGAGAAAGCGGGTTGAGAGAGCAGAGAGAGCTCGTGGTGGTCAGGAGCAGTTCTACCAGCAGGGTGGTAGACTGCGTGTTCCTCGATGTGGGGGGAGGCTGGAGGCCAGGCCGCGTCGTGTAGGTGGTGGTAGAGGAGATGGCTTTCTTGCCCGTGCTCCAGTTGGTGGTGTTCGTTCCAGCAGAGCTCCATGCCGTTTTGGCTACGGTCCTGGACCTCGTGGCCGAGGTTTTAGGCAGAATCGAGGACCACGCTTTGAGCCGCGTTTTGGTCCAAACTCTCATGATGATTTCTGCTTTCCGTCTTTTGAGCAAATGGCTCGACACTGGTTTAGCTCTTTTGCTAAACCTGGTGCTGGACCATTTGCTCCCACTTACAGCCACTGATTATGCAGGATCGGGGACTGGAGGACGTTTGGATCATGGACTCAAGATGCTCTCACCACATGACGGGACATCGCAGATGGTTCTCCAGTCTCACTCCCCCGAGCTCCAAAGAGTACATTACTTTCGGGAACAGTGGTCAAGGGAAGGTAAGTGGCATAGGCTCAATTCGCATTTCGGATCATTTCTCATTGAAGAATGTTGCTTTGGTTAAAAATTTGAACTTTAACTTGATTTCTGTTTCGCAACTTCTTGAGTATGGTTTGGAAGTGCGTTTTAAGAAGGGCAATTCTTCTGTGTTTGATTCTAGAGGGTCTTTGATTTGCCAGATCTTACCATTTGGTAAAGTTTTTCGAATTGACTTCTCTAGTTCTTTTGGCTCTTCTCGCTGTTTGATTGCGGGATCCTCCTCTGAGCTCTGGAAGTGGCATAGGAGGTTAGGTCATTTGAGTTTTGATCTGCTAGTCAGGTTGAGCTCTATGGACCTCATCCGAGGATTGCCCAAGCTTAAGATGGAGAAGGATTTAGTTTGTCATCCCTGTCGTCATGGGAAAATGGTTGCCGCTTCTCACTCACCAGTGACTCAGGTGATGACTTCGTATCCGGGCGAGCTTTTACACTTGGACACTGTTGGTCCAGCTCGGGTATGTTCAGTCGGTGGAAAGTGGTACGCACTTGTCATTGTTGACGACTTCTCTCGATTCTCGTGGGTTTTCTTTTTGGAGTCTAAGGATGAAACTTTTCAATTTGTCCATGACCTGATTTTGAAGCTGAAGAATGAGAACAATGGTCGGATGCGAGCAATTCACTCCGACAACAGCTCTGAGTTCAAGAATTCTCAGTTCGCCAGCTTCTGTAGTGATCAGGGTCTGGACCATCAGTTTTCTTCTCCTTATACTCCCCCACAGAACGGCGTTGTGGAACGAAAGAACCGCATGCTAGTCGAGATGGCCAGGACGATGCTCGATGAGCACAAGACTCCTAGGCGTTTTTGGGCTGAAGCCATGAACACGGCTTGCTATCTGGCAAACCGCATTTTTCTTCGAGCTTACTTAGGTAAGACTCCGTATGAGTTGCGGTTTGGCAGACAGCCCAAGGTGAGCCACTTGCGAGCGTTTGGTTGCAAGTGCTTTGTGCTCAAGAAGGGAGGGCATTTGGACAAATTTGAGTCTCGTTGCTGGGATGGTGTTTTTCTTGGTTATGCATTGCATTCCCGAGGCTTCCGTGTTTGGAACCTCGAATCCCAGCTGCTTGTCGAGACTTGTGAGGTTTCATTTGATGAGTCCTTGCCTTCTTTGACTCCTTCTTTTGAGCCTTCTGATGGTGAGCTTGGAGAGTCCATCTTCGAGGAAGATGATGACACTCCAGCCGCTAATGAGGGTGGGCCTTCTGCACCCCCCGCAGAGCCCACACCTTCTTAGACTTCGACTGAGGATGAGGGCGGACCTCTGATCACTTCTTCCACTACGTTCGAGCCCCCTCAGTCGAGTCCAGAAGTGCCAGCTGCTGACTCCGGTGAGGTGACTTCAGATCACCAAGGATCCCGAGAAGTTCAGCGTGATCACCCCTCGGATCTCATCATCGGTGATTTGTCTGAGAGAACTTTGCGTTCATCTAGTGCCTCTCTTGCTGTGTTTGTTGAATCTGCTTTTGTTGCATCTTTTGATCCTAGAGATGTTTCTCATGCTCTTTCTGACTCTAATTGGATTAATGCTATGCAAGAAGAGCTTGAGAACTTTGTCCGTAATCGGGTTTGGACACTAGTTGAGCCGCCACCAGGATGCAACCCCATAGGCACCAAGTGGGTGTTCAAAAACAAACAAGGTGAAGATGGGGTTGTGGTGCGCAACAAGGCTCGATTAGTTGCCCAGGGTTTTTGCCAGAAAGAGGGTATTGATTTTGAAGAAACTTTCGCCCTTGTTGCCCGTCTTGAGTCCATTCGTATTCTCTTAGCTTTTGCCGCTTCGAAAGGTTTTAAGCTTTTCAAATGGACGTTAAGAGTGCTTTTCTGAACGGGTTCATAGAGGAGGAAGTTTATGTTAGGCAGCCCCCCGGTTTTGAGAACCCTAAGTTTCCTCGACATGTTTTTAAGTTGCAGAAAGCTTTATACAGGTTGAAGCAAGCCCCCAGGGCTTGGTATGACCGGTTAAAGCAATTTTTGTTGGGGAAGGGCTTTGTGATGGGATCTGTGGACAAAACTCTTTTCTTACTCAAAGATGCTTCGGATTTCTTAGTTGCTCAGATTTACGTGGACGATATTATCTTTGGCGGTACTACTGACTCTCTTGTGTCCAAGTTTTCTTAGCAGATACACAGCGAGTTTGAGATGAGCCTCATGGGTGAGCTCAAGTATTTCTTAGGGCTCCAGATCAAGCAGACCAAGGACGACACCTTCATCCACCAAGGTAAGTACACTCGTGACATGTTGAAAAAATTTGAATTTGGTGGTGAATTGAAGCCGCAGATGACCCCAATGGGCACATCTGGAGGATTGGACAAGGACGAGAGTGGCGTCAAGGTCAACGAGAGGGAGTTTCGAGGTATGATCGGTTCGCTGCTGTACTTGACGGCGACCAGACCGGACATTCAGTTCGCCGTGGGACTTTGCGCGCATTTTCAGTCTTCACCACGCGCGTCTCATCGGCAGGCTGTCAAGCGCATATTCAGGTATCTTACTTATGCGCCCGATCTTGGTCTTTACTATTCATCTTCATCTTCTCTCGATTTATCTGGCTTTTCGGACGCCGACTTTGGTGGGTGCCGGTTGGATCGCAAGTCGACTTCCGGTACCTGCCAGTTTCTCGGTTCTTCCCTTGTTTCTTGGTCTTCTCGAAAGCAATCTGGAGTTGCTCTTTCGACCACTGAGGCTGAGTATGTAGCTGCTGCTAGCTGCTGCTCACAGTTGGTTTGAATGATTTCCACTCTGCGAGATTTTGGGTTGTTCTTTCCTACCACGGTTCCATTGTTTTGCGACAGCACCAGTGCTATTAGTGTAGGAAAAAACCCTTGTCTCCATTCAAAAACCAAACACATTGATGTACGCTTTCACTTTCTGAGGGATCAATATGAGAAAGGTGTCATTGACCTTGTTCATGTTGATACCCATCATCAGTTGGCTGACATTTTCACCAAACCCCTAGATCAGTCTACCTTTGAGCGTTTACGAGGGGATTTGGGTGTTGTGTATCCTTTCTAGGATATTTTGCGTCAGTTTTCTTTCTTCTTTACTCTTTTCTTGAGTCTTTTTGTGTGTGTTCATATCACGCATATTCACATATCACACCTTAGAGCTGCTTCTGTTATATGATTGAACTGCTTTACTTATTCTAGCTGGTACATGCTTTTGAATACTTGTCAATGATCATGCTTTAGTTCAGTTCACTTGATATGTCTGATATCTGTCATATGCATGGCTTTTATGCTTTAAAATTTGAAAAAATGATCACCATTGCTTCTGGTAACTAGCATGTGTAAGCTGAATGTTTTTGCTATTTGTTACATGCCTTGTAGCTAGTTCTTGACTTAGATGCAAACATGCAACTTGAACATCTTTCTGCTTTAAAACATGGAAATGTGCTATAAAAATAATGAAAAATCAAGAAAAATGAAAATTCCATGCCTCTTTATGCATTACTTGCAAAAGAACCAGGTGGGTTTGCTTTGTCGCATTGCATTGTTCTGGACTGTGTACCATAGCACTTTGGTATGAACTAGGACAATGTAGTGTATGCCAAGACCAAAGTCTTAAGCTTCTGATGGTCCAGATCTGTCCTAGGCTTGACTTGGTCGGTGAGTATAAGGTTTGACATGCAAATAACCCCTGGCATAAATGAAAAAGAGAAAAGAAAAAGCCTGAAAATTGAAATGATAACAAGTTTGCTGAAGCACCTTGTTTTGGACAATGCTTATCTTGGTAGATATCAGATTAGCTTCTACATCTCATGTTTTACCTTGCTTGTTAACTGGAAAATATGGTGATGTTTTTGTTTGCAAAACCTGAAAAATTCGTGCTAATGACTTTCTTTAGATATCATCTGTTGCACTGATCATGCCATGTGTCTTAGACAGTATGTCTTTTGCTCTACTTGTTAGATGTTGTAATTGCAGTCAATCATATCTGAGAAGCATGCCTGTTCACACTCCACCTGCACCCCAGTTGCATTCATCACATATTTTGAGGGGGAGTTGCATTTAAGGGGGAGTTTGTCTCTTTTTCGAGTGCTTGATGAGTTCACTTATCAACAAGGGGGAGAATGTTTTGATAAGAGTTTGAGGGGGAGTTTTTTTGCCTCGCTTACTCTTTTGATATCCTTGTTAATATTCCTGAGATTGCACTCGTTTTTGAGCTTTTACCCTTGGCTAACCATAATGACCGCTTCTTGCTTTTGTTTGGCTTTTGGTCATTAGGGTTAAACTTTTACCTTATTTTCTTCTTCTTGTTTTTCTTGTGCTTTGTTTTCGTGTTTCCACATTTGTTCGCAGGTGCTGAAGAGCTGAAGAAGAGGAGTGTTGACAATGCACTCATCAAGGGGGAGATTGAGGAGCCATGCTGAATAGCGTGGGCCTCATGGCTCCAGATGTGATGAGTCATTGTCAACGATAGTCAAAGAGGACTGAAGAAGAAGAGATCTGTTGTTTCATGGGCCGCGTGTGACTCAAGTACACGGGTAGCGAGCGACGTTCGGGCAGAGAAGGCTGCGAAGTCGGGCTGGCCTAATCCGGGTACATGGGCCAGAAGCAGCAGAAGACCCACTGGGCTATTGACCAGGATTGACTCAGGTACACGGGCGGTGAGTGATTGCTGGGCTGAGAGAGCTGCGGAATCGGGCCGGCCCAATCCGGGTACCTGGTGCAAAGCCGGTGGAGGCTTTGTAAGTTTCGGCGCAAAACTGACAACCGTTGATCTTGTATCGGACTGTCCAGAAGAGAAGCCGTAGTCGCTACGAAAGCTTAGCTTCCGGATAAGTCATCTATATCTCTAGGCCCACAGTTAGTCAGTCGAGTCTGTAAAAAATCCTAAGGGCAGTTGAGTCTTTTCCTTTTATTCCTACGTCTGTAAAAAACCCTAAGGGGCTGGTGGAATATTCTAGGTCATTGGGCAGCCTATAAATAGGGCCCCAATCCCTAGGGTTGGACTACCCTTTTGGCTGAAATCAATTCTACTCCTTTGGGTCATTTTGTCTCTTACATTTTCTCTCTCTCTCTCCTCTGTTGTGCGCCGCCAGGCTGCTGTTCATCTATGTTTGGCTTGCATTTATTTCTCTTCTGTTTGATGAAATAAAGCTTCTATTCTCTTCGTGCGCAGCAAATCTGCAGCAGTGTTTATAGCTTCGGTTCACGTGCACAGAGCGTTTGTGTTTTTGGTTGTTTCTGTTCTTCACGAGGAGTACTAGTTCATACTTGTTGCAAGTAGTACTACTACACTGTAGCAACAGTACACTAGTACTCAGGCTTTGCTTTTCCTGCATAGCTTTTTGATCGAAGCAGTCAAGACTGATTACCTTTTCTGCCTGTTTCTGGCGAAGCCCCTTCTCTCTATTCGAAGTCCCTCAGCTCCGTGAGGCAGGCTTCGATCTGACATCCTCGAAGGCTTTGCTCGAACTTCGGCTTCACTTGCGTGCTGTGTATCTACCTTCGCAGTACGTTTTGCACTCTGTCAGCTTCACTTACTTCGATAGTATTAGCGAAGGTGTTCTCAGTCTCGAGCTGTTCGAAGTCAATACTTCGTCAGGGTTCGGAGTTAGCTTCGAAGCTAATCCCACTGATAGACTTCACTCAGTGTTTGCATCCGAAGGTCCTCGATGTGTTTGTTCGAAGGTAGAGTGTAGGCTTCGTTTTGGTTTCTCTGTCGCGTGTCAGCCTTCGCTTCTCCTTCGAAGGTAGTCTTTGTGTGTGACGTGTTCGAAGGTCTGTTCGAAGGTTGTGCTTCAAAGTATACTGTTCGAAGCAAGCTTCGATACATGCACACTTCGCTACAAAGCATACTCCGCACTCTGTAACACACGAGCTAGGCTAGACCAAACAAACCTTCGGCACGTCAACTTCAACCCTCGCTCAACCTCAATAGGCCTCAACCTCCGAAGCAAGCTTTGGCCTAGCGAAGCAGGCTTCGACACTGGGAAGCAGGCTTCGACCAGCGAAGCAAGCTTCGCCAAGTTTCGAAAAGGAGACAGATTTCGAACGGTAACTTCTCATTTCAATCTTTGTGCACTTAGAATTGTTATACCGAGAAGTTTGTCTTGTGTATACTGTTTATCTGTCTATTAGCACTATTGATATTTCTCTGTTTTAAACATCAGTTGCTTCTAGGCTAGATACCTTTAGACTTAGGAAATTTGTTCGTTCTTAGCTGCTTAGTCTTTGAGGTACATTGGGTATTGGGAGCAGGCCATTGATTCGAAAGAATTTTTTAAGGCGCCCATTCACCCCCCTCTGATCGCTACTTTCGGTCCTACAGAGGTTCCACGGGGAGGGGTAGCAGAGGCGGCGGTGGCACAAGGGGAAGGGGTAGCAGAGGCGGCGACGCGGCTCACGGGGAGGGGTAGCAGAGGTGGTGACCGACAGCGCAAGGGGAGGGGTAGCAGAGGTGGCGGCTGGTGGTGCAAGGGGAGGGGTAGCAGAGGCGGTGGCCGGTGGCGCAAGGGGCAGAGGTGGTGGCACATGTGGAAGGGGAGGGAGAGAGTCGACTCAGTCGAGACTCAAGAGGGGGGCTAGGGCGACGCGTCGACGCCTTAGTCGAAGGCACTTTCACCTAGTCGACCGTCCAGAGACGCCCGGTGACCACCTAATCGCCATGGGCGATGCCTTGAACAGCCAGGCGGGCGCCCAACTCCACCAGGTGAGCCGGCATGGCGCTCGACGGGGACTGCCTGGACGCCTAGTCGGCGCCTAGGTGACGCCGTGACAACCATGGTTTCTTTACAAGTCAAAATTTACAAATCAATTCATTACAACATGACAACATATTAAAAAATTCATTAAAAGCTAAGTCTAAATTCATAAATCATTTCACAATTCACATTTCACAAAAAAATAACAATTCAATTCAATCACAATTTACAAAATTGATCCAATTCAACCACAAAAAAGAGACGACATTATTATGGGGTAAAAATTACATGGGAACGACGGCGGCGACTGCTACGGTCGGTGGGTGACGGGCAAATGGTGGCGGCGGCGGGGTGCCGGGATGGACGGCGGTGGTCACCGGCGTGGGCGGTGGCCGGCAACCAGGGGCACGATGGCAGCAGGGCACTGACGGGTGGCGGCCTGCGGCGGCGGGGGCATGGGCGGTTGCCGGTGGCCGGGAGCACGGCGGCGGGGGCACCGGCGAGGGCGGCCTGCGGCGGTGGGCGGGGGCTAGCAGTGGCGGGGGTGGGCGGTGGGGGCGGGCGGCGGTGGGCAGCCGCTCGGGGCACCAGCGGTGGTGGCCTGTGGCGGTGGGTGCGGGTGGTGGGGGCGGGCAGCGGCGGTCGGAGGCCTGCGGTGGCGGGCGGCTGCGGCGGCGGCAGAAGGATGGAGTTTGGGCCGGCGGGGCGCGCGCGTGTAAAGGGATTAGGTTTCCTATACGCGCACGCGGTTGGGGATATCTATTCTCTTAAACTGCGAAAAGCCGACAGAAGTTATCTTCCATCGGCCACTTGAGGCCGACGGAAGTTATTTAACTTCCGTCAGCTTTTCGAAATGCCGACGGAAGATAAAATAGGCGACGAAAACTTTATGTTTTCTTGTAGTGTAGGTGTCAATAGAACTTGGATTTTGTTTAGTTTAAGATTTAGATGTTTTGCTATCTTCATCATAGGCATGAGTGTTGTCTAGATCTCCTATACTATGCACTTGCAACATCCCATCTATCAAAGTTTTATGCACTTGCAACATCCCATCTATCAAAGTTTTCACCTCTATTCACAATATCTAGATTACACTTTTAGTTCTTGCTTGTTCTCGATTTGAGGTAGGAATTAAGACCTTCGTGGTCAGGATGATCGAGCATTCACAAGATCGGTAACCTCTAGGATATTGGCCGAGTGATTCCATTGGCGTAATGTACATTGCACGTTGTAGTCAGATCATCAGGTTCAACCTCCACTAAATCAACTTACCCCATCTCAACAAAAGATCGGGTGCCTTTGCCTCTATCAGTTGTCATCCATCACTAATGGTTAGATAATTAGTGATGGTGTTGGAATATGGGGAGGCTACACTAGCTGGTAATTTTAAATTTTAACCCCTTAGCTAAAGAACAATGCGTGTGAGGGATCATGAATCGTTACCTTCTAACGTGAGATGCGCTAGTGCAGTGGAAGAAGTTGTTGAGAAAGCGCGTCCATGCTCAACCTCGCTTTGCTTTGCTCATTCGCCGGCAATCAAGTCAACGAAGTCCGGCGAGCTCCACGTGAAGAACATGATGAGGCCTCTATTCGAGCAGCGCCTCCATGGAGTCCACACGTACAGGGATGAGATTTTTCTCACGCCAGCGTGCTAGCACCAATCATGAGATCTGGGGAGAGAATCTGATCTCAACTCTTTGAGATCAACAAAGGGAGAGGAGAGGTGTGGTGGCTAGGGTTTTAGCAATTAGAACAGTAGCACACAACCTCCCTCTTCCTCCCTTTATATAGTCCCAAGGCTTGAGCCCTTACTCATAATTAAGGCCTAACAGATCCAATTTGTTTTGCCTTAATTGGAACTTTTGATTTAGGACCGGAACTTCCGATTTTAACTCTTTGTCTCTAAATTTGAATTTATCCAGAACTTGTGGTTTGCCTAGATCCCAAAACTTCTGATTTTCAATTGGAACTTCCGATCAGTCTAGGAAACTGAAGACCGTTCTAGGTTTGGAACTTTCGGTTTACAAATGGAAGTTCTGATTCGCCTAGAATTCTCTTAGGCACAATTCCTTCAGATGGGTGGTAGTTACTGCCTATCACTATACATGTGTATAAATAGGTGAGGCAAATAGAACACTTACATATCACATAGAATACTAAACCCTAGCGGCCACACCCGTTCTCCTCCACCATTATTTCGTCATCATTCTCCTTCATCATCGAGGCCTCCATCCTTTCATGGCCTCCTCCATCAACCTCTATTCTAGTATGGCCTCTTCCATCACACCCTCCATCCTGTTACTGGCCCTCCTTGCCACTGCCTCGTCTCATGCATCTTCTCCTCCTAAGGTCCTCCTCATCCTACTCTTTCTACTCCTCCTACTCCTCTATCGAAGCTAGGGTTTGTTATTTGTTTCTTTGTGAATAGCTCAATGAAGATAAGTTTATTACTATGAGGATGCATGTGACATTTAGGATCTTTTTTGGTTTTGATAAGCTTGCTCATTCAATGATGTTACATTATGTGCTACTAGTATTGTTTATTTGTTTTGTTCATGTAATGATCTTACATTATGCACTCAATGAAGATACGACTATTAGTATGAAGATGTTTGTGATAATTAGGCTCTTTTTTCGTTGACAAGATTGTTCATGCAATGATTATATTACATGCTACTATTATTGTTCTTATATTTTGTCGATGGAATGATTCTACATTATGTTCTCACTTTCATATAGTTTGGTACTTTACATTTATTTTTCTTCAATATTCTTTATGGATAACATTTAATTAATTATTTGTCACGCACACCTATGAATTGAAATATAACTCAGTGACGAGGAGGCCATTAAATCGATAGCTTGATATCTAAGAGCAATCCATGTTTTTGTCTTTCGGTTTACACAACTATTATTGTACTTTTTTCATCTGCATCCACTCATATCAATGCAATACACAATATTCAGTTTTGTTTATTAGGGTTTACACAAGTATTATTGTAATTTTTCATCTTTGTTAAATATAACAAGTATTAGCACTACCATAGAGAACCTAGTAGTTATGATGCACTGTCCACTCCTAGATTTATGTACCACAATCGGGATTGCCTAGGAACCTGCTACTATGACGTAAATCTCGATGGTCTACCAATGTAAGTGAAGTGTGATGTACATCTCTAAGTACTTCCTTGAAAAGTATTATAACAATAAAATTTAAACAAAGCTAGTTAGACAATGCTATATCTACATAGATCATCTAGTTAACCACCGACATGTGCAAATAACTTACAACCGACTTCTTGTTGATGATCGTATTATTTATTGTGTTGACATATAACCAGTCAAGATGTATTACAAGAGGGTCTTCCTTACTGGAGTTATATCTGTTGGATTGCCAAAATAATAGATATGCTTCAAATGCTCCATATGGTCAGCATCAACCTCCGTGGCTATCCACTTCACCATCCCCTGCACAACATTGCTAGGGCTCTCCCATGATATTATAATGAACCCATGTTAAGCACATAAATAAAACATGCATGTCTAGTAAGTAATGTCAATTCTATATATATACATTCACAAAGGGTGGTCTGAATTTAGTAGAAGAGGTGCCCTAACACAAGGGAACTATTTGGTAATAACAATGGGTCAAGCCCCATTGACAGTTATAGCCATTTTACAGTAACTTTGGTGATGACAAGACCCCAACAACTATCAAAGTGGAGCACAACAATGATAGTGGTATACATATAGAACTGACATTACTTACTACACATGCATATTTTGTTCATGTGCTTATAATAGTTTCATTATAATGTCAGGGGAGGGTCCCAGCAATGATGCAGATAGGAAGGGGAAGCAGATATCCAGGGAGGTCAACACCGACTAAATGGACCAATTGAAGTACATTTGTTATTTTGGCAATCCAACAGATGTAACTCCAGTAAGGAAGGCTCTCTTGCAAGTCATCTTGGCAGGTTTATCCTTTTATAGTTTGTTATATGTCTGGACAATAAATAACGTGATTATCAACAAGAAGTTGGTGGTATGTTATTTGCACATGTCGTTGCTTAATGAGATCATATATACAGATAGCCTTCTCTAACTAGCCTTGTTTAAAATTTATTTTATAGTACTTTTCAATGCAGTACTGTAAAAAGTATATCACACCTCACCTACACCACTAGACTACCGAGATTCAAGTGGCAGCAACAAGGTCTGAGGTAGTCCCAATTGCGGTACATAAAGCGACTGATGGACGGTGCTATCTAACTATAGGTTTTGGCCATTTCAACATCAATAATGGTACAATTGAGGCTTTAATGTATGTGTTATAAACCTGCGGTATGATGTAATATTAGGTTATAAATCTTCTGTGCTGAATTATATGTGTTTCATGATAAATTGTCTGTGAATGTTCGATATGTTAGCTGCCAAATCCTTGCTTTGACTCAGGATACAACCTACAAACTATTATTTTTCAAAATAACCATAATATTAGTGACATGTAACAATATTCACCCGTCAATAAAGGCTCGGGTGAATATTTATACCCATCACTAAACGACCTATAGTGACGGGTAACTATTACACGTCACTGATGAGACCCTCTTATAAGACGATGGTGGGAGTCTACAATTAGGGCTGCATCATCACTATAGGATCATATAGTGATAACTGGTAACTATTTTGCCACTTTTAGTGTCGGTTAATAGAACAAAGTGACACTAATGTATTAGTATCGGTTCATAAATGGAATCTCCACGTCACTCTTATCACGTCAGTGATGTAACATTTTTAGTGATGGGTGCACCTATCACTAAAAGGTCAATCTTTAGTGACAGTGACAGTATTCACCCATCATTAAAGGTTGCCTACCCATCACTAAAGGATCATTTAGTGACCGTTGATTATTGTTACTCTTCACTAATATTATGGTCAATTTAGTAACCGTTGAAAAGTATAGATAATCTAGTTAACCAACAACATGTGCAATAACATACCACCGAGTTCTTGTTGATGATCGCGCTATTTATTGTGCATACATATAACCAACTGTCAGAGGATAAACCTGTCGAGGTGTCTTGTAGGAGAGCCTTCATTACTAGAGTTACATCTGTTGGATTGCCAAAATAACAGATGTGCTTTAGTTGCTCTATTTGGTCAGTGTCGATCTCCCTGACTACCTGCTTCCCCTTCCCGTCCACAACATTGCTAGGGCCTCCCCCTGATATTATAATGAAATCATGTCAAGCACATAAATAAAGCATACAAATCTAGTAAGTAATTGTCCACAACACTGACTAGATGATTGATCTTTATGAAGCAACTATCAACAATATATGTTGGTACTATAGGATTCTTCATACTTGCCATATCCTATATTTGAAACGATAAAAAATTCTATAAAACCATATGAATGTAACCTAATATATATTGAATATGATTGCTCTCAGATGTCGGGTTGCCATCTTAATAGTCTCCTCGCTACTAAGCTACAATTTTTGTGTGACAACTATTTCATTAAGCAAAAGTCCTATGCATTAATAATAGAAAGCATGTAATAAAACTATGAAAGGCGCATAATGAAATAATATTGCGTGAATAAAGTGTAGGATCAATAATATTAGCACAAACATCCTCGTATTAGCACATGATGAACCTAAATTATCACACAAATCCTCATATTAGCACATAATGAACTTAAATTGTCACACACATCCTCATATTTCACAAATAGCATCATCTTCATTGAGAAAATATTTCCACAAAATGTATATTCACATTAGATCACATTCCCACATATTAGGAGGAGGATCTTAGGAGGATGAAGAGGAGTATATGCAATCGAGGTGGCGGCGAGTTGGGTCGGCCACGCACAACGGAACAAACAGCGGAATGGAGGGCACACACAACGGAGCGGGCCACTATGGTACCAGCGAGGAGCACGATGAACAGGCGAAGGTGGTAGTGTGAGAGGCTAGGCCGGGTTAGGTTTGTGCCAACTGAGAGTGTGCAGATTAACTCCAGGGACCGTCTATTTATCTAGCCATAAATGTCATCAGTGATAGGTAATTGATTATACCTATCACAACCGTACCATCACTAATATGAGTGCCCCGGCCTTTTTAGTGATTGGTCTCCCTACCACCCATCACTAATATTGCATCATCACACAGACGCATCCAAACTGATTCGTAACTAAAATTGTATTAGTGATGTGCAACAATTATTCATCACTAAATATATGTCACTAAAGACTAGTTTTGTGGTAGTGTAGTGGTGTATGCATGTGCGTCGAAAGGTGATACATAGACATCAATATGAACATATATATACGATATTATCTACAGGTAAAGCAATATACACTCAGTCTGTCAGTCACTCATACACACTAAATAATACTCTCTCCTTCCCATTATCTCCATCATCTAACAACTTGACACGATGACCAAGACGAGAGATATGGAGCTTAAATTCTCTTCGTATGTTGTGTTTCTTGCTTTGTTTTTCCGCACTCTCAACCTACATGTGCATGTGACAATGTGGAGTACTAGTAAAATAAGAAACAAAAGCGGAAGTCAAAGCTATGCATGTAGACTTTAAATCAATTCACACATAATACGATGTGCTGTTTTAATGACTCAACTATTAGATGATGTAGATTGTGAGAAATCTGAAAAACACTTAGATGATGGAGATAATGGGAAAGATGGAGTATAACACAGATTAGCGGATTACGGAGCATGATGGCTCAAACGGCCACTTGGCCCAGAGAATTAATTAATATGCATGTATGTAGAATTAATTAATATGCATGTATGTATGCAGCATCGTACTAGACAGATAATTCATATACATTGTTGTTACAATCCCCAATAATGTCGGCAGGGCGACGCGTGATCCCAGCGTGAGTGCACAAGGCCCAAAGACAGGTGATAAGGTCGCCGCCGCCCTGGGATGCCACCACCTCGGCGTGGCCCTGCACGTCATTGGACGGCACCAGGTAGATGACCAGGTGCACCCAGAACTTCGCAAGGAGCTTCCACGCCTCGGACTGATCTAGCCGCTTCAGCTCATGCAACAGCTTACCATCGCTCTGCACCGTCGTATCTCCCAGCTTGTGGCACAGATGTGATCCGTCGACCATCACTTGTTGGCTATCATCTTCTTCCTCCACCGGTTGATTGTTGGGCACACCGTCCAACCGCACCATCTGGAATCACGATCCAGCTAGTTTTCATGCCCTCGTACCTGTTGGACACCCACATCTCGTCGACCGGGAGCATTTTGCGGAGGTGCACCACCAGGTACATGTAGTACTTGGACAACATGGATGCGATCTGCCGATAATCTGCCTTTGACGGGCTGCCGCTGGTGGCGGCTGCGGCTGCAGGGTGGTCGTCATGGAACATATATATCGAGCAGCTCGGTGGCCAGGTGGTAGGCTAGGATGATGTCGGTAGTGGTCTTGTCACGGAAGACGAGGCCGGTGATGGCCTGTATGGGGGATGGCTCATGTGCTATGGTCGAGGACACAGTTTTTATCATCGAAGGATTCGATGATCTCCGACGAGACATTTACCAGCAGCGTCACATGGATCGTCTTTGGAAAACGCTTGTTGACGGGACCACAGGCGTCAAAGATGGACAGCTGGTAGATGCTCATCTTGCCCTTGGACAAGCACAATGTAGCGAACCGTACCATGATGATCAACGAGTAGAACCGACGTAACCACAACCCACAATGGGAGATTGTTTGTTTGCTGAGTGCTAGAGGCACTCGGCGAAGGCCTGTTTACACTCGGTGAATGTTTTGCCGAGTGCGACACTCGGCGAACTACACTCGGCAAAACAAGTCTCGGTGAAGATGATTTCGCTAGGTGTATTTTGTCGGCTACTTAGCAAACACTTCGCTGAGTGCTAAAAATAACACTCGACAAAAAAGTTACAAATTGTGCGCAATCGTCGATGATGGTTGTTTTGCCGAGTGTCAAAATTTGGTACTCAGCAAAAAAAAACTAGACGCCGGGCGTGGCGCCGGGGACAGTGCGTGGCGTGGCCGTGCGACACCGGGGGAAGGGAGGGGCGGGGTGCCCGACGTGGCACCGGATAGGGGTGGGGCGGCGAGCCCGGCGCGGCGCCGGTTGGGGTGGGGAGGGGCGTATGGGGTGCCCGATGTGGCGCCGACTGGGGACGGGGTAGGGAGCCCGGCGCAGCGCCGGCCAGGGTGGGGCGTGTCGGGGGCAGGACGGGGAAACCCGGCGCGGCACCGATCGGGGCAGGGTGGGGCATGGTGGGGCTCTCGACACGGCACCGACCGGGGGCGGGGAGGGGCACGACACTGGGGGCAGGGTAGGGAGACCGGTGCGGTGCCGGCCGGGGACTACGCGGGGCAAGGAGGCGGCCCGGCGAGACGTCGGAGCGACAACCGGTTGCAATGGGACAACGACGGAGCGGCACCAGGGTGTAGCCGGGTCGGAGCCGGTGTGGTGGCAGGGAGGAGAGGGAGGATGGAAGTGAATGGAGGGAGGGAAGGGAAATAATAGGGTATTTAAAGAAGATTTGTGAAAATTTTGAAAAAAAAAAGTGCGCCAAAGATTGAAATTTCACTAGGAAATTGTGCAGAAATACAAAATGTTTGTTTTCCGAGTGTTGCACTTGGCAAACCCAAATTGTTTCCGAGTGCCTCAAATTTGGCACTCGGCAAACATTTTTTTATTTTTTTAAAAAAATTTTCAGAATTTCATTCTTTTCCTTAACAAAATTTACAAAATAATAGTGGGTAAAACATGAATATGATTTTTCTATAATTTTTGGTTTATTATTTTTGTTGACACGAAAATGTGCCCCCGCACTTGGGTTAGTTCGACGATCCAAAAGTGTGCGGATACTTAGGAACAAGCCTAAGCGTAACACAACACCGACGTCGCGTTTCGAGTACCCTTAATCGTGGTAAGAGGGATGGAGTCGCCGGGTAATCAGATCACACATAAATAATCCAATTTAGTCGAAAGAAATGTATTGAATAGAACAAATTAGCATGCCGAGCAGAGCCTGACTGATTCGAAGTATAACGTGAAGGGTGTCGCCAAAGGATACCTTCGGCATCTGGTGCGAAGTGTCCCGCCGAAGGGTACCTTCGGCGTTCGGACTGATCTGGCCGAAGATGAACTCCGAACCGATCTGGACGCGGCAAACACCTCCGAACAGCGGGGTTCGGCGCGAAGTTCCGATATAGTAAGATACAGAATAATGACTTGGACACAACGCATGGGCGTGACTTCATCTAACGTGGGGTACGAGTGTGGCGAAGCTTGTCGTGATGAAGCCTGTTGCGAAGCGTGTTGGCGTGCGGGATTTGGTCAAACCGACAACAGCGTGACAGTCTGACACGAGCGGTTGAAGCAGCAATCTCGCCGAAGGGTGTTCTGGCAGCCTCCGAAACCAATCTCTCAGCTCTGGACACCTCCGACGAAGTAGCTCCGAACGTGGAAACCTGCAACAGAGTAGATTCGAAGTACCAATTCGGCCCGAGGACTGAATTCTGCTAAGTGTTGCACTAGGGGGTGAAGGTAGCAATCTATTACGCAGATTAGCGGATACTTCACAAGCGAAGTAACAAGGTGATAGCAATCTATTACGTAGATTAACGGATACTTCATAAGTGAAGTAACAAGGATTACCACTGTTCCGAAAATAAAGGTACAGTTCAAAGCTAGGGCTTTGTGTCGATTTGTGTTGGGGGTTCTGTCGCGCCCCGATTTATCGAAATCGGAACATTATTGAATTTCCATAGAAAAACAATAATACAAGAGGTTCATCATGCGACAATCGTACATACAACAGTATTCATGGTATGCAGACCATATTTATTACATCAGAATTTTAATAAAAACAGTAATAAAGATAATAAAAATGCATGACGAACGTCTTCTTCAGGATCTTTGCTTGACTGGGTCGCTACTCCAGACCGTCTTCATAGTAGGCATCCTCTGTGGTGTTCAACGGGTATGAGTACAAAAGTACTCAACAAGCCACCGCGAATGCAAGTAATAATGCAAGATAATAGCAAAGGAAGGATAATGGCTAAAAGTGCGGAAAAGCACATTTTCAGTTATTGCATTTAGTATAGTCAAATTTCATCATGCGGAAACGTAAACATGAACAACAATAACATCTTCTAACTCGAGGAGTACGTTTTACCTCCTCGCACAACAGTCCTTACATGTCAAACCAACATGCACATCCATGTTCAAAGTAATCTAACTGTGAGATGTCACGCAACCCGCCCTTGACCGTGGGCTCAGCTTTTCGAAAAGATTAATGACTCTGATCACAGATGTACTACTGTACCCACAAGGCACGCACTCATCCCAAACGAGATGACCCATACCATGGGAACTCGTGCCAAAACCTCGACATGAAATGCTCCAAGCGATAACCACCCGCTCTAGGTTTCGCCGGCGCGCCGGGCCGCATCCCGGCAAACGTCGCACCCCTTTTGCGCCACATTGGTTCAAGCCACCCGCAGGTGCTGCTTGACCCATCTCCAAATGGTGGCCTCGGTTTGGAACACTCCATACCTTAGTTAGGACTTACCCATTAGACTTGTGGTTAGTACGGAAATGTATTGCAATGGATCCCGCAGACCGGTCCTTATAGTGCCCCGAGTGCTACCGACCAATGCCCTAGCTTGCACCCGGAACCAACCATGCATTCACTCACAACCACAACTCCGACACCGACAGAATTCCAAGGATAAGAACAACGGGGATCATATAGTAGAACCAATCGCTACGACTCATTTTTAATCCCATAGCAATCGTGTCAATACATTAGACACTAGCTAATAATACTAATCACATGGTGACAAGGAGTTTAGGCTAGAGAGCATGGCTTGGGTTTCACATCAAGGTCGGGGGATCCTAATAAATATATTGTAAGGGTTTCATTTGACTAATGCAGGTATATCCTATGTGTTTTAGCGATAGTTTAGTAAGACATGGGTTCAATATGCTCAAAAGATTGGTTTGGTGACTTGCCTTGTTCAGCGAATGGGGAGGGAGGAACTTCCGGGTAATATTCTGACTCCTTGGCGGCGTCGTAGTCTTTCCAATATAAATAACGTAAAATAAAATAAATACAACATTCAATTTAAACAATATAAAATCACACAACAAGCACATAGGTTTAAACTGGTTTAATTTAAAGGAAATCAAGTTGTTAAGTTTCTGAATTTTATTTCATAAATAATTTAAAAGGAATTATAGTGAAGTGTTGTCCTTTGAAAATGGGTTTTAAATGTGGGTAACCTCATTTTAAGCTTTCTAATCAATTTAAGATGAAAGGTTCATGGGCAATGTAGTGGTTTTCAGTATATGGACAGAAAGAAAATAAATATAAACTTTACTAAAATTTAAATAATTGAATTTACATTTTTACCCTAAGGGCATTTGAATACCTATTTAAATGATCATGAAAAATCCAAAGTAAACATACTTTTTTATGGAACTAATGTGTAGAGAATAAAATTACAAAATTTCTGGAATTGAAATGACAATTTTTAGAGTTCAAATGCGCCAGATATGAATTTTACAAGTTTAAAACAGTTTCTGGAATTTATTTTCAAATTTAAAACGCCTCGGGTCCACGGTGAGCCAGGCCCACGGTGAACCCGCGCACTGTGCGCGTGGTCCGGCCTAATCTGGACCATTGGATCCAGATCCAACACGCGAGGGTGAGGCGGGGAGTTAAAATAACGCGAACGGCTGAGATTAAAACAACGAACCAGTACGCGATGAACGGCTCAGATCGAGTGCGGGTTTTAAATACCGATGGACGCGCGAGATTAAAACATACCGCTTCGATTAGATCCGACGATGCAGATTAAATCGCGCACATGGTGAAGCTGGCGCCGCTCGATCGCGATCGCACGGTCGGGATCGAATCCGACACGGCACGGGTACTCGACCCGTGCCGGTCGTCTTCTCCGGCGACGGCGAGCGGTACAGTGGCCACGGCGGGCTACGACGGTCGGTTCTAAGGGCTAAAACAGAACCAGTACACTGCGGGGGTCAAGAGGGTACCGTTGGAGGGACTTGGGGTCGTCGGAGCATGGCCAGCAACGAGCGAGGGTGGCGAAGGTGTTCGGGTCCTCGTTGGCGATGGCGTTCCGGCGGGGTCCGTCGGTGATGGAGCGGTGGCCGAGGTCGGGGTGGTCGCTATGGTCACGGCGGTGTGGTCGTCGAGGACGGAGGGGGGCTCTGGCGACGGCGAGCAGTGACTGGAGTGAAGGTGGTGGTGGTGCACTAAAAGTTGAATTGCGAGCGCTCTGGTTCGTTTTCGCAGCGATAAGGCGTAGGGGTGCAATGCGGATGGCCAGGGGGTTTAAATAGGGTCGTCGGTGGGAGCAGAGGGGGCATAATCGGGGGAGGCCGAGAGTAAAACCTCTCATCAATGCCGGCGAGCACCTGCCTTGCATGCGTTCATTCGATCCGGGGGCGATGACGCGGTGGAATAAAGGGGGAAACGGTCGGGAGAACTAGGGGGAATCAATGCCGATGAGTAATTAAGGAGAGAGGGCCGGCAAGAGCGAATCCGAGGAGGGTTAGGGTTTCGGCCGGCAGGGGGGGATTTGGGGGCGGATCTCGCGGGAGAGACGGGCCCGATAGGTGGGGGCCACTGGCCAGCGAGGGCGAGCGCATGAGCGAGGCGGCTAACGGGTGGGGTCGGGCTCGGGCGCGAGGGAGGACGGTTGGTGCCGATAGGTGGGGCCAGGGTGTCGGGCGTGTGTCCGAGAGGAGAGGGGGTCACCGACGGGTGGGGTCAGGCTATCAGTCCGAGGCGGGCGAGAGTGATGGGCTGGGATGACCGGGTGAGACAGAAAGGGAGGAGGGAGCCCGTTACTGTTTAAATGAATTTCTGATTAAAAATAATCACAGAAAATGGATTAAAATATTAAGACTACTTCCAAAGTTGATAAAAATTTGTAAAAATTCTCAAAAATATATCTTGGCTTTGGGATCATATACAAAAATTTTCAGCTCCTGTTTTGGCTATTTCATCAATGTTGTAGCTCAAAAGGGTAAAGGAGGGTATTAAAGGTATTTCCAAAATAATTAATTCCAGGTAATTGAATTAAATAATATTTTTATTTCCTTGAAAATTGGGGGTGTTACAAACCTATCCCCCTTACAAAGAATCTCGTCCTCGAGATTGGAGCGCTACTCGAATAGTTCAGGGTATTGAGCTTTCAACTCGTCTTCTTTTTCCCATGTAGCTTCTTCGGCGGGGTGGTTGTCCCACTGAACCTTGCAGAAGTGAACTGATGGGGGATTGGTCCCGATCTTCCGCTAGGTAAAGGATAAACTTGGGTTGGTGGAGAATCTCGACGTTGGCGATCCAAGGCTCCGGTCCGGCGGATCAAAACCTTGCAATCGTTACACCACTGTCTCCGTTGGTTATCAACCACGCAGAACGCGATTGACCTCGCCATGAAGGCTAATTCCTGCAAGCGAACCCAAGAACACAAGCAAGAACAGGAAGGATACAAATCGAATGCCAAATCACAGACAAACGAAGATAAGGTGAGGTTTCACAAACGCCAATGCAGCAGCCAATCGGTCCGGTGCAAGAGGCGGGATCTAAACACAACAGTGTAGATGCAACAAAGCAAAACCTAACCCTAGAGGCGGCTGGCGTGAGAATATATAGGGCGGCAGCCTGTGGAAGGCGAACAGACACGGGCTGTGGGCTAGAAGACGTACAAACTCAGACTAAGGGCCAACATGGCCTAGTTCTGTCATGCAGGACTGTTTAAATCACACAGAACGACTTGAGACTCCAAATGAGGTGAAACCAACGGCAAACGATCCATCTTCTCCTCAGATTTCCAAAAAGTCAAAGACCGCCAATCGGACTTCGTATGAGGAAGTTATGCCCATTTTGGTGCAGGGTGGTTGATGTAGTCCGAACCAGCAAAATCTTGACTTCAAAACATCCGTGCGACTCCGTCTTCAGCTCCAACTCTTCTATTCCATCTCCCATGTTCCTAAGCAACAAAATATCACTAGTATTCAGTAGCATCCCATCCAACAAATATAATCAAAGTTGCTAAGGAAAGAATTAACCTCATGGTTCAAGCGACGAGCACGGGCGCGTGTGATTCGTCCTAGTAACTGAATTGTAGGTGGAGGCTCCATGTGTGTATCATGTGAAGTGATGTCCTCATCATCCTCCCCCTCTTGAATTGGAGTCGTCCTCGACTCAAGCTCATCGTCAGCTCCCAAATAGGGTTTTAAATCATCAGCACGGGGCATCAATTTGAACTTTCTCAAATCAGGAAAACGATCCTTGCGCAAGTATAACCAAACAAGATCTCCTGGTTTGAAAAACATCTTCTTTCTTCCTTTATTTGTCTTTTGAGCAAAATAGCGTGCCTTCTTTTCTATAACTTCCTTGGTCTTCAGATGCATAGCTTTCATAAACTCTGCACGCTTAGTTGCCTCCATGTTTGCTCTCTCTTGAAAAGGAAGTGGCAGCAAATCAAGTGGTGTGATTGGCTTAAAACCATACACCACTTCAGACGGGCACAATTGTGTTGTTGAGTGGACAGCTCTATTGTATGCAAATTCAACATGTGGAAGACAGTCCTCCCATTCTTTCAAGTTCTTCTCAATCATTATTCGCGGCAACATGGAGAGTGTACGGTTTACCACCTCTGTTTGACCATCAGTTTGCGGGTGACAAGTTGTTGAAAACAGCAATTTTGTGCCAAGCTTGGCCCACATTGTCTTCCAAAAGTAACTCATAAACTTCACATCATGATCTGAAACAATGGCTCTAGGCATCCCGTGCAATCTCACAACTTCCCTGAAAAATAAATCAGCAATATGTGAAGCATCGTTGGTCTTGTGACAGGGAATAAAATGTGCCATTTTAGAAAACCTATCCACTCTTACAAATATGGAGTCTCTCCCCCTCTTTGTGCTAGGCAATCCCATAATAAAGTCCATGCTAATATCTTCCCAAGGTGCACTAGAAACAGGAAGTGGAGTATACAAACCATATGGGTTAAGTTTGGACTTAGCTTTATGGTATGTGGCACAATGCTGCACAAATCGTTCAACATCTCTCCGCATCTTTAGCCAATAAAAATTATTGGACAGCAGGGCCAAAGTCTTTTCTCTCCCAAAATGTTCCATTAATCCACCGCCATGTGATTCCTGCAATAACAGCAAACGTACAGACGAATCTGGAACACATAGCTTGTTAGCATGGAACAAGAAACCGTCATAAACATGAAATCTTTTCCAACCTTTCCCATCATTACATTTAGTGTATGGTTCAGCAAATTCTTTATCTACAACATACAAATTTTTCAAACTTTCCAAATCTGGAACGTTAATATCAAGTTGAGATAAAAGAACAATCCTACGAGACAATGCATCAGCAATCACAATTTCTTTGCCGTTCTTGTTTTTCACAATGTATGGGAAAGATTCAATAAATTCAACCCCTTTAACATGTCTACGGTTCAGTTTAGCTTGCCCTCTCAAATATTTTAGTGCTTCATGATCAGAATGTATAATAAACTCCTTAGGCAAAAGGTAATGTTGCCAAGTTTCAAGCACACGCACTAAGGCATATAATTCCTTATCATAGGTAAAATAATTCAATTGTGGACCATGCAATTTCTCTCTAGAATAGGTCACGGGTTTACCTCCTTGTAGCAGCACACCTCCTATTCCAACACCACTAGCATCACATTCTAACTCAACAGGCTTACTGAAGTCGGGTAGCTGAAGTAGAGGTGCACGTGTAAGGCGATCCTTGAGTGTGGCAAGAGCTTGTTCTTGTGCTGACTCCCAAGTAGAAGTAACTCCCTTCTTGGTCAACTCAGGTAAAGGACCAGCTATGGTGCTGAAATCTTTCACAAAACGCCGGTAGAAACCTGCAAGACCAAGAAAACTACGTACTGCAAGGTTAGTTTTAGTGGCAAGCATGACACGTCCTTTCAGATTAATAGCTTGTGATGAAGAAGGAGACACAACTTTATCTTTTTGTTGCCTCGAAAGCGTTTTAGCTACTTGCTGATTTTCATAAAGTTGTTTGCTCTTTTGTGCGTCCCTAGCACGTTTTTCTTGTTCAAATTTCATAATTTCAGCAGGAGTCATAGGAAGCAATGTAACTTTCTTTCCTTTATACATAAATGTGTACTTATTGCTCCTACCATGGTGTGTAGCATCATTATCATATACCCAAGGTCTACCAAGTAATAGAGAACATGCTTGCATTGGTACTACATCAAAATCAGCACTTCCGAAGTATGTACCAATGGCAAATTCGATGTGAGCAGTTTGTGTTACCATGACCTTACCGCTATCGTTGAGCCATTGCACGTGGTAAGGGTGTGGATGTGCACGTGTGGGAAGTTGAAGCTTCGTTACCATGTCCTGGCTCACCAAATTGTTGCAACTACCGCTGTCGATGATGACACGTACACGACGGTCTTTGACGCCGAAGAAGGTCTGAAATATATTGTTCCGTTGTGCCTGGTCGTCCTGGTCCATGTGAATGCTCAAGTCACGTTGTACAATAAGTGCTGCCATGTTAGAGAAAAGACAAAGCAACGAAGAATAATCCTTATGTAAACAGCTAGGTGTGGTGGTGGGTGTGGGGTGGAAGCAATCCGTCAAGCACCTTACCCACGCTTGCAAGTGTTCTTACCACGCCGCAGTGAGGTCACCGGCCTACAGGTGATGAACCAAGTGGAGGGTGGTGGCAATTGCAAGGAATGAACCTGTCCTGACCAAGAGAAAGGTGTAGCTTGGAAGGCAAAGTGAGTAGCAAGGATTAGCGATAATAATAACAGTTAAACCAAGTTCAATAAGTATTCCCTAGTACTCGTCAAAGTTGCTGGCCTTAGTGCTCCCAAGGTGAAAATTCAAGCAATAGAGGGAAACTATGTGCCCAAAACTCAAATGGAAGCAACACAGGCCAAATTCAGCTCTCTGCAGATCTGACAAGAGATCGGACAAGAGTTCGGACAAGGGATTGGACAAGCAGAAACTGCCACTGCCTGCCACTGATCGGACAAGAGATCGGACAAGAGTTCGGACAAGAGTTCGGACAAGAGTTCGGACAAGCAACTAACAGGACCGCTTCTCTTTTTTATATATATTTTTTTCTCCTTTTTTTCACTCTATTTTTTTTGAACAAGGATGACCAGAGATGCAACCACAAAAATTGGCACCTACAACTGAGGTGGGATGTGGCTCACAAAATTTCAAACAAGTTCGTTGTCCGGCGAGCAAAAACTTTGTCCAATTTTTTTCTTTATCTTCCTGATTTTTTTTGGCGAGTTTGGTTACCCACCCAAATCGGGTCAGGAACACGCTCAAAAAATTTCAGATTTTTCTGACTAACGAGCGAAAAGTTATGCCTGTTTTACTGAAGGGGGGTCACAAGAGTCGATGTGGAAAACAAAGTAGGGTTGCGGAAGGGGGGGTTCGGTGGGGAAAATTTTTTTCTGAGACACAAGAACAACTACTACTCAAACGACACAGAGGGATGACTAAACCAGCAACAAGACTCGACCAAGAACACGAACTCAACAAAGTTAAAACTGAAATTAAAATCGCAAGGCACAAAGGGGTTCTCGGTGGGGAATTTTTTTTTGGTGCGGTTTTCTGGACTCTGGGTAAAAACAAAAGCAGATCGAGATTACCTAACGGGAAATCTGAGCTATGATACCAACTAATGGGGGATTGGTCCCGATCTTCCGCTAGGTAAAGGATAAACTTGGGTTGGTGGAGAATCTCGACGTTGGCGATCCAAGGCTCCGGTCCGGCGGATCAAAACCTTGCAATCGTTACACCACTGTCTCCGTTGGTTATCAACCACGCAGAACGCGATTGACCTCGCCACGAAGGCTAATTCCTGCAAGCGAACCCAAGAACACAAGCAAGAACAGGAATGATACAAATCGAATGCCAAATCACAGACAAACGAAGATAAGGTGAGGTTTCACAAACGCCAATGCAGCAGCCAATCGGTCCGGTGCAAGAGGCGGGATCTAAACACAACAGTGTAGATGCAACAAAGCAAAACCTAACCCTAGAGGCGGCTGGCGTGAGAATATATAGGGCGGCAGCCTGTGGAAGGCGAACAGACACGGGCTGTGGGCTAGAAGACGTACAGACTCAGACTATGGGCCAACATGGCCCAGTTCTGTCATGCAGGACTGTTTAAATCACACAGAACAACTCGATACTCCAAATGAGGTTAAACCAACGGCAAACGATCCGTCTTCTACTCAGATTTCCAAAAAGTCAAAGAACGCGCCAATCGGACTTCGTATGAGGAAGTTATGCCCATTTTGGTGCAGGGTGGTTGATGTAGTCCGAACCAGCGAAATCTTGACTTCAAAACATCCGTGCGACTCCGTCTTCAGCTCCAACTCTTCTATTCCATCTCCCATGTTCCTAAGCAACAAAATATCACTAGTATTCAGTAGCATCCCATCCAAACAAATATAATCAAAGTTGCTAAGGAAAGAATTAACCTCATGGTTCAAGCGACGGGCACGGGCGCGTGTGATTCGTCCTAGTAACTGAATTGTAGGTGGAGGCTCCATGTGTGTATCATGTGAAGTGATGTCCTCATCACGAACTACACGGCTCTTAGTTACCCTTTCCTTGGTTTCCAAGATCTTGACGGGCTTCTCGATATAGGTCAAATCTTCTTGGACGTTGAGTTGTTGAAGGTCGGCTTGCTCGGTGGGCACGCGAAGACAATTCTTCAGTTGAGAGATGTGGAACACATCATGAACTCCTGCCAAGGATGGAGGCAGTTCTAGTTGATATGCCACTTCTCCTTGCCATCAGAGGATTTGGAAAGGTCCGACGTAACAGGGTGCTAGCTTGCCTTTCATGTTGAACCTTTGAGTGCCACGGAGGGGAGTGACTCGGAGATAGACATAGTCACCCTCCTCAAAGGTTAGGTCTCTTCGACAGTTATCGGTGTAGCTCTTCTGTCGGGACTGGGCTATCTTCAATCTGTCCCTGATGATCTTGACCTTCTCTTCAGCTTCTCTTAGTATATCTGTCCCAAACAATTGCGACTCTCCGGTCTGATCCTAGAGCAGCGGCGTTCTGCACTTACGCCCGTAAAGTGCTTCAAACGGGGACATTTGCAGGCTGGCTTGATAGCTGTTGTTGTAGGAGAACTCCGCATAAGGCAAGTTCTTGTCCCACATTCCGCCAAAGTCTAGAGCGCAAGCTCTAAGCATATCCTCCAATATCTAGTTGACTCTTTCGGTTTGACCGTCGGTCTGTGGATGATAGGCGGTGCTAAAGTTCAGCCGGGTGCCGAGTTCCTCTTGAAGGTTCTTCCAAAACTTGGAGGTAAACTGACTCCCACGGTCAGATACGATCTTCTTAGGAACTCCGTGAAGACATACGATCCGGGTCATATACAACTCAGCCAACTTGGCGACGGTGTAAGTTGTCTTGACCGGGATGAAGTGAGCTACTTTGGTGAGTCGGTCGACGATCACCCAGATAGAATCATGACCAGCTTGGGTCCTGGGCAGTCCCGTGATGAAGTCCATTCCAATCTCTTCCCACTTCCATTCGGGGACCTTGAGGGTTGAAGAAGTCCGGCAGGTCTTTGATGTTCTGCCTTGACTCGCCGGCATGTGTCGCACTTGGCCACATACTCAGCTATTTCCCTCTTCATGCTGACCCACCAATATTTTTCCTTCAGGTCTTGATACATCTTGGTACTCCCGGGATGTATGGAGTATAGAGTATCGTGCGCTTCTTGGAGAATGAGAGTCTTCAACTCAGGCTTGTCGGGCACACATATCTGGTTTCTGAACTAGATGGTATCGTGCTCGTCCTCAGAAAATCCAGGGGCTTTACCCTTCCTCATGTTCTGCTGGATCTCCAAGATGTCTGGGTCTTCCTTCTACTTTTCTTGGATCTGGTCTATCAAGATAGGCCTAGACTCCAAGGCAGCGAGGTACGCTCGAGTGGTGATCCCTAGATTCAGCCTTTCCATCTCCTTGTATAATAAAGGGGCCTGGTCCTGAATCATGATGGCATTGCAGTACCCTTTTTGACTAAGGGCGTCTGCCACCACATTTGCCTTGCCTGGATGATACTGGATGCCCAAGTCGTAATCCATGATCAGTTCCAACCGTCTCCTTTGCCTAAGGTTAAGGTCCGGTTGGGTGAATATGTACTTGAGGCTCTTGTGGTCGTTGAAGACCTCACACCGATTCCCCACAAGGTAATGTCTCCATATCTTTAAGGCATGAACCACGACTGCTAACTCCAGATTGTGGGTTGGGTAGTTCAGCTCATGCGGTCTCAGCTGTCGGGAGGCGTAGGATATCACCTTCCCATCTTGCATTAAGACACATCCCAAACCTTGGCGAGAAGCATCGCAGTAGACGTGGAAGTCTTTCTGGATGTCCGGCAGGGTCAGGATTGGGGCTGACACGAGCTTCTTCTTGAGGGTTTGGAAGCTTTCTTCACAATCTGGGGTCCATTCAAACTTCACTTCTTTCTGTAGAAGTCTGGTCATAGGTTTGGCGATCTTTGAAAAATTCTCGATGAACCGGCGGTAGTATCCGACCAATCCGAGAAAACTCCGGATCTCGGTCACGGTAGTGGGCTGCAGCTAGTTGGTCACTGCTTCCATGGTGGTCGGGTCCACTGCTATTCCTCCGGCAGATATGACATGACTGAGGAACTTTACCTCAGACGACCAAAATTCGCACTTGCTATATTTGGCGTACAATTGCTGCTCCCTTAGCTTTCCGAGGGTTAGACGGAGGTGAGTTTCGTGCTCTTCCTTGGTCTTGGAGTAGACGAGAATATCGTCGATGAATACCACGATGAACTTATCCAAGAACTCCATGAAAACAATGTTCATCATGTTCATGAAAAAGGTCGGGGCATTCGTGAGTCCGAACGACATCACAGTATACTCGTACAGTCCATAGCGAGAGGTGAAGGCAGTCTTGGGTATGTCCTCTTCTCTAATCCTCAATTGGTGATAACCTGACCTGAGGTCAATCTTGGAAAACACCGAGGATCCCTTCAGTTGATCGAACAGGTCGTCGATCCGAGGCAATGGGTACTTGTTCTTGATGGTTACATCGTTCAAGGCTCTATAGTCCACGCACATCCTCTTGGTCTTGTCCTTCTTCATGTCAAATATAACCGGTGCACCCCAGGGTGAGGTACTCGGTCGGATGTACCCTTTTTGCTCCAGGTCTTCGATGTTGCTCTTAACCTCGGCTAGTTCATTGGCGGCCATCCGGTATGGACGCTTGGAGATTGGAGTGGTCCCGGGGACAAGTTCGATTCTGAATTCGATGTCACGCTTGGGAGGCATTCTTGGTAGGTCCTCTGGGAAGACGTCCATGAACTCCTTGACTATGGGCACTTCTTCAAGGGCTAGTGAGTGGAGGGACGCTTCGAGTGGTTTGCGGCTGGTCATCCGAAAGGTGACGGCTTCGCCTTCAGGGTTGGTCACTCTGATGGACTTGTTGGCACAGTCGATCACCCCCTTGTGCTTCATCAACCAATCCATCCCTAGGATGAGGTCGAGTCCGGTGCACTTAATGAGGACTGGCTCGGCCCGGAATAATATTCCTTGGATCTCTATCTTAACTTTAGGACTGTATAAGTGGGCTAAGGTCTTATTGCCTGGAGTGGCAATCATCATGGGGAAGGATAGAGGGAGCACGTCCAAGTTGTGGGTTTTCACAAAATCTTCAGAGATGACGGAATGTGTCGCTCCAGAGTCAAATAAAATCATAGCTGGTATGGAATTTACGGTAAACATACTGAACACGACTTCGGGAGCCTCTTGAGATTCCTCCGCGGTGATGTGGTTGACTCAGGCACGAACCGCCTGGTTGGGTGCCGCACCTTGGGGCTGCTTGGGGTGAGGACACTGGTGCAAATAGTGCCCTTCCTTCCGGCAGTTGAAGCAAACTACCGGCCTTCCTTGGCGATCCTTCAAGATCAGGGCCTTGGCGGCGGGCGTCGGCTGAGCGACCAGAGCTGGTGGAGTGGGGCGGGGATGCCCAGCGTTGGATCCACCGGCGGTGTGAGGCGGCCTGTAGGCAGGCCGAGGATGGTAGGCGGGCGCTGGTGGCGGAGGAACAAAGCGGGGCCTCTGGGAGTTCGCCTGTTGATGCTTGAAGGCGATCATCTTCCTCTTCTTGAGGTCCAATTTGTTCTGCTCAGTCTCTTGGATGAGCGCTTTATTGACTAGCCATTGGAAGTCGGCGTAGTCGGTGGTGACGAGCTGGATGGACAGCTCATCCTTGAGTCCCCGGAGGAACTTGGCCTGGCGGAGGGCATCGGTCCACACTTCTTTCGGCGCGTAGCGAGCCAGACGGTTGAATTCATGGAGATACTCCATGACGGTATGGTTGTCTTGTTGCAGGTCGTGGAACTTCTGCTGCTTGACCGCGATGACTCCGGCAGGGACGTTGGTGGCACGAAAGGCGATGGTGAATTCTGCCCATGTCACCACGTGGTCCTCAAGCTGGGACTCACGGTAGTTGTCCCACCATTCAGCGGCGGGACCCTGGAGCTGGTGAGTGGTGAAGGCCACTCGTTCCCGGTCGGTGCAGGGGAGGAGATCTAGTTTCTTCCCAATGGTGCGGAGCCAATCTCCGGCCTCCATGGGGTTGGTGGTGCTAGATAAGATGGGCGGGCGCACGCGCAGAAACTCTGAGAGTTGGGGAGTGGGCGCAGGTGCTGGTGCGCGAGGGGCAGGTTCTCCATTCTGCAGACGGTCCAACTGAGCTTGTTGGTGCTGCATTTGAGTGAGGAGGGCGGTGATCAGTTGGTTCTGGTTCGCCATCATCTCCGCCAAGGTGGGGTGGTTGGATGGCGACCCAGATTGTCGTGGGCCCGTTGCACCCCAGTTGGGTACAACACCCTCGGGCGCGTCGCGACTTCCTCCTTCTCCGTTGTTGGAGCCGGTGTTCTGGTTGTCGGCCATCTTCTGAACATACCATGTTATAAAGTAAAAAGCGGACGGCAATACAATTAAAGAAAGTAGCTCATAAAGCTCATGCGTATAAATCAAGTGGTAAAATTGTTCATTACACTGAAGCTCTTATTCTATCTACAACACAACTCGTTGTAGATAGCACCACATAAAAAAATTATTTTACTAAAATAGCGGTCTCTAATGCCTACTCTCCATCAGAGGCGGTCTCCGTGCTCTCGAAACCATGGGTACGCAGCTCTCGATGGATGGTGGGCTCGAGAAAGTTCTCGATGATTGGGTCGAAGACGAGGCCGGGGCGTGGTGCAGGGGCACTGGCGGTGGATGGTCCGGCGGTGGAGGGATGTTGTGGGATCCTCTTGGGGTGAGGGGCGGGCTCACGGATGGGCTTCCTCTTCCTCGGGAGGAGGGGAACCATCTCCGCGATGTCCTTCTGCAGCTACATAATCTTGCGCTGCAGCTCGCCGTTCTGCTGGATCAAGTTCTTTGTCTCCTGGCGAAGAAACTCAACCGCCTCATGGTGCTCATCGGCATCGAGCACCGCCTCGGTATGGAGGTCGTCCATAGCCTGAAGAAGACGTGACTGCTGGGCCATGACCGGATCACGCACGGAGTGAACTCAGAGGTAGATGCTACGGTAGGCACCGGGAGTGCGCTTCGGCACAAGCCGGAAGGACGAATTCTGAAGACGATCGTCATAGATCATCCTCAACTCCATGAAGGCCTGGAGGGCGACTCGTTGGCACGCGACGTTGAAAGTCGGGCCCCCAAGTGCGGTGGTGAAAGGTGGCAGATGCTCTCCAGAGCCGGGGACGGTGAGGGAGACGTCGCAAGGCCCGATAAACTCCTCCAAGTACACCCCTTGGAATTCGGGCTCGAAGAGGAACCCGAGGAATGTCAGCATCGTGCGGAGCTCCCGGGCGAAGCCCTCAAAGTGGCGGCAGTAGCTGTGGACTTGGTAGATAGGCATCTACAAACAGCAGTTGAAGAAAAGTGAGGGGAGGAACAAAGTTTATAAAGTAGGTTTTCGAGAAATAATTTCCTGCAGCTATTGTCTAGGCGGGTCTGTTTGGCTTCCTACAGTCAAGTCGGCTCTGATACCATCTTGTCGCGCCCCGATTTACCGAAATCGGAACATTATTGAATTTCCATAGAAAAACAATAATACAAGAGGTTCATCATGCGACAATCGTACATACGACAGTATTCATGGTACGCAGACCATATTTATTACATCAAAATTTTAATAAAAACAGTAATAAAGATAATAAAAATGCATGACGAACGTCTTCTTCAGGATCTTTGCTTGACTGGGTCGCTACTCTAGACCGTCTTCATAGTAGGCATCCTCTGTGGTGTTCAACGGGTATGAGTACAAAAGTACTCAACAAGCCACCGCAAATGCAAGTAATAATGCAAGATAATAACAAAGGAAGGATAATGGCTAAAAGTGCGGAAAAGCACATTTTCAGTTATTGCATTTAGTATAGTCAAATTTCATCATGCGGAAACGTAAACATGAACAACAATAACATCTTCTAACACGAGGAGTACGTTTTACCTCCTCGCACAACAGTCCTTACATATCAAACCAACATGCACATTCATGTTCAAAGTAATCTAACTGTGGGATGTCACGCAACCCGCCCTTGACCGTGGGCTCGGCTTTTCGAAAAGATTAATGACTCTGATCAGAGATGTACTACTGTACCCACAAGGCAGGCACTCATCCCAAACGAGATGACCCATACCACGGGAACTCGTGCCAAAACCTCGACATGAAATGCTCCAAGCGATAACCACCCGCTCTAGGTTTCGCGGCGCGCCGGGGCGCATCCTGGCTAACGTCGCACCCCCTTTCGCGCCACATTGGTACAAGCCACCCGCAGGTGCTGCTTGACACATCTCCAAATGGTGGCCTCGGTTTGGAACACTCCATACCTTAGTTAGGACTTACCCATTAGACTTGTGGTAAGTATGGAAGTGTATTGCAACGGATGCCGCAGACCGGTCCTTATAGTACCCTGGGTGCTACCGACCAATGCCCTAGCTTGCACCCGGAACCCACCATGCATTCACTCACAACCACAACTCCGACACCGACAGAATTCCAAGGATAAGAACAACGGGGATCATATAGTAGAACCAATCGCTACGACTCATTTTTAATCCTATAGCAATCGTGTCAATACATTGGACACTAGCTAATAATACTAATCACATGGTGACAAGGAGTTTAGGCTAGAGAGCATGGCTTGGGTTGCACATCAAGGTCGGGGGATCCTAATAAATATATTGTAAGGGTTTCATTTGACTAATGCAGGTATATCCTATGTGTTTTAGCGATAGTTTAGTAAGACATGGGTTCAATATGCTCAAAAGATTGGTGTGGTGACTTGCCTTGTTCAGCGAATGGGGAGGGAGGAACTTCCGGGTAATATTTCGGCTCGTCGGCGGCGTCGTAGTCTTTGCAATATAAATAAAGTAAAATAAAATAAATACAACATTCAATTTAAACAATATAAAATCACACAACAAGCACATAGGTTTAAACTGGTTTAATTTAAAGGAAATCAAGTTGTTAAGTTTCTGAATTTTATTTCATAAATAATTTAAAAGGAATTATAGTGAAGTGTTGTCCTCTGAAAAAGGGTTTTAAATGTGGGTAACCTCATTTTAAGCTTTCTAATCAATTTAAGATGAAAGGTTCATGGGCAATGTAGTGGTTTTCAGTATATGGACAGAAAGAAAATAAATATAAACTTTACTAAAATTTAAATAATTGAATTTACATTTTTACCCTAAGGGCATTTGAATACCTATTTAAATGATCATGAAAAATCCAAAGTAAACATACTGTTTTTATGGAACTAATGTGTAGAGAATAAAATTACAAAATTTCTGGAATTGAAATGACAATTTTTAGAGTTCAAATGCGCCAGATATGAATTTTACAAGTTTAAAACAGTTTTTGGAATTTATTTTCAAATTTAAAACGCCTCGGGTCCACGGTGAGCCAGGCCCACGATGAACCCGCGCACTGTGCGCGTGGTCCGGCCTAATTTGGACCGTTCGATCCAGATCCAACGCGCGAGGGTGAGGTGGGGAGTTAAAATAAAGCGAACGGCTGAGATTAAAACAACGAACCAGTACGCGATGAACGGCTCAGATCGAGTGCGGGTTTTAAATACCGATGGAAGCGCGAGATTAAAACATACCGCTTCGATTAGATCCGACGGTGCGGATTAGATCGCGCACGTGGTGAAGCTGGCGCCGCTCGATCGTGATCGCACGATCGGGATCGAATCCGACACGGCACGGGTACTCGACCCGTGCCGGTCGTCTTCTTCGGCGACGGCGAGCGGTACAGCATCCACGGCAGGCTACGGTGGTCGGTTCTAAGGGCTAAAACAGAACCAGTACATTGCGGGGGTCGAGAGGGTACCGTTGGAGGGACTTGGGGTCGTTGGAGCGTGGCCGGCGACGAGCGAGGGTGGCGAAGGTGTTCGAGTCCTCATCGGCGATGGCGTTACGGCGGGGTCCATCGGCGATAGAGCGGTGGCCGAGGTGTGAGTGGTCGCTACGGTCACGGCGGTGCGGTCGTTGAGGACGGAGGGGGGCTCTGGTGACGGCGAGCGGTGACTGGAGTGAAGGTGGTGGTGGTGCGCTAAAAGTTGAATTGCGAGCGCTCTGGTTCATTTTCGCAGCGATAGGGCGTAGGGGTGCAATGCGGACGGTTAGGGGGTTTAAATAGGGTCGTCGGCGGGGGCAGAGGGGGCGTAATCGGGGGAGGCCGAGAGTAAAACCTCTCATCAATGCTGGGGAGCTCCTGCCTTGCATGCGTGCGTTCGATCCGGGGGCGATGACGTGGTGGAATAAAGGGGGAAACGGTCGGGAGAACGAGGGAGAATCAATGCCGACGAGTAATTAAGGAGAGGGGGCCGGCGAGAGCGAATCCGAGGGGGGTTAGGATTTTGGCCGGCGAGGGGGGATTTGGGGGCAGATCTCGCGGGGAAGACGGATTCGATAGGTGGGGGCCACTGGCCAGCTAGTGCGAGCGCACGAGCGAGGCGGCTGACAGGTGGGGTTGGGCTCGGGCGCGAGGAAGGACGGTTGGTGCCGACAGGTGGGGCCAGGGTGTCGGGCGTGTGTGCGAGAGGAGAGGGGGTCACCGACGGTGGGGTCGGGCTGTCAGTCCGAGGCAGGCGAGAGTGACGGGTTGGGCCAGCCGGGTGAGAGAGAAAGGGAGGAGGGAGCCCGTTACTATTTAAATAAATTTCTGATTAAAAATAATCACATAAAATGGATTAAAATATTAAGACTACTTCCAAAGTTGATAAAAATTTGTAAACATTCTCGAAAATATATCTTGGCTTTGGGATCATATACAAAAATTTTCAGCTCTTGGTTTGGCTATTTCATCAAGGTTGTAGCTCAAAAGGGTAAAGGAGGGTATTAAAGGTATTTCCAAAATAATTAATTCCAGGAAATTGAATTAAATAATATTTTTATTTCCTTGAAAATTTGGGGTGTTATAGGTTCTGAACCGGCCTCACCCCTATATTTATAAGGGCTAGACTTCTAATCTCTAGGCCTAATCTGATAGGAATTGGCTTGATCACGCGTGGAAAAAGACTTAGTCAAAAATCGGACTCAATCTCTATCTCTACCCGAAGTGGGCCTTTGGCCAGGCCCGTCGAAGCCTGCTCCTTGGTCCAAAGCTTCGGCGGAGTGGGCCTCCGAAGGCCTTCGGGTCGAAGGTTGCGGACTTGCTAGAAGCATCCGAAGCCCATAGCTCGGTAGGCCTTCGCCCTATAGGGTTTCGGCCCAACCCGGGACATGTGTATTTTCGGCTCAAATTACCAAAATTGATATTTTGACAATCTTAACCATTAATGCCATTTTTTTGCTATCAACACATGTCCCCCTGCCTTTTAGTGAACTAAGTAAACTAAAAGCACAACGGGCTAAGGACGATACTTTTCATATCGTCCTTTCGACACCTTCAAGTTATTTGCCATACACTTGGGAAATACCTTTTCAAGTACCTGCCATTCAAAGCTCTCCGAAACTGCTCTCCTTGCAGCGACTATAACACATATGCATTGCTTGGAGCGATTTCGGCTATTTTGAAAGGACCTTCCCAACTGGGTGACCATTTACCAAATTTAGGGCTCTTAGTGCCTAAGGGCAAAATCGTCTTCCAAACCAAGTCACCTACTTGAAACGATTTTGGTTTAACCTTCATATTGTAGGCTTTAGCTACTCTCTTTTTGTCCATTTCTATAGCTTCTAAAGCCCTCAACCTCTTATTGGTCACTTCTTCTAGATTGTCCTTCAAAAGAGTCTCATACTCATCGACCGATAAGTCGTCTTGCTTTAGAACTCTCAAAGAGCCAAGATCTATCTCTATAGGTAGAACGACTTCTTGTCTATACACCAACTCATATGGACTAACTTTGGTAGCACCGTGCTTCACAATTCTACAAGTCCACAGTGCCTCGAAAAGCACTTCATGCCACCTCTTAGGGAACTCTTCAATTTTCTTCTTAATAAGTTTAATCACAGTTTTGTTAATAGACTCGGCCTGACCATTGGCCTGAGCATAGTATGGTGAAGAGTTTACAGCTTAATACCGTAAAATTCTACAAAGTATCTCACTTCTTTAGAAACAAATGAACTACCTTGATCTGTAGTGAGAGTCTGGGGAATGCCGAATCTATGTATGATGTGCTTCAAGATAAAGTCAAGTACCTCGTTGTGAGTCAAATTCTTGAGAGACACGGCTTCGGTCCATTTGGTGAAGTAGTTTGTCGCCATCAACACGAACCGATGCCCTTTTGAAGGAGGGTGAATTTGGCCAATGAAGTCTAAACCCTAACCTCAGAACGGCCATGGCTTGACAATAGGGTTAAGTAATGAAGCAGGAGCTAACTGAATATTGTCAAACTTCTAACACGCTTCACACCCTCTATAATACTTAAAACAATCTTGAGTCATAGTCGGCCAGTAGAAACCTGCTCTTTGGAGCATCTAACTCATTCTTTGGGTCGACTGATGAGTGCCACAAAGCCCTCCGTGTACTTCTCCCATAGCCACTTGGGATTGTTCATTGTCTAAACACTTCAACAATACTCCATCAATAGTTCGGCGATATAGTGTATCATCTAGCAACACAAATTTAAACGTTTGCCGCCGAACTTTCCGATCAACCCTTTGACTAGGGTCTCTCAAATACTGGATGATTGGAGTTCTCCAATTGCCCTTATGGGCTTCTGAGGGTTTTGCTAGATCACTCCCTAGAATAACGTCTAAGCTACTGATTTTGGAGTGTCCCTGAGCTCTTCTTGCTTCTGCCGAAGCCTGCTTGGACTCGCTGCGCGAAGCTGTTCAGGCCGAAGCCTCCTACCGGAGGGTCCGGGCTCCCGGAAACCCTCACTGTCCAGGGGACTTTGGTGCATGGGCTCTTGCATGCCATACCCTTCGGTGGGTGGAGTACTCCGACCCTGGGGCTCTGGTGCGCGGTAGTCTCTGGTGGCCGGAGGGGTCCGACCCAGAGGGTCCGGCAACCCTCGTGCCTGCCCGAAGCTCCTGGCTTCGGCAATGAGACCAAGCATCAGCTTTTCTTGTACATAAAATTTACCTCTCCTGACCTGATAGCCAGATGCCTGCTGATCCAAATCATTTGCAATGAAATTGGCCTCCCTTGACACGTGAGAAATTTTGAAGTCATTAAAAGTAGCAATTATTTATCCAAGTAGTTGTTTAGCAAGCCATTAAAACATTGAGAACTCTTAGCTACTTGTTGCACTACTAACAGGGAATCACCATACAGATGAACATGTTTAAAACCCATGGATTCCAACAATTCAAGTCCTAGTAACAAAGCCTCATATTCAGCTTGGTTATTAATAGAGGGAAACTCTAAACGAGCCGAGGCTTTAAAATGCATTCCACTAGGTGATATGACAACCACTCCAATACCTTGGCCATTTTTGCAACATGAACCATCAAAGTAAAGTTCCCATGGTGCTACCTCAATTAGAGCAATGTTGTCACTCCAACTAACATCTATGTGATGATCAACTATAAAGTTAGCGACAATTTGGCCTTTCATAGCTCTTAGGGGTTCATAGGCCAAATCATACTCAATCAAAGCGTACGCCCACTTCCTAATTCTTCCAGTTAGAATCGGCCTTTGCAACATGTGTTTTATAACATTGGTTTGGCAAACGACAACACACGTAGTAGGGAGAAGATAGTGGCGCAATTTGGTACATGCGTAGTAAAGTGATAAACATAAACGCTCCACAAACACGTACTTGGTTTCAGCGTCCAGTAGGCGGCGGCTCAAAAATGTAATGATGTACTCCTTTCCCTCCACCTCTGGGTTAGCACGACCCCGATCACATTTTCTTCGGAAGTGATGTATAGCCAAAACGGATCCCGACTTTGGGTGCTCTCACCACAGGTGGTGATGACAAACATTCCTTGATCTTTTCAAAGGCGCGTTGCTGACTTGCCCCCCAAGTGAACTCAGCTTCATTTTTTAGCTGGAGTATGGGGACAAAGGCACCAATCTTGCCAGACAAGTTAGATATAAAGCATCGTAAATAATTCATCTTGCCTAGCAACTTATGCACATCTTTCTTGCATATCAGCGCTGTAGAGTTTCTAATTTTCTCGAGCCTCTTAGGATCAATCTCTATGCCTCTTTTGTGAATCATGAATCCTAAGAACTTGCCCGCCAACACACCAAAAGCACATTTTAGCGGGCTCATTTTTAATCCATATTGTTGCATCCTATCAAAAGTGACTTTCAAATCGGCTAAATTGTTTCTCGTAGCGTCCGATTTGACTACAACATCATCAAAGTAAACTTCTAACATAACTCCTAGCAAGTCATGAAAGATCATGTTCATAGCACGTTGAGATGTAGCATCGGCATTTTTTAAACCAAAAGTCATAACGACCCACTCAAACAAACTGACAAAACCAGGGCATCGAAAGGTTGTCTTGTAGACGTCCTCTTCGGCCATAAAGATTTGATTATAACCAGCATTGTCATCAAGAAAACTTAGTACCTTGTGTATTGAAGCATCGTTGATTAGCATGTCGGCTATCGGCATTGGATACTCGTCCTTCGGAGTGGCCTTGTTTAAATCCATGAAATCAATACAAACTCATGTTTTTCTGCTCCCCTTCTTTTCTACAAGCACAATTTTAGTGACCCATTCAGTGTACCTGCAAGGCCTAAAAAACTCAGCTTTGAGCAGTCGCTCTACTTCTTCTTTAATTCGGTCATAGACGGCCGAATTAAAGCATCGAGGAGGCTGTTTATAAGACCTAAATCCAAACTTGATAGGTAGGCAATGCTCCACGAGCTCATGGCTTAATCCCGGCATTTCGTTGTACTCCCATGCGAAACAATCGACATACGATCGAAGCAACTTTATTACTTCGACCTTTTCATCAGGCTTTAAATGTTGGTTTACAAAAGTCGGCCTTAGGATGCTGCCATTGCTTATGTCTACTTTTTCTAAAGGGTCGGCCGACACAAAACCTTGTCCCAATTTCTCTACTTCGCTAAAGTCCTCGATGGCTTCGACAATACCATCTTTAGTAGACTGATACTGCTCTACACGAGACTTTAGTCAATCCAGATTACTCTTGCTAGACATGATTACTAATTTAGAAATAGTCGTGCTACACTGGCCATCTTTACAGACACCGGTACAAAACGTCCTCCGGATACGCTAACAAAATCGTAATCCAAAAGATCTCTACCTGATAGACATTCTACTTTGTTGTGAACGGCATCAACAGACACATCGGCCAATGCCACTTGGGCCGAAGGATCTGCGGGTATGACCTCTACTTCATCGTCGTACCACTAAATTAGGCATTGGTGCAAAGTAGAAGGAATGCAGCAATTTGCGTGAATCCAGTCATGCCCAAGCAGCACACTATAGTTACCTTGCACATCGACGACAAAGAATGTCGTTGGCAATGTCTTGTTGCCTATGGTCAACTCCATTGAGAGCACGCCTTTGGCCTCAAAACTCTCGTCGTTGAAGCCGTTGACAATCAAGTTGGTCTTCTTTAGGTCATCCTCATTCCTGCCAAGTCTCTTCAATAGCGAGTAAGGCATTAGGTTAACAGTGGCACCACCGTCAACAAGCATTCAGGAGATCGGCTTTCCATCAATGTGACCCCTGACGTAAAGAGGATTTAGATGGCGAGCCGAGTCCTCGGGTTTCTCAAACATAGCATTACGCAGTCTGAGGTTCAACTGAGCGACCTCGGCCTTATCCCGTGGTAGGCAGAACTCGGCGGGCAATGTGATGACGTTAATGTCCATCTCCTGGGGTGTGAGCCCCTCAGAGACGGGTGAGTAGTCGTCGTCGAGCATGTCATCGTCATCGTCGCTCGGACTAGGAGCCGGGTTGGTTATCTCAACCGGCTTAATCCTCCATACATGTCTCGTCATTGGCCGAGGGCGGATTTCTTCAAAAATGGCGTCTCGCTCATCCTCGGCTTTCTTCTCGCGCATCTCCTATGCCCGTAGGCATTGTAGACGCCTCTTCTATGATTTGGACATACCTAGAGGTGCCCAAGATGGTTGTGGCTTGGTACCTGGTGCCACTGTCTGGTCCTTGCTAATTTTGGCCAAAGTGGTGCTGTCCAGCCTGGCATCGCACGTCCTGTATTCGGAGGGGCCTTCGCTGCGGACCCCGGCAATTAGACCGGCCTCATTCAACTGATCGGACCAGGCTTTGGCGCGGGCTTCGGCCGGAGTAGGAGACATACCTTTGCCAGGTTTCGGCGAAGGGGCCTTCAGGATTGGGACTTCCTGAGACCCTATTTTGATTGTGATAGCTTCGGACTCCCTGTCCTTCGCCTCTTCGCATTCATCTCCCTCAACTTTGTTCTGTGCGAGTCAGTTTGGAGGTACCACGGATAGCCTGTGAACGATGCCTCCCTGCCAGTCATAATACTCCGAAGGAAAATAGGGAATAATGTTATGTTGTGGAGGGTACTCCGGTTGTGATATGTATGAAGCCCACGGAGTCCCTACCCAGTTGTATGGTGGAGGCATCGGTGGCTCCAATGGCTTCGCCCTCTATGAGCCGAACCCGTTACCCGAAGGGGGGTTTGGCAAAGTCAACGGTGTCTCGGACCATATCAATGAGGGGTCCTGCTAGGCTGGAGGTACGTTCGGCCAATGTGGGCCGAAGCCTCCTATTGAAGGGCTCGTCCAGAGTGGTGTAGGGTTCGTCCATTGAGGGCCGAACTTGCTCTGCGCGGGGCTCGACCACTAGGGTCTGAAGCCACTTTACTAGGGGTTCGACCATTAAGGTCTGAAGCCGCCATAGGGAGTGTTAGGCCAATGTGGCCCAAAGTTACCATGCGGGAGGCTCGACCATTGCGGTCCGAAGCCACCCTCCGAATGCCTTGGCCCCTTCGGCTGACTCAGCTTCTTGGTGCGGGGGCCTGTTTCCTTGGCTTTTCTTTGGTGCTTGTTTAACAACATCTTATATGTTACCTTCGGCTTCTTGCGAGCCCTAGCCGAAGGAGATGTGCTAACATTATGCTTCCACACTCCTACTTCAGGATTTTTCGGTATGAGTGTCCGTGCCTGAGGTTCTCCAATAATCACTGCCAAGATCGATGGTGTTGACGGGAAAGGGATCTTTGTCTAGCTTCATCTTTGGATTGTTGTCTATTTTCAATCGTCCTTCTTCTATGGCCGATTGAACCTGTCGTTGAAAAACATTGCAGTCATTAGTGTTATGCAAGTGTGAATCATGCCACTTACAGTATGGATGTTTCTTTAACTCGTCGGTAGATGGAATGACTTGGCCTTTAGGCAATCTGAGAAGCTAGTTTTTCAAGAGAAAATCAAATATCTTATCACACTTAGTTATGTTAAATGAGTACTTTACCTCACTAGGCCGATTCTTGGTGGGAGATGACCGTAACTCGGATCAAGTGACAGGCTTACTCTTAGTGTTCCAAACCCATTCGGCCGCATACATGTCGGTCGAATCCTCTCCCTCTTCTGATTCCTCCTCGTCAGAGCGTTCCATGACGTGGATTTTGGCCCTAGGCTTGTTAAATGTCTTAATAAACTTTTTATCTTTAGCTCGGCCTTCCTGGACCAAAGCCTGTTGCAAGACTTGGCTAACTTCTAAAAAGTGTTGGTTGTCTAGTCTCTCCTTAATTTCGGAATGCAACCCGCTAAAAGCTAGATCTGCCAAATCCCTCTCTGAAATATTAAGACTAAAACATCAGTTTCTGGTATCCCTAAAACTCTTGATATACTCAGAGACGCCTCGTTAGATTTTTTCCTAACCGACGTTAAGTGTGAAAGCCTAAGTTATGTTTCACCCGTGTAAAAGTAGTCATGGAATTTTCATTATAATTCATCCCACGTTTGGATGGAGTTCGGCAGGAGTGCTGAAAACTAAGTGAAAGCGGTGCCAGATAGCGAGAGAGAAAATAGTCTATGTTTTAGAGCGCCCAACCCACCGGCTTCTCCACACTGTGCTAAAAATTGGCTAACATGCTCTAGTGTGGTTTTGTTACCCTCGCTGTCAAACTTAGTGAATTCAGGGACTCTATAGCCGCAAGGTTAGGGTATTGTATCAAAATGATCAGGGTACGGTTTCCGGTAAACCCTAGCCCGACCCCTAGGTATGAAGCCGGTGCACTCTCTAAATAGTGCGCAGATCTGCTCCTCAATGTCATCCTGACCTGCTGCCTGCGCATGTCTCTCATGCGGGGGTGTGACATGCGGTGGAATGTTGGCGTGTCGACCATGGTTCTCCTCCTCATGCGCTAGCTGCACAATGTGTTCAGGTCTACGTGCTTGTGCATGTGGTGCGGGAAGCATGGGCAAAGCTGGCGCCGGTGGTGCATGGTGAGCAATGTTGGCTTGGTTGTAAGCATAGTGACTCGTCTCGGTCATGGGTGTCAAGGCCGGAGACATGATGGTTCTGCCAGTACTACCGTTAGTTCTGCTATAAATGTTACTTATCGGAGGTATGCTAGCAATAGGGGCTGATGGCACGGCCTCAGTAAAGCCAAACTTTCTAAGTGTTGCCTCTACTTGAGAGCTAACTACCGAATCTAAACGGTTGGCTAGTGAAGCGTTAACAGCTTGATCTACCGATGCGGCTATTTTCTGCTCTATCTCTAAAGAAGATAAACGAGGTGATACCGGTGTTACCTGGATCCGAGCAAGGTCGGGGATGTTGATGTCGCGTTTGATGAAGCCCGCGCGTGTCTTGACGTAGCTTCCAAGCATGAGGTCCTAGAGTGCCTTCATCTTTGCCTCGATCTCTGCTCGGTCTTCTGCAGGAATATCTTCAAGGGTAGGTGCTATAATGTTGCGGTTGTCGATATCTGTGCCTCCCATGGGATCATCGGTGGTGTAGACATAGTAGTCGTTGTAGATGTACCAGCGGCCGATGTAGATGTACTTCTCATGTTGGCGTAGCCTTCCCCAGCGGAGTCGCCAAAAAGTGTGTTGACACGAAAACATGCCCCGCACTTGGGTCAGTTCGACGATCCAAAAGTGTGCAGATACTTAGGAACAAGCCTAAGCGTAACACAACACCGACGTCGCGTTCCAACTACCCTTAACCATGGTAAGTGGGGTGGAGTCGCCAGGTAATCAAATCACACAGAAATAATCCAATTTAACCAAAATAAATGTATTGAACAGAACAAATTAGCAAGCCGAGCTGAGCCTAACTGATTCGAAGTATAGCGCGATAGTTGTCGCCGAAGGATACCTTCGGCGTCTGGTGTGAAGTATCCCGCCAAAGGGGCCAAAGTGTAACTTCGGTGTTCGGACTGATCTGGCTGAAGATGAACTCCGAACCAATTTGGACGCGACAATCACCTCTGAATAGCGGGGTTCTACGCAAAGTCTCTGATACAGTAAGATATAGAATAATGACTTGGACACAACACACGGGCGTGACTTCGTCTGACGTGGGGTACGAGCGTGGCGAAGCCTATCATGACGAAGCCTGTTGCGAAGCGTGTTGGCGTGCGGGACTTGGTCAAACCGACAACAGCGTGACAGTCCGGCACAAGCGGTCAAAGCAGCGATCTCGCCGAAGGGTGTTCTGGTAGCCTCCAAAACCAATCTCTCAGCTCCGAAAACCTCTGACGAAGTAGCTCCGAACATGGAAACCTGCAACAGAGTAGATTTGAAGTACCAATTTGGCCTGAGGACCGAATTCTGCTAAGTGTTGCACTAGGGGGCGAAGGTAGCAATCTATTACACAGATTAGCGGATACTTCACATGCAAAGTAACAAGGCGATAGCAATCTATTATGTAGATTAACGGATACTTCACAAGCGAAGTAAAAAGGATTACCACTGTTCCGAAGTGGCTGGCGGAGGGCTTCCAGGCAAACCCACGAAGATGGCAGAAAGTAAAGGTAAAATAAAGGTGCGGTTCAAAGCTAGGGCTTTGTGTCGATTTGTGTTGGGGGGTTCTGAACCGGCCTCACGCCTATATTTATAAGGGCTAGACTTCTAATCTCTAAGCCTAATCTGATAGGAATTAGCTTGATCACGCGTGGAAAAAGACTTAGTAAAAAACAGACTCAATCTCTATCTCTGCCCGAAGTGGGACTTTGGCCAGGCCCGCCGAAGCCTGCTCCTCGGGCCGAAGCTTCGGCGGAGTGGGCCTCCGAAGGCTTTCGGGCCGAAGGCTGCGGACTTGCTGGAAGCTTCCGAAGCCCATAGCTTGGCAGGCCTTCGGCCCTGTAGGGCTTCGGCCCAACCCGGGACATGTGTATTTTCGGCCCAAATTACCAAAATTGATATTTTGTCAATCTTAACCATTAATGCCATTTTTTGCTATCAACAATTTCATGCTCTTGCAGTTCAAATTTCACCTATTTCAATTTAAATCATAGAAACATCCTTAATGAATTAAAAATAAGAAACTGAACTAAAAAATATGAAATTTTTCCATGGGATAATATACGTCGTATTTTGATTGCAAAAAAATTTCAAGTTCAAACAAATATTTAATCATTAATTTGCTTTGAAATCTATCTTATTTCTTCTCTAAACTCTAATTCCTCCTCTCAAAATCTCTAATTTCTAAACACTATACGTGACAACTTTATCAAAACATTTTAAAATTTTTATCATAGTATCTATGTATCATAGTATAACACCATGACAAGTTTTGTGTTTTTTGGACTTTATTTGATTTTTTAGAATTAAAAGACTATTAATGTTTACGTTGCCAATAGAGTGTCACAACCTACTTTTTTCAAAATTTATTTAAATTTAGTTTATAAGAACTCAAAATATACTAACAATAATGAATATGATTTTTATATATTTTTTTGGATCATTATTTTAGGCACTTGTAGTTCAAATGTCACCTATTTCAATTTAAATCATAGAAACATACTTAATGAATGAAAAAAATAGCTAACTTATCTAGAAAAATATGAAATTTTTACAAGGTATAAGATATTCGTATTTTTAATGCAAAAAAAATCAAGTTAAAATGAAGATTTAATCATTAATTTTCTTTCAAACCTATCACATTTCTTATCTAAACTCTAATTCATCATCTCTAAACCTCCAATTTCTAAACACTATATGTGAAAATTTTATCAAAATATTTTTAAATTTTTATCACATTATTTATGTATCATATCATAACACCATGATAAATCTCATATTTTTGGACTTCATTTGTTTTTTTAGAATTAAAAAACTATTAAGGTCTACGTTGCCGATAGAGTGTCGCAACCTACTTTTTTGAAAATTTATTTCAATTTAGTGTATAAGAACTCAAAATATACTAACAAAAATGAATATGATTTTTCTATATTTTTTGGTTCATTATTTTGAGCACTTGTAGTTCAAATTTCACGTGTTTCAATTTAAATCCTACAAATAAATTTTTATCACATTATTTATGTATCATATCATAACACCATGATAAATCTCATATTTTTGGACTTTATTTGTTTTTTTAGAATTAAAAAAACTATTAAGGTCTACGTTGCCGATAGAGTGTCGCAACCTACTTTTTTGAAAATTTATTTCAATTTAGTGTATAAGAACTCAAAATATACTAACAAAAATGAATATGATTTTTCTATATTTTTTGGTTCATTATTTTGAGCACTTGTAGTTCAAATTTCACGTGTTTCAATTTAAATCCTACAAACATACTTAATGAATAAAAAATAGATAATTGACATAAAAAAATATGAAATTTTTACAATGGATAATGTATGTTGTATTGTGAGTGTAGAAAAAATTTCAAGTTAGAACAAAATTGCAAATATCACATAGACTTGAAACATTGTTTCACACAAAATAAAACAAATTGTTTGCCGAGAGTGTTTTTTGAAAAACACTTGGCAAACCTAGAAAAAAAAATTGGCAGCATAAGCACGACGTCGTAATGTCTGTTTGTATCAAGGCTTTGCCGAGTGTATTTTTAAAAAACAATCGGCAAACAATTGATTTGCTGAGTATTTTTAGTTTGCCAAGTATTTTAAAAAAAACATTCGGCAAATCCATCTTTGCCGAGTGCCCGAAAAATTACACTCGGCAAAATTGCGGGCACTTAGCAAATATTGATTTTCCCGTAGTGACCAGTTATAATGCCGACTGTAGGAGCACAGTAGGCGTGCGATGTTCTAGTTGGAGAACACATACACAGTCCAGAACTCGTGGGCCTCAATAGCAATGATGGTGAGCACAAGCAACAAGGTCAAGGAGAGGTAGAGGACCAGCTGGGACTGCCCTACGGATGGGGTGCTTGTTAGTATTAATCTTAACTACGCCGTTGTGAATGAACTAATGATGTGCGTGTGCATTCGTGGCCGGTCGTGCGGCAGAGTGTGGCAAGTGGAGTGTGGGTGTGCGTTAGTGGGCTGCATGCCATGAGTGTGTATTTAAGCATGCAGCTGTGAGTTGAGGAGTTATGTACAGAGATGTAGTTCTCCTGTGCTTGACAAGTGCCAGAAGTGAAGCCATGTGTGTCTACTGTTTATCTTCCTCCACCGTCCGTGTGTGAGGGCGAGCGTCCGAGCACTCCTCGGTTCTAACAATTGGTATAAGAGCCATGACGATGACAACGGCGAGCGATCTGTTTGAGGCTATCAGGGTCAAGCGTGTACAAGCGCGTCATTACCGAGCAGTGCGGATCGCAACATAGAATAATGATGTACATCACCATATACGTATGTACGCCGACGGGTGTGTGTTGCTCGGAGAAGAAGAAGGCATCCGTGTGCCAAGGATGTGTGTCATCCGAAGTGAAGCTGCATCGAGAGCACGATGAGAAGACGACGTGGTGATCGTCGCTGCGACGACCACAGCTATGGATGCACAGTGATGCATGCATGGCCTAAAGACGTGGTGCAGTGCAGCCACTACAAGAAAACAGAAAGTTTTCGTCGGCTTTAATAACTTTCGTTGGCATTTCGAAAAGCTGACGGAAGTTATTTAACTTCCATCGGCCTGAACTAGTCAACGGAAGTTAAATTAACTTCCGTCGGCTTTTGAATATGGCCGACGGAAATTATTTAACTTCTATTGGCTTTAATGGTGGCCGACGGAAGTTAAGGGAATAGATATCCCAACCGCGTGCGCGCGTACAGGAAACCTAATCCCTGTACACGCGCGCGCCCCATCCGTCCTTCTGCCGCTGCCGCCGCCCTTCGCCGCCGCAGGCCGCCGCCCGCCCCCACCGCCCGCCCCCGCCGCCACCGGCCCCCGCCCACCGCCGTAGGCCACCACCCGCCGGTGCCCGGCCGCCGTCCATCGCCCACGCCCCCACCGCCGCAGGCCACCGCCCGCCAGTGCCCCGCCGTCGCCGTGCCCCCAGCCGCCGGCCACCGCCCACGCCGGTGACCACCGCCGTCCAACCTGGCACCCCGCCGCCGCCACCACCATTCGCCCGTCACCCGCCGACCGTAGCCGTCGCCGCCGTCGTTCCCAAGTAATTTTTACCCCGTAATAATGTCGTCTTTTTTTTGTGGTTGAATTGGATCAATTTTGTAAATTGTGATTGAATTGAATTGTTATTTTTTTGTGAAATGTGAATTGTGAATTGATTTATGAATTTAGACTTAGCTTGTAATGACTTTTTTAATATGTTTTCATGTTGTAATGAATTAATTTGTAAATTTTGACTTGTAAAGAAACCATGGTTGTCACCGCGTCACCAAGGCGACGCCTAGGCACCGACTAGGCGTCCAGGCGGTCCCCACTGAGCGCCATGTTGGCTCGCCTCACTTGGTGGAGTTGGGCACCCGCCTGGCCATTCAAGGCGTCGCCCATGGCGACTAGGTGGTCGTCGGGCATCTCTGGACGGCCGACTAGGTGAAAGTGCCTTCGACTAAGGCGTCGGCGCGTCGCCCTATGTAGGACCGAAAGTAGCGACAAGAGCGGGGGTGAATGGGAGCCTAAAAATGTCTTGCTAAACTATGATCTAATCCCAACACCAACACAAACTTAACTAGACAAATAATATTAGCAAAGCAAATTACTGGAATTAAAATTGTCTAGACTAAAAAAAATCGGTATCTTAATTTAAATGATATTAAAGATAAACTAAATAAGAATACTACATTAATGAAAACCACTAAATAAATTACGAGATATTTATATTTCAGTCTAGAAATAAAATATTAATCAACTGAATAAAAACATGGATCATCCAAATATTAATTTAGAAATAAATCTAAAATATTCCATGTAAACCTAGAATGAAAATATTACTGCGACTATTACTAATTTTTCTTTTTACACGAGCAGATTAAAGATATTTAAATAAAAATATGCGAGTACTAAAAATTATTTTAGCAGATTAAATTACCCACGAAATTTCTAAACAGATTTTCAGCTAAATAATTAATAGATGATTATCTCTAAAAATTGATCTGCCAAAAAAATAGGAGATTAAAACTTTTTACCTGCATGCATACACCGGCGTGAAACAAATCTACAGGAGCAACAAATATGTGGCCACGCCTCGGGAACCGTGCGCATCACAGTCGCACTGCTGCATGCATTAAATGGCGCTGTGGCACTTGGAAAATTCACCGTGGGGCCGCTGAAATCCCGCCGCAGTAACCTACTGCTCGTGAAGACTGCCACCGGCGTTCTGCCTTGGAAGGAAGACTTTTCGCCAAAATAAAAAATTGTGCTGAAAAAGCTGCCGCCGAAGTGCTGCAGCCTAACGTGCTGCCGTGGAAAGCCAAACCGTGCGGGAAGATGAGCAGACGCCGGTGAGACAGTTTCAGAGGAAGACGCGATTTCTATAGATTGAAAAACAATACCGTACGTGGACTGTAGCTTGATCTGAGGGAAAATAAAAACAGCCATCTATCCCTAGGGGGATAGGGGCCTATTTATAGGCGACTCCTAATACACGAAAAGACTAATTTACCCTCGGGTAAAATTAAACTGACTCTAAAATAAATTCTGAAAATTACTAAAATATTCTTAGAAAAATCACCTGACTCAAATAAAAATATTCTAAACTTAAAAACTAAATATTAATATCCTAAAAACGAATTAAACACAGATTGTCAGTTTTACGCCGAAACTGACAAAGCGTCCATCGTCTTCGCACCGGGTACCCGGATTGGGCCGACCCGACCCCGCAGCTTCCTCAGCCCAGCAATCGCTCGCCACCCGTGTACCTGAGTCAAACCCAGTCAACAGACCGGTGGATCCTCTGCCGCTCCTAGCCATGTACCCCGATTAGGCCAGCCCGACTCCGCGGCTCCTCTGCCCAGCCATCGCTCACTGCCCGTGTACCTGAGTCACATGCACCTCAGACTCGGCAGGTCTTCATCTCTCCCTTCCTTTGACTTCTCTTGACAATCACTCATCACATCTGGAATATCAAAACCATATTCTTCAACATGATTTCTCAATCTCCCCCTTGATGAGTGCATTGTCAACACCCTTTTCAGCTCATCTCCAAAACCTGCAAAACATGTGAAAACAGAAAAAAAAAAGACAAAAGAAAATAGAAGAAAGAAAATAAAAGTTTAACCCTAATGACCAAAAGCCAAACAGAAGCAAGAAAAAAATAGTCATTATGGTTAACCAAAAATAAAGACTCAAAAACAAGTGCAATCTCAAAATATTTAAAATTACCAACAAGGAACTCCCCATGAAATAAATCCCACAGAAAGCCAAAAATATATCCAAAATTTCTCCCCCTTGTTGACAATTGGACTCATCAAGTGAGACTAAATGCACTCTAAAGAGACATAAACACAAACTCCCCCTGAAATGCAGCTCCCCCTCAAAATATGCCATGAATGCAGATGGGGTGCAGGTGGAGTGCGAAATGCATGCTTCTTAGATATGATTGACTGCTATTACAACGTCTAACAGGTATAGCAAAAGATATACTGTCTAAGATACATGACATGATCAGTGCAACAGATGATATCTAAATATAGTCATTAGCACGCATTTTTCGATTTTTGCAAACAAAAGCATCACCATATTTTCTAGTTGACAAGCAAAGTAAAGCATGAGATGCAAAAGCTAACTGATATCTACCAAGATAAGCATTGTCCAAAATAAAGTGCTTCAGCAAACTTGTCATCTTTTTAAATTTTTCAGACTAATTCTTTTTCCTTTTTATTTTTTCATTTCTGCCAGGGGTTATTTGCGTGTCAAACCTTATGCTAACCGACCAAGTCAAACCTAGACCAGAACTAGACCATCAGAAGCTTAAGACATTGGTCTTAGCATACATTACACCGTCCTAGTTCATACCAAAGTGATATGGTAGGCAGTCCAGAACAATGCAATACGACAAAGCAAACCCACCTGGATCTTTTCTGATAATCATAGAAAATGCATAAATTTTTTTATTTTTCTGAATTTTTATCATTTTTATAGCACATTTTTCATATTTAAAGCATATAAGTGTCCAAGTTGCATATCTGCATCTAAGTAAGGATCTAGCTACAAGGCATGTAAAAGATACCGAAAGCATTCAGCCTACACATGCTAGTTACCAGAATCAATGGTGATCATTTTTCAATTTTAAAGGATAAAAGCCATGCATATGACAAGTATCGGATATATCATGTGAACTGAAACAGAACATGATCATTGACAAGTAATCAAAAGCATATACTAGCTAGAGAAAGTAAAGCAGATTAATCATATAACAGAAGCAAGCTCAAAATGTGATTGATGATTATGCATGATATGAACACACACAAAAAAAACTCAATAAAAATAAAGAAGAAAAGAAAAATTGACTCAAAGTATCCCAAAAAGATAAACAACTCCCAAATCAAGATCAAAAATCATGCGTGGGAACAAACGGTCCAACACCAGGTTTGGCAAAGGTGTTAAACCAGTGTTGAGCCATCTGCTCATGTGTAGGAAAGCAAAAGGAATCATATGAGTCTGTACCAAAACACGGATCAAAGCGCGGTCCTCTGTTCTTTCTAAAATCACGCTCGCGAGATCCAAAACCGTATACCGAACGATCTGGAACTCTGTCGGAACGAAAACCACCCTCCAGAGCACGATCATAAAAACCGTCTCCTCTACCACCACCTACACGACGTGGCCTGGCCTCTAGCCTCTCTCTACATCGAGGAACTCTCTGTCTACCACCCTGCTGGTAGAACTGCTCCTACCCACCTCGAGCTCTCTCTGCTCGCTCAACCCGCTTCCTCCTGAAGCAAAACTTCTCAAGATGCCCGTCTCTTTGACAAAACTCACAGTGATAGGTAGGCTTCTTGGGATGTTGTTGTAGCTTAGGGTTCTTAGGCTTGGTGGTGTTGGGTGAAGCATCTTTTGTGTGAGAGGGTCCAGGTAAACAATCAAGAGAAGTGTGAAGAGTTTTAGGCTTAGGAACCCAGATCTGCTTCTTAGGTGGAGCTTTAGGTTGTTCTTGGATCACTCCATCTTTGGGTTGACTATCCTTAAAGGACTCAGTGGAGTGAGTCTTGGGATATCTCTGTTCGGGAGTCATCTTACTCCACTCCACTGCACGACTAATGGCACTCTCAAAATTAGCCTTGGTATATGTGTACCCTACCCCAAACCATCATGTCTCTTGAACTGCTGGATCATCATGCCGAGTTGTGGCTCTCTAGCACTAATTCAACTCAGGATCTGACGGAGGTAAAAGTTCTCATTCTGAACATCAGCTAGCTCCTCTCTCAAAGAAGCTAACACCTCCACCTGAGACAAGCAGATCTCACACTCTTTATCAACTGCGACAGACTTCTCAGCTTTTAGCTTGATCAACTCCAGTCTAATGGACAAACAGTTCTCACAAACAGTGGGTGGAACTGACAAGGTCTCAAGCTCCAGCTTAGTCTGCTCCAACTCAGCTCTCACTTCAGCTAACTCACTCAACTGCTCATCACTCTTGGCTCTCAGCTCAGCTATACTAGCTAAATGGGATGGGCAGTCTACACAAGGTGCGACGATAGTGGCATGAGCATCTTTTAGCTCCTGCTGAGCGCTCTCAAGCTCAGTGGCCAATGCGTCTCTCTCATCTACTCTCTCTGTGTACCCGGACTTAAGAGTCGTCAGGTCACACAACAGCACCTCACAGTTAGGGCACTCACCACTATCACCCAAGCAAGGGGAAGAAGACAGACTCTCAATCTTGCCATTTGTCGTGGCAAGCTCACTCTCAAGCTCATCTATCCTCTTCTTAGCCCCTCTAAGCAGTTTCTCCCTATACTTCAACTCCTGACTGTTCTGTTCTAGTAAATTAACGACTTCTTGTTCATAGGAAGATGCCTTCTCATCATCATCATCGTCGGAGTCGTCAGAGGAGTCCTTTCTTTCTTCTCCCCAAGAGCCATTGAGCAGATGCTCTTGTGGGGTCTTCGGCTCTGACGTGAGCGACTATTCGGCTTGTCCCCGAAGCCCATGAAATAGAGGCCCGCGGATTGTCCCTGTCCTTCCCCTTCCTGATCATGATATCTTCATCACTTGAACTTGAAGATGAGGAGGAAGACGAGGACCTCTTGGAGTATCTTTTTTCCATCTCGGCGAAGAAGGTCTTGTCTCACTTCTTGTTCTCACGCTTGTAATCCTTCAGAGCCTTTCGAAAGAATCTTGTCTTGGGCTTTCCCTTTGTGGAGTTGTCATACTTGCCGGAGTTGTAGGAGTTGTCGTCGGTGCCCTTCTTGTAATTCTTCTGCTTGGGGCAGTTAGCGATGAAATGACCTAGGTCACCACACTCAAAGCATCCGAATTTTGTGCCGTGTCTCTTAAACATTCGCCTATCATAGACACGTCGCACCCGGTTGTTAAACAGGCACAAATCATCATCTCCTAGAGTATCAAGTTGTTCCTCAGAGATAGACATCAAGGAAAAGGCAGTACAACTCATGGCATTAGGATCAGCAGATGGTGTCGCAAGCTCCAGAGTCTTTGATCCAGAATCAGTGATATTTGATCTCAACTGAATATCAACCTCTGATGCCTTGAGCTTACTAAAAATCTCTGCGATGGTCAAGGTATCATAAGACGCGCTCTCAACAATAGAAGAGACCTTGATCTCCTAGATCTTAGGGTCCAATGTATGGAGTACCTTAAGCGCCTGCTCATGATCCGAGACTAGCTGATCACGCTCGGCCTTGTTAATGCGAAGCTTGTTAATGATCGATTGAAAACGACCAAACAAAACCTCAACAGTCTCACCCGGCTTCTGTGAGAAATTTTCATACTCACACCGGTAGGTCTGATATAGCCTAGCCTTGACCTGAGCTGTCCCCTCATGGTGTGCCTGGAGGGTAGCCCAGATCTCTCGAGCAGTGGTGAGATGGCTAACACGCTCAAACTCACTAGAACCTAGACCAGAAAATAAAATATTCACCGCCTTACTATTATTTTGATGTCGGGTAATTACATCAGCAGCAGTATCCGCAACAATAGTCCTTATGGTGAAGTTAGGATGAACACAAATCTCCCATATGTCCGAGCTCTGGCTCATAAGGTATGCTCGCATGCAAGTCTTCCAATAAGTGTAGCCAAAAGCTTCTAGGGACGGGATTTTGCCAGAAGACGTCATGGTCACTACCTAGGTTTAGAATCGGTTAAGATATTTAGAAAAACCTAACATTGCTCTGATACCACTTGTAGGACCGAAAGTAGCGACCAGAGGGGGGTGAATGGGCGCCTAAAAATTTCTTGCTAAACTATAATCTAATCCCAACACCCACACAAACTTAACTAGACAAATAATATTAGCAAAGCAAATTACTGGAATTAAAGTTGTCTAGACTAAAAAAAAGATCGGTATCTTAATTTAAATGATATTAAAGATAAACTAAATAAGAATACTACAGTAATGAAAACAACTAAATAAATTATGAGATATTTATATTTCAGTCTAGAAATAAAATATTAATAAACTGAATAAAAATATGGATCATCCAGATATTAATTTAGAAATAAATCTAAAATATTCCATGTAAACCTAGAATGAAAATATTACTGCGACTAATACTAATTTTTCTTTTTACACGAGCAGATTAAAGATATTTAAATAAAAATATGCGAGTACTAAAAATTATTTTAGCAGATTAAATTACCCACAAAATTTCTAAACAGATTTTGAGCTAATTAATTAATTGATGATTATCTCTAAAAAATTGATCTACCAAAAAAAATAGGAGATTAAAACTTTTTACCTGCATGCATACACCGGCGTGAAACAAATCTACAGGAGCAACAAATATGTGGCCTCGCCTCGGGAACCATGCGCATCACAGCCGCACTACTACATGCATTAAATGGTGTTGTGGCACTTGGAAAATTCACCGTGGGGCCGCTGAAATCCCGCCGCAGTAGCCTACTGCTTGTGAAGACTGCCACCGGCGTTCTGCCTTGGAAGGAAGACTTTGCGCCAAAATAAAAACTATGATGAAAAAGCTACCGCCGAAGTGCTGCTGCCGTGGAAAGCCAAACCGTGCGGGAAGACGAGCAGACGCCGGCGAGACAGTTTCAGAGGAAGACGTGATTTCTATAGATTGAAAAACAATACCGTACGTGGACTATAGATTGATCTGAGGGAAAATAAAAACAGTCATCTATCCCCAGGGGGATAGGGGCCTATTTATAGGCGACTCCTAATACATGAAAAGACTAATTTACCCTCGGGTAAAATTAAACTGACTCTAAAATAAATTCCGAAAATTACTAAAATATTCTTAGAAAAATCACCTGACTCAAATAAAAATATTCTAAACATAAAAACTAAATATTAATATCTTAAAACAAATTAAACATAGATTGTCAGTTTTACGCCGAAACTGACAAAGCGTCCACCGTCTTCGCACCGGGTACCCGGATTGGGCCGACCCGACCCCGCAGCTTCCTCAGCCCAGCAATCGCTCGCCGCCCGTGTACCTGAGTCAAACTCAGTCAACAGACCAGTGGATCCTCTGCCGCTCCTAGCCGTGTATCCGGATTGGGCCAGCCTGACTCCGTGGCTCCTCTGCCCGGCCGTCGCTCACTGCCCGTGTACCTGAGTCACATGCGCCTCAGACTCGGTAGGTCTTCATCTCTCCCTTTCTTTGACTTCCGTTGATAATCACTCATCACATCTGGAATATCAAAACCATATTCTTCAACATGATTTCTCACCCTAGCCCCCCTCTCGAGTATCGACTAAGTCGACTCTCTCCCTCCCCTTCCCCTTGCGTCGCCAGCCGCCGCCTCTGCTACCCCTCCCTTTGCACCGCCGGTCGCCGCCTCTGCTACCCCTCCCCATGCGCCGCGCCACCGCCTATGCTACCCCTTCCCCTTGCGCCGCCGCTGCCTCTGCTACCCCTTCCCCGTGGCGAGGACATGGCGAGGTCAGATCTGGCCACCTAGTGCACTAGTGTAGAAAATGGGGAAGAAAAGAGGAGGGAGAGGAGAAGTGTGGCGGCTGGAGAGGGGGTTGAGACAGAGAGGTAGTGGGGAGAAGTTAGGGTTTAGAAATGGGCTTTAAATGAGCTGAAATTTAAATGGGTTGTGTGGTAAAATTTAAATATATATGTGCTATTAATTATATTCTTGTATTGATTTGTAGTTTGTTGGTGATTTCATTGGGTGATTAGTATTATATATATATATACTTTCTTACATATATTTCTTTTCGTATGCAATTTTTTATTTGACAACAACGTAGATAGTGTAACGAAACCTATGTGTCACCCGTTTCAGACCAACATGTCTCACATGTGTCATGCGTGTGAGATCTGTAGGTCAGGAATTGTCCCTTTTTGGACAGCCTCGGAGTGGGCGACAGAGCGTGGTCTTTATGATGAGTCATGAGTCCGAATGAGATTTCAGTGACATAACCTTGTTGTTCTCCATTGCACCACTATCAGGCGTGCAATTGGAGAACAGCGGAGTTATGCTGCTGAAATTTCGTTCGGACTCATGGCTCATCATAAATACCATGTTTTGTCGGTCACTCTTGGGTGGGTTTAGGACCTATCTTTTCCTATAGACATAGGCCCATGGTACTTATGATGCATTCTCGATTAAATGAATGTTTTGCCTATAGAATGGCTGAGGATGACCGACGGTGGATGTATAGTGGTTGGATGAAAAGTGGAGCTCACACAAGGGAGTGGGTAATCAACGCTGAGAAATTTGTTGATCGTGCATTCGCTTTGACAACAAACACTGGCGCGAGGTGCCCATGCATGAAGTGCGGAAATTCTCATTGGCAAGACAAGAGGACGTTGTCATTGCATATTTGCAAATATGGTTTCGTTCCAGGTTATGAAGTTTGGACTTTTCACAACGAGACAGACCGTGAAAAAATGGTATTAGTAGTGGAACAAGAAGATGATAGCATTGCTGATGATAGGATGGATGAGATGCTTGATGCTATACGACCGGAGTTTGAATCAAACCCTGAGGATCCTCCAACACCAGAGGTTCAAAAGTTTTTCGACATCCTTCGAACTTCAGAAGAGCCATTGCATGAGTACACCACGTAAGCATTCTTGCTTTCATGACCCGTCTTATGGCCATTAAGTCAAAGTTTGCATTTTCCAACAATTGTTATAAGGAGCTCTTGAATCTGATCAGCGATATCCTTCCTAAGAACCATAAGGTGCCGAAAGACATGTACCAGTCAAAGAAAATGCTTTCTGCTCTCGGTATGGAGTATGAGAAGATTGATGTGTGCCGAGATAATTGTATGCTTTTATGGAAAGAACATAGTAATGATGTGAAATTCTTAAAATGTGGTAAACCGAGATTCGTATAAGTCGTAAATGAAGATGGAGAGAAGGTGACGACAGAGGTTGCTCATAAGCAACTTCGTTACATGCCTCTTACACCTCGGGTGAAACGATTTTTTCTCTCAAAGAAAACCGCTAGACATATGCGATGGTATAAAGAAGGTGTACGTGAGAATAATCAAGTAATGGTGCACCCATCTGATGGTGAGGCATGGAAGGCTCTAGATGATTTTGATGCAGACTTTGCTAGTGATGCAAGGAATGTTCGCATCGGGTTGGCAACAGTTGGATTCACGTCTTTCAATGTAACTGCATCGTCGTACTCTTGTTAGCCTGTGTTTGTTATTCCATACAACCATCCACCTTCGTTTTATATGAAATATGAATTTATGTTCCTGTGTCTCATTATACCCGGTCCAGAGCATCCTGGAACACGACTAAACGTGATTCTGAAGCCCTTAATTGAAGAGTTGAAACAATTATGGAAAGGAGTTGAAGCATATGACTATGACCAGAAGCAAAAATTCAATCTTCGAGTTGCGTATCTGTGGTCGGTCCACGATTTTCTGGCATACGGTATTTTCTAGTTGGAGTTGTCATGGATGGTTGATATGTCCGATATGTGCGAAGGACACAGATTGTTTCCGTCTGAACTTTGGGGGAAAGATTTGTTACTTTGATTGTCATAGATGCTTTTTGCCCTTGAATCACCCATTTAGGTTACAGAGGAACAATTTCAAGAAGGACAATATTGTTGTAAAGGGACCACCAAGGCGTTTAAATGGTAGAGAAATCGCTGATATGCTGAATGAGTTGATCCTTAATGAAAATGAGGATGGATTTGTAAGATTCGGAACCGAACATAATTGGACCCACATATGTGGCTTATGGGAACTGCCGTATGTCAAATCACTAATTCTGATGCACAACATTGATGTTATGCATCAGGAACGTAATGTTGGTGAAAGCATTATAAGTACATGTATGGATTTTACTGATAGGACAAAAGATAATGTAAAGGCGAGAAGAGATTTAGCTGAGATTTGTAATCGACCAACCCTTGAGTTGACGAATAGTGGTGGCAAGCCACGTGCTCCATTTTGTTTAAAACCTAAAGAAAAAACAAGTAATGAGGTGGTTGAAAATTTTGAAATTCCCAGATGGTTACGACGCGGGATTTAGAAGAGCTGTGAATTTGAAGACAGGGAAATTAAATGGATTGAAAAGTCACGATTACCACATAATAATGGAAAGACTCCTTCCTATAATGTTTCGCGGGTACCTGAATGATGATGTATGGAAGGCGTTAGCTGAGCTGAGCCATTTTTATAGACAACTTTGTGCGAAAGAAATTAAGAAAGATATGATGGAGATGCTAGAGAAAGAGATCCCTGTGCTTTTATATAAATTGGAAAAAATATTCTCTCTAGGGTTCTTCAATCCAATGCAACATTTACTGGTTCATCTGCCATATGAAGCTAAGGTAGGTGGCCCTGTGCAATATAGGTGGATGTATCATATTGAAAGGTACCTAAAGAAGCTTAGAGCGATGGTTGATAATAAGGCCAGAGTTGAAGGTTGCATCGCAGAAGAATTTAAATTGAAAGAGATAGCATACTTCACTAGTGTATACTTCACTGAGCATCACAATGTCAACACACCTGCTACACAGTACCATTTGGATGAATACCATCCTTGTAGTGATTTCCAAATTTTTGGGTGGAAGGGCATAACTGTTGGTGTCTCCACGATATATTATGTAACTCATGAAGAACGAACATACGCCTTGCTCTACATGTACTCAAATATGGAAGAGATGGAACAATATTTCGCGTATGTAAATTCTTTTTAGTTTTATATTTTACCTCCTAATTTTATACCCGTTTGTTTACCTATTCGTTACAATGACAGTATGTTTGATTTGAAATACTTGACGTCTGGTCGTCAACCAACGGAGAAGCAATTAGATAAATTGCATCGAGAAGGAGTAAATGGCGGGCCTAGTTTCCTCACTTGGTTCAGAGAACATGTAAATCCTTACCTTTTGTGACACGTATTATTTTACTCTACTAGGTTAATTATCTTATAATCTCCTATGATTTGTAGTGCGTGCTCGTTGACAATGTATATATAGACTTGCGACAGCTCTCTTACGGAAGTATTAGTGCCAAAAGTTGCAGTCGCTATGATGTTAATGGTTTCTGGTTCCGTTCAACTATTTTTGAAGCATATCAACCTCTAGCGGCAACAACTAATACTGGAGTTGTTACAAGGGTCATTGATGGACAAGGACATGAAACTATGTATTATGGAATCATCAAAAATATAATCGAGTACAATTTTTCCGGGAATAAGGAGATTAAATTAGTCTTCTTCGATTGTGATTGGTTTGACCCTAAACATGGTACTCGTGAAAACCAATTTGGGATGGTTGAAGTCAAACACGCGGAACGATTATGTGGTTGCGGTAATTTTGTCCTTGCTCCCCAAGTCGAGCAAGTGTATTATATGTCGTACCCATGTGAAAAACTAAGTGCTTGGTGGGTAGTCTACAAAGTGAATCCTCGGGAACGTCTACACACCCCTAGTGATGGCGCTTATCAAAAAATTTCTTTCAGTAAACTGACTTTATTTATTATGTATTTCTAAATCTTGGATTTACTCTCGGTTTGACGGAACTTCGAGGGTCAGGCAGGTTAACCAGATATTGGGTAACATATGTCGTCTGCACTACCCAGGGGTGTTGACAATGTCGACCGGTGAGCGGGTTCTATGCCAGACATGGGACCAGTACCGGTTTGCTCTTGACGGGCGCCACGGAACTGCTTAGGGGGTGGTATCTCATGACTTTTGGGTATGTGTTTTTTCAATCTTCTTTTAGTTTTAACACAAAGCTTTTCGAGTTACAGCGCTTTACTAATCATGACTTTTGTAGTTACGCTTTTGCTTGCCAGAAGTCGGCAATCACCATAATCATGCCCTTCAAGTCTTCAACAACAATGCACACAAGGTGTTGAAGGACGCTATTTCATATGCCCGCATTCAAGCAAACAATGCTTACTACAAGGAGAAGCTAGGGCAACGAATGAGCAAGGCGACGGGTGCATCCACAATATACTTGACTGAAGAACAATACCGTTCGGTAAACATTTCTAACTTTTTAAATCTTCGATTGTTGAGATTTGTTGTCATATAATACAAATAGCATCTCTGTTCAGGTGAGGATTCTGTGGTTTGCAAACCGCGAGGATGCATATTTCGAATCTACAAGATTTGGTCTTCAACTACATTCAAGAAGACTTCCGAGCAGAAAAGACAATGCCATGGGATGGATCCGAAGCACGGATATGGTGCTGATGGACATATTCGCCACGTTAAATGCATGGTAAGACCTCCTTTTGTCACTCTATCTATAGATACATTGTAATGCGACTAACTCATTTCTACTATACAGGAATCTAAATATGGCAACGTGCCAAGTGACATCGAGGTGTATGCTTCTGGTCACAAAGGAAGCGATCCTACACAGCCAGATGTCTTGTGTAGCCAGTCAGCCACGGACCATTTGGTGAGATGTTAGAAATGTTAAGAGTTTGCGTAATTTAATTTTTCTCCGTCTAATCGGACATGTTGTTTTTTTGCAGGCGCAGTATGGTGAACATATGGTTTGACTCCATAGAGAGGACTACGATTGGCGGAGAGAACCTGTCGACCAAATGGTCGTGTACTCCAATGGAGGTGGAAAAAGCCATGGACGGTGAGACAGTGTTTTTATCAATGTTTTGTGTATGGTATTGTAATGGTAACTAACTCATTCAATGTTGCAGGTACTCCATGTTCAATGGAGTTATTAACTCGAGAGCGGTGAGAGCTCAAAAGTCAGCTCAGTCATCATAGAGCTCCGTTGGAGTTGGCTCCAGCCATCGTCGCTCAGAAGCAAACCCAGAGGTGGTTCAGCTGAGGGAGGAAATGAGGTAGCGCGATGAGCATAGCAGGCAACAACAAGAGTTCTATACTGCCTACTTAGCACAATAGCAGGCGATGATCCAAGTAAGTGTAGTTTGCAGTGTTGTAGTTAAAAAGTATTCAGCAATAGGTTTAGAACTAACTGATTGCATTACAACTTGTGTAGCAACTAGCCCAGCAACATGGTGGATTTGACATGTCCTTGTTCCAACCACTACCTCCCCCGCCACCACCACTTCCATTTGTTCCTCCTACATCACCTGAGGTACCTCCTGACATATCGTTACTTGAGATACTTAAGTTAGCGTTTAGAAGGTTAGTTGAGTTTGTTCTCTAATTTTGTTTATTTCTTCAGAGTCTCCGTACGTCTGGTCAGGATGGATCCTCCGGGGCAAATTGGGATGAAGCGGGAGGCAGCGGCGGCGCCCACGATCCAAATGTGGGCGATCAGTGAGTATGGCATGCATGTGACTTTGTATGTGAATCTTGATGTGTTATGTGGCTTTGTATGTGAATTTGGATGGTATATGTGAAATCAGATGTGTACTGTGACTTTGGATGTGAATTCAGTTATGTTATGTGATTTTGGATGTGATGTGTGAAGTTTGGATGTGAGATTGATTTTGGATGTTATATGTGAAGTTTGAATGTGATTTTGGATGTTATATGTGAATGTGATATAAATTGTGGTTGGGTGTGAGTGTGAGTAGGGGAACCAGGAAAAACAAAAAAATATCAGCTAACTTCCGTCGGCTTTGACCATAGCTGACAGAAGTTAGCTGCTTTCGGCCACGTGGCAGAGTTCGGCGCTAACTTCCGTCTACCCGTTTCTGTCGCCCAAATGCTGACGAAAGTTAGCTTCTTCCGTCAGGAAATGGCTAATTTCTGTCGACTTTGGCCGATGGAAGTTGCCTGGATTGTTGTAATGAACGTGTCGTGCGGGGCACGTGCGTGTGGAAGTTGTGGCATCGTCTACAGGTCACGCGCGGGCCCAGCCTTACGGGACACGATGGCGTCGAGTGTGCGCGCTGCTAGCGCAGCAGGGCAGTGGCCGTGACTGAAGTGCGACAATTTTCCGGCGAAGCACAGTGACAGCGTGTGCAACAGACCATGCGATGAGTGGCGTTGCGTAGGATACATGCGAGGCCATGAGTGGTTGTCCGTGTACATGCACGGAGTGCTGGCATTGACAGATGTGGTGCATCAGCGGGGCACCGGCGGCCGTGGTCTAGTGTGCCGAGCGGAGGCGTTCAAGGCGATGGTCAACAAGGAACAATGAGTCGTGTCAAGATTAGGGGGTATTTTAAGTACTAATCTCAACTACGGTGTTGTGGATGAACTAATGACATGTGTGTGCGTTCGTGGCCGATCATGCGACAGAGTGTGGCAAGTGGAGTGTGGGTGTGCGTTAGTGGGCTGTATGCCATGAGTGTGTATTTAAGCATACAGTTGTGAGTTGAGGTGTGTACAGAGATGTAGTTCTCCGGTGCTTGACGACTGTTGGAAGAGAAGCCATGTGTGTCTATTGTTTATCTTACTCCTCCGTCTGTGCCTGAGGTCGAGCGTCTGAGCGCTCCTCGGTTCCAATAATTGGTATCAGAGCCATGACAATGGTAGCGGTGAGCGATCTGTCCGAAGCTATCAGGGTCAATCATGTATGAGCACGTCATGGCCGAGCGGTGTGGATCACAATATAAAAAAATGGTGTACATCGCCGTAGACGTATGTGCGCCGATGGGCGTGTGTCGCCCGAAGTAGAAGAAGGCGTTTGTGTGCCAGGGACCACTACAACAAAATAGGCAACTTCCGTCGGCCAAAGCCGACGGAAGTTAGCCATTTCCCGACGGAAGAAGCCTACTTCCGTCGGCAAAACGCTATCTTCCGTCGGCCTTTGGCCGACGGAAGCGCGGCGACGGAAGTTAGCTAACTTCCGTCGGCTTCACGTGGCCGACGGAAGTTAGCCCCGAACTCTGCCACGTCACCATAGGGGCACTAACTTCCGTCGGCCACCCTGGCCGACGGAAGTTAGGGTCAGCTAACTTCCGTCGGCTAGGGCCAAAGCCGACGGAAGTTAGCCTTTCTGCCCACGTGGCCAAAACCAGCTAACTTCCGTCGGCTATGGTCAAAGCCGACGGAAGTTACCTGGTTTTTTTTTAATTTTTTCCTGGTTCCCCTACTCACACTCACATCCAACCACAATTTCACATACATTCACAATACACATCCAAAATCACAATACACATCCAAAATCACATTCAAACTTCACATCTCACATCCAAAATCACATCTCACATCCAAAACTTCACACATCACATCCAAAATCACATAACACAACTTAATTCACAATCAAAGTCACAATACACATCCGCATTCACATATACCATCCAAATTCACATACAAAGTCACATAACATATCGAGATTCAATCTAGGTTCATTATACACATACATACTCACTGATCGCCCACATTTGGGTCGTGGGCGCCGCCGCTGCCTCCCGCTTCGTCCACATTTGCCCCGGAGGCTCCATCTTGACCAGGCGTACGGAAACACTGAAGAAATAGACAAAATTAGAAACGAACTCAACTACCCTTCTAAACGCTAACTTAAGTGTTTAGGAGGTACCTCAGGTGATGTAGGAGATAGTGGTGGTGGCGGGGGAGGTAGTGGTTGGAAAATGGACATGTCAAATCCACTGTTTTGCTGGGCTAGTTGCTACACATGTTGTAATGTAATCAGTTAGTTCTAAACCTATTTCTGAATACTTTTGAACTGCAACACTCTAAAGTAAGCTTACTTGGATCATCGCCTGCTGTTGTGCTAAGCAGGCGGTATAGTACTCTTGTTGTTTCTTGTAGTGCTCGTCGCGCCGCCTCATGTCCTCCCTCATCCGAACTATCTCCGGGGTTTCTTCTGAGCGACGACGGCTGGAGCCAACTCCGACGGAGCTCTGCGACGACTGAGCTGACTTCTGAGCTCTCACTGCTCTCGAGTCAATAACTCCATTGAACATGGAGTACCTGCAACATTAACAGGGGTTAGTTACCATCACAATACCATACACAAAACATTAATAAAAACACTGTCTCACCGTCCATGGCTTTTGCCACCTCCGCTGGAGTACACGGCCATTTGGTCCACAGGTTCTCTCCGCCAATCATAGTCCTCTCCATGGAGTCGAACCATGTGTTCACCATACTGCGCCTGCAAAAAACATGTCCGATTAGCTAGACGCAGAAAAATGAAATTACGTAAACTCTTAATAACATCTCACCAAATGGTCCGTGGCTGTCTGGCTACACAAGACATCTGGCTGTGTCGGATCGCTTCCTTTGTGACCAGAGGTATACACCTCTATGTCACTTGGCACGTTGCCAGATTTAGCTTCCTGTGCATTAGAAATGAGTTAGTCGCATTACAATGTATCTATAGCTAGAGAGTGACAGATCGGTCTTACCAAGCGTTTAGCGTGGCGAATATGTCCGTCGGCACCATATCTGTGCTTCGGATCCGTCCCGCGGCATTGTCTTTTCTGCTCGGAAGTCTTCTTAAATGCGGCTGAAGACCAAATCTTGCAGAATTCAAAATAGGCGTCCTCGCGGTTTGCCAACCACGGAATCCTCACCTGAACAGAGATGCTATTTGTATTATATGACAACAAATCTCAACAATCGAAGAGGTAAAAAGTTAGAATTGTTTACCGAACGGTATTCTTCTTCAGTCAAATAGACTGACGATGAGCCCGTCGCCTTGCTCATTCGTTGCCCTAGCTTCTCCTTGTAGTAAGCATTGTTCGCTTGAATGCGGGCATACGAAATGGCGTCCTTCACCACCTTATGTGCATTGTTGTTGAAGACTACAAGCGCATGGTTATGGTGATTGCCGACTTCTGGCAAGCAAAAGCGTAACTGCAAAAATAATGATTAGTACAGTGTTGTAACTCGAAAATTCTAAAAGAAAATTGAAAAAACACTTGCATACCCAGAAGTCATGAGACACCGCCCCCTGAGCAGTTCTGTGGCGCCCGTTAGGAGCGAACCGGTACTGGTCCCATGTCTGGCATAGAACCCGCTCACCGGTCGGCATTGTCAGCATCCCTGGGTAGTGCAGACGGCACAGGTTACCCAATATCTGGTTAACCTGCCTGACCCTCGAAGTGCCGTCGAACCGAGAGTCAATCCAAGATCTAGAAATACATAATAAATAAAGTTAATTAGTTTAGTGAAAGAAATTTTTTGAAAACAAAAGCAAAACAACAGAAGAGTATTACACTTACCCGTCACCAACAGGCGTAATCTCGATCTTGGCTCCACCGGAAGAGACTACTAGTGGAGCGACCAAGTGGCTCGTCCTGAAAGATACCGAGGACCCGCCGGCAGCCTCAGCACCTTCCTCCTGACCCGCACCCTCCGGGAGATCCCCCTTCCCCGCACCCTCTGGGTCATCCCCCTGCCCCACACCCTCTGGGTCATCCCTCTGTGCCGCACACTCTGTGACATCCCCCTCTTGCCCGCCACCCACCGGATCATCCTCATGACCCGCACTCTCCAAGTGTTCTTCCTCCTACAAAACAGTATTGAAACAATTAGTAATAGTTTATAACTGGCATAAAAAACAATCTGAAAGTTACCTCCTCATCTAGTTGAAATGCAATAGGCCGACCAATTAATGTCGGATCTATGCATCTCAGGAGCTGCTCTTGACGACGTCTGTTTGAAGAAGAGGAACTACCCTGGAATAGGGTGTCCTCCTGACTCGTCGGTGTACTCGCCGGAGTATTCGCCGATGAACTCCCCAAGCGGAAGAGCTTCCTCGTGACACTCTTCATCTTTTTCGACATCCTGTTCAAAATAAGCACAAACAAGCATTTATTAGTAAAGAAGGTTTGTACATATGAAAAAACATGTAATATGAAGTATATTGCATATCCATGTATGAAAACAATTACTTGTCAATTATCATCAAAATCAGGATCAATCTGTCCTTTTCTCCCCAAAGCACGCCATGTTACTTTTTTCTTCTTATGTTGGTGTTTCCTTTTCTCGAGAACTGCCACATCATTAGAATCGCCGAGAAAAGAATCTGTTGACGATTCTGACTCTACATTAAACGAAGTCGGCAATTCATCATCTTGATAAACCTCATCGACCTCTTCAACCTCCAATTGATAAGCGTCATCACTAGGGGTGTGTAGACGTTCCCGAGGATTCACTTTGTAGACTACCCACCAAGCACTTAGTTTTTCACATGGGTAGGGCATATAATACACCTGCTCGACTTGATGAGCAAGGACAAAATTGTCGCAACTAGATAATCGTTCCGCGTGTTTGACTTCAACCATCCCAAATTGGTTTTCACGAGTACCATGTTTAGGGTCGAACCAATCACAATCGAAGAAGACTACTTTAATCTCCTTATTCCCGGCAAATTTGTACTCGATTATATTTTTGATGATTCCATAATACATAGTTTCGTGTCCTTGTCCATCAACGACCCTTGTAACAACACCAGTATTAGTTGTTGCCGCTAGAGGTCGATATGCTTCAAATATAGTTGAACGGAAGCGGAAACCATTAACATCATAGCGACCGTAACTTTTGGCACTAATACTCCCATAAGAGAGCTGTCGCAAGTCTATATGTACATTGTCAGCGAGCACGCACTGCAAATCATAAGAGATTATAAGATAATTAACCCATTAGAGTAAAATAATACGTGTCAGAAAAGGTAAGGATTTACATGTTCTCTGAACCAAGTGAGAAAACTAGGCCCGCCATTTACTCCTTCTCGACGCAATTTATCTAATTGCTTCTCCGTTGGTTGACGACCAGACGTCAAGTATTTCGAATCAAACATACTGTCAATGTAACGAATTGGTAAACAAACGGGTATAAAATTTGGAGGTAAAATATAAAACTAAAACGAATCACTTACGCGAAATATTGTTCCATCTCTTCCATATTTGAGTACATGTAGAGCAAGGCATTTGTTCGTTCTTCCTGAGTTACATAATATGTCGTGGAAACACCAACAGTTATGCCCTTCCACCCAAATATTTGGAGATCACTACAAGGATGGTCTTCATCCATATGGTACCGTGTAGCAGGTGTGTTGACATTGTGATGCTCAGCGAAGTATACACCAGTGAAGTATGCTATCTCTTTCAATTTAAATTCTTCTGCGATGCAACCTTCAACTCTGGCCTTATTACCAACCATCGCTCTAAGCTTCTTTAGGGACCTTTCAATATGATACATCCACCTATATTGCACAGGGCCACCTACCTTAGCTTCATATGGCAGATGAACCAGTAAATGTTGCATTGGATTGAAGAACCCTGGAGGGAATATTTTTTCCAGTTTACATAAAAGCACCGGGATCTCTTTCTCTAGCATCTCCATCATATCTTTCTTAATTTCTTTCGCACAAAGTTGTCTATAAAAATGGCTCAGCTCAGCTAACGCCTTCCACACATCATCATTCAGGTACCCACGAAACATTACAGGAAGGAGTCTTTCCATTATTATGTGGTAATCGTGACTTTTCAATCCATTTAATTTCCCTGTCTTCAAGTTCACAGCTCTTCTAAATCTCGCGGCGTAACCATCTGGGAATTTCAAATTTTTCAACCACCTCATTACTTGTTTTTTTTCTTTAGGTTTTAAACAAAATGGGGCACGTGGCTTGCCACCACTATTCGTCAACTCAAGGGTTGGTCGATTACAAATCTCAGCTAAATCTCTTCTCGCCTTTACATTATCTTTTGTCCTGTCAGTAAAATCCATACATGTACTTATAATGCTTTCACCAACATTACGTTCCTGATGCATAACGTCAATGTTGTGCATCAGAATTAGTGATTTGACGTACGGCAGTTCCCATAAACCACATATGTGGGTCCAATTATGTTCGGTTCCGAATCCTACAAATCCATCCTCATTTTCATTAAGAACCAACTCATTCAGCATATCAGCGATTTCTGTACCATTTAAACGCCTTGGTGGTCCCTTTACAACAATGTTGTCCTTCTTGAAATTGTTCCTTTGTAACCTAAATGGGTGATTCATGGGCAAAAAGCATCTATGGCAATCAAAGTAACAAATCTTTCCCCCGAAGTTCAGACGGAAACAATCTGTATCCTTCGCACATATCGGGCATGTCAACCTTCCATGACAACTCCAACCAGAAAAAATACCGTATGCCGGAAAATCGTGGACCGACCACAGATACGCAACTCGAAGATTGAATTTTTGTTTCTGGTCATAGTCATATGCTTCAACTCCTTTCCACAATTGTTTTAACTCTTCAATTAAGGGCTTCAGCATCACGTTTAGTCGTGTTCCAGGATGATCTGGACCGGGTATAATGAGACACAGGAACATAAATTCATATTTCATACAAAATGAAGGTGGAAGGTTGTATGGAATAGCAAACACGGGCCAACAAGAGTACGACGAAGCCGTTACATTGAAAGGCGTGAATCCATCAGTTGCCAACCCGATGCGAACATTCCTTGCATCACTAGCAAAGTCTGCATCAAAATCATCTAGAGCCTTCCATGCCGCACCATCAGATGGGTGCACCATTACCTGATTATTCTCACGTACACCTTCTTTATGCCATCGCATATGTCTAGCGGTTTTCTTTGATAGAAACAATCGTTTCACCCGAGGTGTAAGAGGCATGTAACGAAGTTGCTTATGAGCAACCTCTGTCGTCACCTTCTCTCCGTCTTCATTTACGACCTCTACGAATCTCGGTTTACCACATTTTAAGCATTTCACCTCATTACTATGTTCTTTCCAGAACAGCATACAATTATCTCGGCACACATCAATCTTCTCATACTCCATACCGAGAGCAGAAAGCATTTTCTTTGACTGATACATGTCTTTCGGCACCTTATGGTTCTTAGGAAGGATATCGCTGATCAGATTCAAGAGCTCCTTATAACAATTGTTTGAAAATGCAAATTTTGACTTAATAGCCATAATACGAGTCACGAAAGCGAGAACGCTTACGGTGGTGTGCTCATGCAATGGCTCTTCTGAAGCTCGAAGGATGTCGAAAAACTTTTGAACCTCCGGTGTTGGAGGATCCTCGGGGTTTGATTCAAACTCCGGTCGTATAGCATCAACCATCTCATCCATCCTATCGTCAGCAACGCTATCATCTTCTTCTTCCACTACTAATACCGTTTTTTCAAGGCCTGTCTCGCCGTGAAAAGACCAAACTTCATAACCTGGCACGAAACCATATTTGCAAATATGCAATGACAACGTCCTCTTGTCTTGCCAACGAGAATTTCTGCACTTCATGCATGGGCACCTCGCGCCAGTGTTTGTTGTCAAAGCGAATGCACGATCAACAAATTTCTCAGCGTTGATTACCCACTCCCTCGTGTGAGCTCCACTTTTCATCCAACCACTATACATCCACCGTCGGTCGTCCTCAGCCATTCTATATGCAAAACATTCATTCAATCAAAGGGCTCGCAACAAACACACACCCTGGCCACCCCCCGCCTCCGCCTCCGGACAACGGAGGGGAAGTAGAGGCGGCCGGGCGGCCGACGACGCAAGGGGAAGCAGAGCCCACCGGCGACGCGATTCACCATGGCGTCCGGCGGTGACCGCCTGGACGCCTAGTCGACGCAGGCGATGCCGTGACAACCATGGTCTATAGGAAAAGATAGGTCCTAAACCCACCCAAGAGTGACCGACAAAACGTGGTATTTATGACGAGCCATGAGTCCGAACGAAATTTCAGCAGCATAACCCCGCTGTTCTCCAATTGCACGCTTGATAGTGGTGCAATGGAGAACAACAAGGTTATGTTACTGAAATCTCATTCGGACTCAGGACTCATCATAAAACCACGCTCTGTCGCCCACTCTGAGGCTGTCCAAAAAGGGACAATTTCGGACCTGCACATCTCACACGCATGACATGTGTGAGACATGTTGGTCCGAAATGGGTGACGCATAGGTTTCGTTACACTATCTACGTTGTTGTCAAATAAAAAATTGCATACGAAAAGAAATATATATATTAAAGTATATATAGATATAATACTAATCACCCAATGAAATCATGCATAAAATCTACCCTAATACATTAAATTTACTGTCATAATAGATTTTAATTTACTGTCACCGCTTGCTTTTACTAAAATCTACCCTAATACATTAAATAACACTATTATTACATTAAAATTCTCATCTATTCATCCTAATACATTAAATAGTACTACTATTGCATACATAAAATTAAACTATATGGTTAACGCCATAAACAAAGATAATTTAATACTTGAGTCTAGGTAAACTATAAATATGTAGAAAATTTTTAGAAAAAAGTAGAAGATTTTTGGACGGAGGTTGTAATTAATTTGACCGCACTCAGTAATTATTCAGTTTTGATTATATTGGCGAAAATCACATCGACTAATATAATTAAATTAAATAAATCTTGAGAAAAATACAACGTACGTGTTCTATTCTAAATCATAATTAACAAGTTCTTTGAAAAAACATAACTTTTGCAAATTAACATCTTTAAATGAAAGTAAAATTAATTAGAGCGGCGCACCTTGGCGGCGTCGACGGCGGCGTCGACGGCGTTGGCGATGGCCGGGACGGCGGCGATGGCCGGGAGGAGGCGGTGGCCGGCGGTCGAGGCGGCCGGGAGGCGGCCGGCCGGGCGGGAGGCGGCCGGGCGGGCGGCAGGCGGGCGGCCGCGGGCGGGCGGGCGGGCGGCGGCGGCCGGGCGGGCAGCGGCGCGGCGCGGCGCGGCGGCGCCCGAGGCGGCGAGGGCGGGCGGCGGCGGGAGGCGGCGAGGGCGGGAGGCGGCGGCGGGCTGCTGGGCGCGGGAGGCGGCGGCGGCGTGGGCGCGTACAGGGAGTTAGGTCTCCCTGTACGCGCGCGCGGTTGGGAAAAGGGCGACCTAACTTCCGTCGGCCAGCACTAAAGCCGACGGAAGTTAGGGGGATCCGGACGGCCGCGAAAAAACCCCTGCTAACTTCCGTCGGCCACTGTCAGAAGCCGACGGAAGTTAAGTTAACTTCCGTCGGCTCGTGGAGGCCGACGGAAGTTATTTAACTTCCGTCGGCTTGTCCAAAAGCCGACGGAAGTTAACTTGGCCGACGAAAATATTCTGTTTTGTTGTAGTGGATGTATGTCATCCATAGTGAAGCTGCATCGAGAGCGCAATGAGAAGACGATGTTGTGACTGGCACTGCGACGTCCACGGTTGTGGAGGCGCGGTGATGCATGCATGGCCCGAAGACGTAACGCAGTGCAGCATGCCCTGCAAGGCACGTGCGTGTGGAAGTTGTGGCATCGTCTATAGGGCACGCACAGTCCTAGCCTTGTGGGATGTGATGGCATCGAGCGTGCGCCCTACTGGCGTAGCAGGGCGGCGGCCATGACTAAAGTGCGGCCATGTTCAGGCGAAGCGCAGTGACAGCGCGTGCAGTCGACCATTCAATGAGCGGCGTTGCATTGGCTACATGCGACGCCATGAGTGGCTTTCCACGTACAGGCGCGGAGTGCGGGCATTGGCAGACGCGGTGCGTCAGCGGGGCACCGACAGTAGTGGTCTCGTGTGGCGAGCGGAGGCGTTCAAGGCGATGGTCGACGAGGAGTCGTGTCAAAATTAAGGGGAAAATTGTTAGTATTAATCTTAACTATGGCGTTGTGAATAAACTAATGACGTGCGTGTGCGTTCGTGGCCGGTCGTGCGATAGAGTGTGGCAAGTGGAGTGTGGGCGTGTGTTAGTGGGCTGCATGTCATGAGTGTGTATTTAAGCATGCAGCTGTGTGTTGAGGAGGTGTACAGAGATGTAGTTCCCCTGTGCTTGACGAGTGCTAGAAGAGAAATCGTGTGTGTCTACTATTTATCTTCTTCCTACGTCTGTGCGTGAGGGCAAGCGTCCGAGCGGTCCTCGGTTCCAATAGTCAGGGTCGGGCCTGACATTTTTGTGGCCCGATGTGGAACAAAAAATGGAGGCCTCCATTCACCATAAAGATACAAAATAATATTGAAAAATTTAGTGCCATTAGCAAATCTCACACTAATATGTTTAAATACAAAGGAGAAATATCTCTAGATTATTTAAAACAATTTCTTCTAACAGGCCTGCTATCCGTAACTTGTGACTAATTTGCAACTAGTTTTTATTAATACTTGTGAGACTTATTATTAGCATACTAAATTTTAGAGGCCCCCTACTTTCGGAGGCCCGGTGCGGTCGCACCGCCCGCATTGCCTCAGGGCCGGCCCTGCCAATAGTGCTGCTCTAGAGATAACCCATGACATGACAATATAACAGCTTGATATCCAAGGATTTGAATAGTACTGTGTGAAAGACGGCGCCGCCGAAGATGAAGAGGAAGAGTACGGAGAAGATAGGGTTGATGAAGAAAATGACAGGTTGTGACATCACCACGGGGGCAGCCGACTATATGTAGTAGTTCTCGAGGATCTTAAGCTCCAGCTAAAACACTTGGAAAATCCTTTGAACTTGTTTTTTTTTTGTTATGGTGGAGGCCTCCGAAGAAGAGCTTTCGGAGTATGCAATGGGGCTAGAGGAAGAGGTTTTGGAGCCTGCCCTCGGGTTCGAGGTTCTTGAGTTTGAGGACGCCGTCTAGCATCACCGTGCGAGCCATGGCGTAGCTGACCTCCACCATGGGGTTGTGCTCAAACCGCCGCTGGAGCATCTTGAAAAGAGAGAAAGACAAGCATAAGTCCTCAAGGTTCTGACGCCTCTTGCCGCAGATGAGCTTTGGGTAGTATTTGTGCATATTCCATATGGTTCCCACGGTGACCAAATGCCTCTCGCGGTCGTCCGGGTCATCCAAATGGATGACATGCTTGTCGGGGTCATCCATGTGGAGATGGACAAGCTTCTGCTCGCTCTGGTTATCGCAGTAGCAGGGGGTTTGCTGGCAAGCATTGACGACACGCCTTCCCACTCTGTAGCTATATCCATTGGTGCTCACGACCAGCAGCTTGTTCATCATCGTCGTCGTCGTCGTCTTATCTTGCATGAGGACATGCAATCCTCCGTGGACGTTGATGTGACCCTCAACTCGTGCTCCTTCTCCATGACTTTCTGCATGTACGTTGCAATGAGAAGAGGGTTCCTCACCGTATGCCAAGAGGAGCTGACCATCCATCTGTTCACCGCGCTCTACACCAGATTCACCTAGCACACGAACCATAGCACGATGAAGACGGTGCCCAAATCAGGCCATAAATCGCTGGCGTAGACGAGGTAGCCGAGCCACAGCGGGTGACTCAGTCTTATTTTTGAGAGCCAAGTAGAGTCTCTATTGGAGCTCTATTTTTTTCACGGCCTCTAAAAAATGAGTTGCTCTAATGCGCTTAAAGAGACGAAGAGCTCCTCTGGCAAATTCCGAACAAAATTAATAAAAGATGTGTCTTGATTAGAGAACCTAACTGCCCCATTTGATTTTATTAAGGACAATCATAGGTTTATAATCCTTATATTATCAAATAGTTTCAATATGTATCATGTCATATAGATAAAATATAAAAAATTGGAATCTATAACACTAGAGTTGAAATGATATAGGTTTTAAATGGTTCTAACCATTTTGTTATCTGAGACCCTCCCCTACATTCCTACATTCCTGCCACATAGCTGGAGGAATGATCCGACAAAGGAAATGTAATGGCATGGCACCGACTCTCGGGTGGCATGGTGCGGCCCTTGGCATGTATTTAGAGGAAGGACTTACATAGCATCATTTGAACCCTCCCATAGAATTTTTTTACTTATGCTATTAACCACTCGGAATAGTAAATTTGAGTCCTTGAATAGCTGCACTTCCCCAAATTGATGGCTCCGCCAGACTCAACCAATCCTCTCTTTTTTTCATTCTTGTTCTCGTATTCTATAACCACATTATTTTTATTGGGACTGTCGTAGATTGTCTAGTGTTATGTGATTCCTCATAAACTTTACTCTCTGTTTTTTGATCTTTTTCTTTACTCGCGTGATACCTCTATCTGCCATCGGAATAGAATACTTGTCTATCATCCTAATCAAATAAAAAAAAAGAAAGGCGATATCTTTGTTGTTGGATAACAAAAAAAAGTACTACCTCAGGCAAGTTATTTACGCATCAACAAATAAATATGTTGAACTTGAAATAAATGTCTTAATCCCTTCAAAGCATTTAACTACCATACTAGAGTCCAAAGACTCACTACCGGAAAACAGATATTTGCCGAGTGCCACGGTGTTTGCCGAGTGCATTTCATCGGGCACTCGGCACAAAGGTGTTTGCCGAGTGCCCTGTGAAATGCACTCGGCAAATACCATGGCACTCGGCAAAGACTAGGGTTTGCCGAGTGTCACACCATAGGCACTCGGCAAAACACCTGAAAAATCACCCGCCCAATTTTTTGCTGACGACGTTATGGCGGCAGGGTTAAAAATCAATTTTGCCGAGTGCCACTAACGGACACTCGGCAAATGCTATCCTTTGCCGAGTGCCACAAATAAAAACACTCGGCAAATAATATGTAGTTGCCATTATTTCATGTGAGATCACAATTTAAGCCTACATCACATTTAAAACATTTTTTGAACTTGAATTTTTTTTTACAGTCCTAATTCAACATCTTTTAATCATTGGTAAATTTTCATACTTTTATGAGTGGGTTTGGTATTTTTAATAAAATATTTGTATTTCTAGGATTTACTTCCAAGTGGGTCAAATTTCAACTAAATGTACATGAAATAATGACTCAAAAATTATGGAAAAATCATATTTGTGTTCATGATTACATTTGTAATCTTTTACAACTAAATATAACTAAATATTTAAAATCTAATTTACGACACTCGACCGGCAATATGCATGTTAATGGTTTTTAATTATAGAAAATGTAATTGATGCCTAAAAAATATGACACTTGACATGGTGTCATTATATCATAAATATATGATATGGTAAAAAATTCATAATGTTTCGACAAAGTTTTCAAGTATGACCTTTAGAAATTGAACAACCTTCGAGAAGGTTTAGGAGTTTATGGATGAAATGAGTTAGGTTTAGAAGCAAATAGATATTCAAATATTTGTTTGAACTTAAAACTTTTTGTACTACTAAAACTCAATTTATCTTATACCATGTCAAAATTTGACATTTTTTAGAGTTACTTTGCTATTTTTGGTTAAAAATGTTGTTTATAAGATTTTAAGTAAAAGATCCCAAATTTAAACTCTCTGTGTCTTATATTTGATTATTTGAACCTAGAAATTTTCTAGGATGAAATATTAGTGTATATTATATAATTACAAATTATGGGATTTTTTACTGTCTTTATTCTATTTTTGTTTTTTTTTTGAAAATAGTATAAAACAATGTTTGCCGAGTGCATTTGGACCTGGCACTCGGCAAAGACAAAAAAAATCACTTTTGCCGAGTGCCATAGCTAAATGCACTCGGCAAACTGTGATGATCCCATTATTTCATGTGAAAACATATTTTCACTCTATATCACATTTAAAACATTTTTTGAACTTGAATTTTTTTTTACAGTCCTAATTCAACATCTTTTAATCATTGGTAAATTTTCATACTTTTATGAGTGGGTTTGGTATTTTTAATAAAATATTTGTATTTCTAGGATTTACTTCCAAGTGGGTCAAATTTCAACTAAATGTACATGAAATAATGACTCAAAAATTATGGAAAAATCATATTTGTGTTCATGATTACATTTGTAATCTTTTAAAACTAAATATAACTAAATATTTAAAATCTAATTTACGACACTCGACCGGCAATATGCATGTTAATGGTTTTTAATTATAGAAAATGTAATTGATGCCTAAAAAATATGACACTTGACATGGTGTCATTATATCATAAATATATGATATGGTAAAAAATTCATAATGTTTCGACAAAGTTTTCAAGTATGACCTTTAGAAATTGGACAACCTTCGAGAAGGTTTAGGAGTTTATGGATGAAATGAGTTAGGTTTAGAAGCAAATAGATATTCAAATATTTGTTTGAACTTAAAACTTTTTGTACTACTAAAACTCAATTTATCTTATACCATGTCAAAATTTGACATTTTTTAGAGTTACTTTGCTATTTTTGGTTAAAAATGTTGTTTATAAGATTTTAAGTAAAAGATCCCAAATTTAAACTCTCTGTGTCTTATATTTGATTATTTGAACCTAGAAATTTTCTAGGATGAAATATTAGTGTATATTATATAATTACAAAATATGGGATTTTTTACTGTCTTTATTCTATTTTTGTTTTTTTTTTGAAAATAGTATAAAACAATGTTTGCCGAGTGCATTTGGACCTGGCACTCGGCAAAGACAAAAAAAATCACTTTTGCCGAGTGCCATAGCTAAATGCACTCGGCAAACTGTGATGATCCCATTATTTCATGTGAAAACATATTTTCACTCTATATCACATTTAAAACATTTTTTGAACTTGAATTTTTTTTACAGTCCTAATTCAACATCTTTTAATCATTGGTAAATTTTCATACTTTTATGAGTGGGTTTGGTATTTTTAATAAAATATTTGTATTTCTAGGATTTACTTCCAAGTGGGTCAACTTTCAACTAAATGTACATGAAATAATGACTCAAAAATTATGGAAAAATCATATTTGTGTTCATGATTACATTTGTAATCTTTTACAACTAAATATAACTAAATATTTAAAATCTAATTTACGACACTCGACCGGCAATATGCAGGTTAATGGTTTTTTAATTATAGAAAATGTAATTGATGCCTAAAAAATATGACACTTGACATGGTGTCATTATATCATAAATATATGATATGGTAAAAAATTCATAATGTTTCGACAAAGTTTTCAAGTATGACCTTTAGAAATTGGACAACCTTCGAGAAGGTTTAGGAGTTTAGGGATGAAATGAGTTAGGTTTAGAAGCAAATCGATATTCAAATATTTGTTTGAACTTAAAACTTTTTGTACTACTAAAACTCAATTTATCTTATACCATGTCAAAAATTGGCATTTTTTAGAGTTACTTTGCTATTTTTGGTTAAAAATGTTGTTTATAAGATTTTAAGTAAAAGATCCCAAATTTAAACTCTATGTGCCTTAAATTTGATTATTTGCACCTAGAAATTTTCTAGGATGAAATATTAGTGTATAGTATATAATTACAAATTATGGGATTTTTTACTGTTTTATTTCTATTTTAGTTTTTTTTAAAAAAAAAATAAAAAAATCTTTGCCGAGTGCAATTATCCCTGGCACTCGGCAAAGAAAAGGTTTTTTTTAAATAATATTTGCCGAGTGCCTCACTAATGGCACTCGGCAAAGGTTTTAAAAAAAAAATTGTTTGCCGAGTGCCACCCAATTTGGGCACTCGGCAAACCTAGTTGCCTTCTAAAAAAGGCCCGCCCGCAGATCTGGGCGCAGCGCCCAGATCTGCTCCCCCGCGCGCCCGCAGCTGCCCCCCACCCCCGCCGCCGCTCCCCCGTCGCCGGCAGCCGCTGCTCCCGCCCGCGCGCCTGCTCCCCCGCGCGCCTGCTCCCCCGCCGCCGGCAGCCCGTGCGCCCCCGCCGCCGCCGGCCAGGTCGGCGCCCCCGCAGCCGCCCCCCCCCTCAGCCCTCGTCGCCAGCCTCCCCCCACCCCGCCGCCGGCAAGCCGCCCCCCCCCCCCCCCCGCCGGCTGGCGCCACCTAGCCTCCTCCCCGGCGCCTCCACCTCCCCCGGCCTCGTCCTCCCCCCGGCGCCCCCGGCACCACCGGCTCCTCCTCCTCCGGCCGCCGGCCCCCTCACTCCGGCCGCCGGTCCCGCCGTCTCCTCCGCCCCCAACAACCCCTACCTCCTTCGGTATTTTTGACACCTAAAATTTAGGGTTTTAAATTTTTGTTTGAAATTAGTTTAAATTTTGTGGTGATGCTATAGTATGTCAAATGTTAGTTTATTCATTTGTTGAAATTTCATATATATATATGTGTGTGTGTGCCTATATATATATACATGTTAGTTTATACATGTTAGTTGAAATTAATGATATATTTAATGTAATGTTTAATCACATATGTAATCACATGTTTAATGCCATGAATATACCATGTTGTTGTAATATACATGTTTTAGAAATTTTAATATAATCGTTGTAATAGTTTTTATGTTTTAATGATTATGTTGATTAATATCTTTTGTATGTGGATGCCGGCCATCGTGCCGTGATATATATATACATGTGTGTATGTGGATGTCGGCCATCGCGTCGTGATATGTGTATGTGGGTGACGACCATTATGTCGTCCTATTTTAATTTTTCTTGTTATTGTCGCGTAACCTAGGCGTCTCCCGTTCGGAAGAGTTACGGTTTGGAATATGCATGTCTTTGCATATTTGTGGCCGTAACTGTTTCGAATTGTCCACGTTTGGACAACCGGAAGATGCGTAGATTGAGCTCGTTTTCATGCCCCGTTCCGATTCGACTCATGGTTTCGGCAGCACCTCCTCGTTGTTCTCCGAACGCACATCCTCTTGGCATGTTGCCCAGACGTGCGTTTGGAGAGCAGCGGGGAGGTGCTGCCGAAATTTTGGGTTGGATCGGAACGGAGTGTGAAAACGAGCTCAATCTACGCATTTTCTGGTGGGATTAGGACCTATCTTACCTATCTAACCCCTAAACACGGGTGTTGTTTCCTAGTTAAGTTCAAGATGGATCAACGTGAGTGGATGTACACGGGTCGCCCTAGTCAGGCCGAGGTGACCATGGATTGGATCAAGAACACTGAAGTATTCTTAGAGACGTCGTTTGGTAGACGGAATGTACGTGACAAGACCTGGTGTCCATGTAGTCGATGCGAGAATAAGCGTCGACAAACAAAGGATGCTATGGGTAAACACCTATGCAAATATGGGTTCATGCCAAATTATACCCGATGGACGTATCATGGTGAGTCCCAACGTCCTAGAGAGGAGGTGTTGCGACATCGCATGGATGATGATGAGGGAGGGGTTGGATTTATGCTAGATGACTTTGAAGATGCGCACTTCGACGAAGCACGTGAAGAGGAAGTGCCGGAGCCAACGGCAAAAGCGTTTTATGACATGTTGTCCGCGTCAAAGCAACCTCTTCACGGTCACACTAAGGTTTCTCAACTGGATGCCATCGCACGGCTATTGGCCATCAAGTCGCAGTTTAGCTTGAGTCGAGAATGCTTCGATGTTATGCTGACGGTTGTTGGTAGCCTTCTTCCAGAAGGTCACAATCTTCCGAAGAGCATGTACGAGTCTAAGAAAGTTCTCCGTGCACTTAAGATGCCTTATGAGCAAATACATGCTTGTCCCAACGGATGCATTTTATTCAGAAAACAATACGCAGACGCAACCTGCTGCGTGAAATGCAAATCCTCTAGGTATCTGGAGGTAGACTCCGATGATGGTGTGAAGAAACAACTCTCAATTCCCGTGAATATCCTTCGGTACCTTCCCTTTGTACCGAGGATCCAACGACTGTACATGACCGAGGAATCTTCTAAACAGATGACATGGCATAAAAATGGGATTCGTTACAACCCAGACAAGCTAGGTCATCCATCAGATGGAGAAGCGTGGAAAAAATTTGATCAGCTCCATCCCGAGAAAGCTTTAGAGCCACGTAATGTACGAATTGCTATAGCAACAGATGGGTTCAATCCATATGGTATGACGGCTGCCGCATACAGTTGTTGGCCAATGTTTGTTATTCCCCTCAACCTTCCTCCCGACGTCATCTTTCAACGACAGAATATTTTCTTGTCCTTGATAATTCCAGGGCCTGAATACCCGGGGAAAAATATGAGTGTGTATATGGAGCCTTTGATGGATGATTTGGTCCATGCGTGGGAAGACGGTGTGTTGACATATGATCGATGTACAAAGACAAACTTCAGAATGCATGTCTGGTATATGTACTCTCTACATGACCTACCGGCATATTCGATATTTTGCGGCTGGTGCGTGCATGGGAAGTTCGCATGCCCGATTTGTCGGTCGACTCTAAAGTTCATTTGGCTAGCTAAGGGTGGAAAATATTCCTCGTTTGACAAGCACCGACAATTCCTTCCTCGGAACCATCCATTCAGGAAGGATAAGAGGAATTTTACAAAAGATGTGTCTATTAAAGGCTCAGCACCAATTAAAATGACCGGAGCCGATGTTCGTGCTCAATTAGAGTCTTTGCAAATTAATACACAAGGAGCTGGTTTTATCGGATATGGTGAGCATCATGCATGGACTCACAAGCCATGTTTATGGAATCTTCCTTATTTCGATGATCTTCTCCTTCCGCACAACATTGATGTGATGCACACTGAGAAAAATGTTGCCGAGGCCATTTTCGGCACAATCATGGATATTCCTGAGAAGACGAAAGACAATGTCAAGGCCCGATTGGATCAAGCGGCTATATGCAACAGACCTAAGCTCGACATGATACCTCCTAGAAGCGGGAAATCCTGGACGAAGCCAAAGTCTGATTTTGTTCTAACAAGGGGACAAAGGAGGGAAGTACTTGAGTGGTTTCAAACATTAATGTTTCCTGATGGCTATGCAGCTAATCTGAAGAGGGGAGTTAATCTAGCTACTCTGTGAATAAACGGACTCAAAAGTCATGACTATCACATATGGATTGAGCGGTTGCTCCCGGTCATGATTCGTGGCTATGTCCCCGAGGATGTCTGGCGAGTTTTAGCTGAATTGAGCAATTTTTTTCGTCAACTTTGTGCTAAACAGTTGCCTCACACCGTGGTAGCAGACATGGAGACACTAGCGCCCGTGTTATTATGCAAGCTAGAAAAGATCTTTCCGCCCGGTTTTTTCAATCCGATGCAACATATGATATTGCACCTTCCGTATGAGGCCCGGATGGGAGGTCCGGTTCAAAGCCGTTGGTGCTATTCAATTGAGAGATTCCAAAAGATTCTTCGGAATAAATGTAAGAACAAATGCAAAATTGAAGCATCCATAGCTGAGGCATATGTTTTGGAGGAGGTGTCAAACTTCACAACTAGATATTATGCGGACAATCTTCCAAGCGTGCATAATCCACCGGCCCGTTACAATCTTCCAGAAGAAGAATCAAATCTCAGCATCTTCAGAGGCCAACTAGGAAGTGCAAGTGGTGCTGCTAACAAGACCTTACAGCATGAAGAGTGGCGTTTGATTATGTTGTATGTCCTGACAAACCTTTCCGAAGTGGAACCGTACATTGAGGAATTTCATCGACGATTTTGGCGTGGTTCGAGGGAGGCTAACATTGAGGAATCCACTGCCCTTCTTAAGTATGGTGTGGGAAATGGTAATCCCGATTTCATTTCTTGGTTCAAAACTAAGGTATTTCTCAAATTAACTTTTAGTTAGTTACACCTTTCAATTATATCTTATATGCGACTAATATACATGTTCATCGTGTTTAAACCTATAGGGAAGAACCGACACGACAATAAGTTCCGAGTTGAGGCAAGTTGCGAATGGCTGTGCCTACAAGGTTAAGACATTCAAAGCTTACGACGTAAACGGCTATCGTTTCCACACAACAAGCCATGAACAGAGCCGACCTAACCGAAGAACCACAAATTCCGGAGTTTTTACTCCGGGCACAGACGGGGTTGACTACTATGGATGACTCGAAGAAATATATGAATTGAGTTTTGATGGGAGCAAACCTCTTAACCCCGTTATATTTAAATGCCACTGGTTCAATCCCAAAGTAGTGAGACAGACTCCCGAACTTGGCTTAATAGAAATTCGTCAAGATACCACCTTGCCGAGTGAAGATGTTTATATTGTGGCTCAACAGGCAACACAAGTTTACTATCTCTCTTACCCGTGCAAAACCGTCGCACGTCTTAAAGGTTGGGATGTTGTGTATAAGGTGTCGCCACACGGTAAACTGCCTGTTCCCAACAACGAAGACTATAACATAGACCCGAACACATACGACGGAGAGTTCTTTCAAGAAGATGGGCTACCAGGCATGTTTGTTATTGACTTGACGGAGACGATGGAAGTAGATAACGAAAGTGGTGCCGATGCCGACGAAGGAGACGATATTCATAATGGAAGAGACTTAGAACTGCTAGAGAGATTGCACTCAAGCACTCAACGTGATGACAACATTCCACCTCCTGAACAGCTGGACGATTACATCATATCACGTGATAGTGATGACGATACATATGATCCAGCAAATCCGGACGGCGATGACTATTTCTAGCAGCTGTATGAGAATTATGTTTAATTTTACAATAAATGCGTTTAGAACACATTTCACGGTTTATCTAAAGTGATTTGCTCTTTTTCGTAGCAGGTGATTGAAATATGGTGGGGGGTTTAAAGAAATTAATAAGTGCAGTAGTAGGAAAAGGCGGTAGATCCACTCCCTCTCAAGATGAGGTCGGGTCCTCATCTAGACCTCGAGGTAGGAGAACGAAGAAGTCAGCAGTGAGAGGAAAGGCACCCGCGCCCTCGAGTGAAACTAGCCATATACCGGCATCCCGTCGCGACGATGATTACGTGCCGGATGAGGAAGAGGAGGAGCAGGCTAGGGTGGAGGAGGAGGAGGAGGTGGGGGCAGAGGGTGGGGAGGTTGGGGCAGAGGGAGAGGAGCAGACTACAGAAGCGGCTGCAGTGTGGTTGCGTGGTCCTTCGTCACTCCCGAGGCGACCAGTGGCAGTAGCTGATCGTCCGCTCATTCGACCAGATGGAAATAGGTAAGTTGTTGTAGAAAGTCTATAATATATTCTTTTCGTTAGTTTAATTTTTAATATATACTAATACTTTTAATGATATCGGGATAGGAACTGGATTATGGTTGAACGAGGAGGTCGTGAGTGCTCACGCCATGTAAACGGTATCCTCGGGCTTCTTATCAAGGAAAAGTTCCCTGGTTTGATATCTTTGGATGGGAGAACGGAGCCGGCGTACTCATGGAGGCACTATGAAAGTGCGCCGGACGCCCCTGACCGAGAAGGGAGACAATTTGCCCACCTAGCCGATCGAGTCAGGGCTGAGCTCTGGGTAAGTTTATTTTCTTAATATATGTGTCAATACTATTAACATGTGAAAACATATAACATTCTCTTTACATCTATATGCAGGATTTTTATAGATGTGATGAGGGGTATGCGGATCAGGCTGCCGCAGTTATTAATAGAGCCGCCAAGAAGCTTGTCACCGACATGCATTATGAGGCGCGCATTCAAGCTGTTATTGACTTCTGCGCTCAGCACCGTCGAGAGAGGAAGAACAAAAAGGATGCCCGGACCACCTTTCTGACACGAGAGGAATACATGATGGTAAGTGTATTCTCGTGTATCTTCTAATACTTAATATTATGTCATTAACAAATTCACTTGCATCAAATAGGTCCCTCCACAGTGGTGTGCCGCTCATCTTGAGTGTTGGGGCCAAATTGTTGATAGGTGGTGTTCTGCCGAGTGGCAGAGCAGTCACGAGGCATGCCGCCAGCGACGCCTACTCATGCCGGGGGCAGCACACCATCAAGGCTCGCTGAACCTCGACCAGTTCAGGGCGAGATGGGTATGTAGTTACATTTTTTTTTTGCTTAATTGCACAATATAACTCTAACTATCTTTTTGTTTTAGTCAACGGCCAATGCGGGTCAGGAATGCTCCCAAGTCATGGCATATGCTCTGGCTCACAAAGGGAGGGCGGTTGAAGGAAATACTTACAATCCAAATGACCCCGCTGAGTCGTACACTAATCGGAATGCATATCAACGCCTCCAAGACTATTCAGAGATGGCAAGGGAAGTGCATGGCGCCGATTATGATCCAATCGCACATGACATCGATGGCGAGGTGGTCATGAGGGCTGGAGGAGGAAAGAGACATGGGCGATATTTGATGGGCGACGGCGCCATTGATACCCGTAGTACCCCCTCTCTATCTGAGGTGAGAGCTCGGAGCTCGACCTCCGGTCCGGGTATACGTCCTCGCCGAGACACATCTATGGGTCTGATTGCTGATCTACAGGTTAGTTCATTTTCATCAATCATCTAACACTTCACATTGTTTGTTTGAGAACATTAACTCTGAAATAATGTTTTGTAGGCCCAACTAAATGAAGAAAGATCACAAAGGACCGAGTGGCAGACCCAGATGGAGGCTCAGATGCAAGCTCAGATGCAAGCCGAGATGCAGACCCAGATGCAGCAGTGGTTTGCGCAGATGGGTGGATCTTTCTCAGGTCATATGGGTCTGCCTGTACTTCCTCCTCAACCTCAACAATCTCCACGGACTCCACAGAGCGGCAATGTGAGTTTCTAATATTGTTATTGTCGGTTTTGTTATATACAAGTGTTCTAACTATTTTTCTTTTTTTTTTCAGTTTCATCCATCGGCAGCAGGATCAAACACGCAGCCATCTCCACACACTGGTCATAGCGGTAATGATAATTTGTGAGGCGTGGTGTGAGTTGCCGTGATGAATTTGTTAATTAACTTAAACTTGTCACCGTTAACGCGAACTTGAACTTGTGTATCAATTTGAACTTGTATTTGTGACGTGAACGTGAAATTGTGATGTGATCGTGAAATTTGTGATGTAAATGTGATTTTTGTGATGTGTATGTGATTTCTGTGAATATCTGTGATTCAGTGTGAATTTTGGGGCAAATTTTGTGAATAAATGTGAATTTGTGATGCATTTTGTGATTGAATGTGTTTTTTGGATGAAATATGCAAGAAATAAATGAAAAAAAATTAAAAATATTTTGCCGAGTGTTACACTCGGCAAAGCCACCTGCAGTGCACAGAAACGTGCCACGTGGCACGTTTCTGTGCACTCTGGGGAGGCTTTGCCGAGTGCCTCCACGTGGCACTCGGCGAAGGTGGTGTGCCGAGTGCCACGGGGGCACTCGGCGAAGCCCCACGCGCCACGTGCCCCCCTCCCCCGAGCCCCCTTCGCCGAGTGCCCCCCGTGGCACTCGGCACACCCCCTTCGCCGAGTGCCACGTGGGGCACTCGGCGAAGCCCCCTCGCGCCACGTGCCCCCCCCGAGCCACCTTCGCCGAGTGCCCCCCGTGGCACTCGGCACACCCCCTTCGCCGAGTGCCACGTGGGGCACTCGGCGAAGCCCCGTTAACGGCCACCCCGGCCGTCAACCGTGGACTTCGCCGAGTGCTATACGTGGCACTCGGCGAAGTCTATATTGCACTCGGCAAAGACTTCGCCGAGTGCCCGATAAATTGCACTCGGCGAACCCTCACGTCGCCGACACGGCTAGTGCCGAGTGGGGTTCGCCGAGTGTGGCACTCGGCGAAGCCTTTGCCGAGTGCAAAAGAGGCTTCGCCGAGTGCCCTAGGCACTCGGCAAAGCCCCACAGTCCCGTAGTGACTAATTTATTTGTGCTCATCTCATAGTTGCAAACGTTGATGTTACTTTATAGTTAAAGGGTGTTTTCAGTTTATTTGTACTCAACCATAAAAAGATCACTTATAGAATAAAAAAAGGCGACACCGTGTTGCCGAAGAACCTGAACAAATTCCTCCTTGCTGAAATTGTTTATCTGGCATTGCAACACCACGACAAGAACATAAATAGAAAAATTATAAAATGTCCAAAACTGGAACCAATGTCAAACAATCATTTTCTTACTTTGGAATACACAGAAATAACTATATAAACAACGTATGCTACCACACACCTGGAAATGGCATGGTACCGATGACTGCTTAGAGTAATTCAGAACAAGTCAAATCCTTTCTTGGAGTGGCATTTTTTTTGGGGGGCCAAAAAGGTGAGATCCCTTATTTTTTAATTACAAAAGACAGGGATTACTTACAGATAACTAAAAAAAACTAAAAATTGGCATTCCCCCACCTAGGAACACAAACCCTAAAACAACAAACTATCCTTCTAATTGCTTGGGAGCAGGGGAAGATCCAAATAAGTATTGTTAGACAGAAATTAAAATTGAGGACACCAAGAAATCTAAACAAAGGTTCATTATTTTGCCACTGTATGAACTCATAAGCAAACAGAACTAAGCATCTTGCAATCCATAATTAGAACGGACAATTGCCTGTGGTTCTAAAAGAATTTTCAGCTTGTCACTAATTTTTAGCTTCTTGCAAATTTCCCTACAATGAACTCAGGGCGACAAAAAACGAAACTCGGTGTATTGGTAAGAAACCTTCCCATTCCCCCCATGCATGTGGATTGGATGCTGTGGTTCATGAATTAAAAATATGAAAACAATTCATTAATTCATAATTCTATGGTAGTAAGATGCCATTCTCTCATCGACAAAATATGACATTGGAAATGAACTTGAGTGGAGACACGTAGATTGTGAGCCAACTGGGTCTTCCCTGACCTGAGGATCAAATAAATGAAAGATTACAAAGCTAGGAAGCTCGAACCAAATTGAGAAATGGTCAACATTTTTACTGGGAGCTATAAACAGTTAGCTGTTTTATGTGTTACACAAAATCACAGACCCAAATTGTTCTCAGCGATACAATTCTAGGAAGCCTTATACTATGCATCACCTTTGTTGCAAAACAAGTTATATCAGCTAAATATTAATGTTGAGTAGAAAAACCAATGTAGTATAACACAAGGAAAATAGTTTCAGGCAATATTAATGTGGAATACAGACCATGTTTAGGAATTGATGTATGGAGTGCCATCAATAAATGATAGAAATAGGGGAGCAATAGATTTGAAAAGGCCAACAAATGTACATTTGATAGAATACTACTAATATGACCAAATTAGGTTTAATTACATCTATAGACATAAGTGGTCACACATCATAAATTTTACTCATACAACCAATAGTTGTCCCCTGAAGTTGTACTCTAGGAAAAGAAACAAAAGGAAAAGAGCATCTACGCACCGGAACTCTCCAAATGCCTTTGTGATACAAAGTGTTTCAATCCCTCCTTGAAAATTTGAGTGTCAATTGTTTATTTAGAACAACATAATGGCACAACTGATGAGTACAGAATTGAGGACTAAACCACTGTTTAGTGTAAAATAAACACAAAGATGCCATCGAGATACAACCGTTTGAGTACCATATCATCAGAGATGTTGTCCGCTTTGATTTGATCAGATATAACTTTGAGAGTCTTGTCATTTTTAATTCAGCTAATTTGGTATACCTGGAGCATGAGGCATAAAAGAAAAAGACAAGGTCACTTTAGGTTCCATTCATGCAATGAAAGCTAAATAAATTGGGAGAAAGATTGGGCTAATATACTTGCAAGAAATCATGTCAAAGAGGCTAACCGGCCTTTGAGATGCATATGCACTCATCCTATGCACATGATGAGCCATGTTTGCTAGAATTACAAGGCAGTTTGTCTGATGGTAGACATCCTGCAAGTGTAGATAAGCTTTTATCAGTCACTAAACAAGAACCAAATGTAGTGTTAGCACAACATTGGATAGCAGGTTAAGATGCAAAAAGAAAATGATATTTATTCACAGTTTGGAGAGGTTGTATATCATGGTCCGGATTAGTATAACAACCATCAAAGATCCCAAAGAAGTTTGATGCATGTGGCGCTAATAAAACTTTTCTAATAAAATAAATGAAATGTAAACTAAATTTCTTACCAATTTGTGCATGCTAGCATTGAAGGTTGGATCTTGACTGAGTATAAGAATTATCAGCGGCATGTATATCTGATTGGAAGTCTTCCTTGATGCATTGTAAAGCATTTCCAATATGGGCATTAGCTATTGCCAAAATTTACAAATTAAATTAGCAAGATTACTGAGTATTAAATGCAGATTTGGATATGACAGGTCCATACAACAACTTTTGAATCATGATAGTGCATTTGAACAAGATGAAGAAGGTGCTTGTGTACAAAACCATTCAACATCTTAACAAAACAATGAATATTTGGCAAGACAGTGCTTCAGCAAATCAAAACCATATTTAATACAAATATCATCTCATTGTAAACAAATAAATTTTAAAATTGGATCAGTTTTATTAACCCAAAACAAATATCCTTATATGTATTAAATGGCCTCAAGCTCTAATAAACATCATTTAGAAATATTGTTAATTTGTTATCAAGCCAACATAACAGAGTATCGAAGTTGGTTTGAACCGCAACTTACTCTTGAAAGTCGCATTCCCATGGACTAAACAAATCCAGGCAAAAGTTCAAGCCAAATACCTGATGGTTATCGGTGACCTTGAGAACGACATTCCCTTGGCAGCACACGGAGGGAGCAAGGGGTGGTCGGCGGCACTGAGCGAAGCATGTGAATAGCACAATGGGAGGAGTGAGGCGATGGTGGACGAAGCAACGGAGGACGAAGAGGAGGCGGCACGCACGAGGCGAGGGATATCTAGCTTGGCGCCCCGCGGTGGAAGCCTCCTCAGTCACCTGAAGCTACCACAACATCGCCCCGAGCTGTTGGGACTGCTGCATGGGGCAGCGGTAGGGGAGCAGGCGGCAGCCGGTGGGGAAGCTGATGGCGGCGGCGGGGGAGCAGGCGGCAGTCGTGGAGAAACCCAAAGTGGGGGGAGGAACTGGCGTAGTTGGGTGGAGGAGAACATGTAACACCCGAAATCAACGTAAAAAAATCAACGTAAAAAATGTTCATTAAAGGACAACGTCTTATGATAAAATAAAATATAGCTCAGAGACTATTTTATTACACTGAAGATAAAATAATAAAAAGACTAACAAACATCTTGCTCCAAGAATCGCTCCTTGACTGGGACAACTTCTCCTGGCCTTCGTCTTCAATGAACTTAGCTTCTAAAAGGTATAATCAATGAGGATGAGTACAAAATGTACTCAACAAGCCACCGAAATACACATAATGCAAGAATAATATCAAAGGACAGTCATATGGCTTGTTTTGCGAAAATGCACATTTTTGTAATTAAATAATTGTGGTGATCAAGTTTCATTAATATAAAGTAAATGATATAAATAACATCCACTACCTCGAGTAGCATACTTGTGCTGACTCGCACAACAGTCCTTACAAAACTAGTAACCATTCGCATCCAGATTATTAGACTAACACTACTAGATTTTCACCCTAGTACAACGTCACCAGAACGTTGCAATAAGGGCCAAATGGTTGCAATATGTCTCTTTTGCAACCAAATCATGTTCGTTGGCAGGCATGACAAGTATTGGCGTGGTCTAAAGTTATCACAACAGTTTTATAGTACCATTGCGTAATATATGTTTGTCACCACAACATGGGCCATCACACTAGATTATTATTGCAATGCCAGACATCGTCGTAACAGATGCTATTACCACGAGATGGGTCATCGCAATAGATTATTACTGCGATGGCAGACATTGTCGAAATATAGGTGTTGGCGTAAAATATTACGCTAACAGGTTCTCTAAAATCAAGAACTAACAAACAGTGAATTTGTGTTGAGAACTATCTCAAGCCTCCGAATTGGATAATAGCTTAAGTAGTCCGAATGTGTGTATTGAATAGCTGAGTATTCGATGCCTATTACAGGGTAAGAAGAGGGGTATTTATAGGCAAAAACGTCTAAGGAAAAGACCTATTTACCCCTCATTTACAACCGACATAGTGGAAACTATTCGGTACCCTGAACAGGGTTAAAATGGTAAAATCTACCCGGAGTAAGTAGATAAGTCAAACATCTTATCAACCTTGCCGTTTTGCTCCGGAGCTTAATATCCTGCGGAGGGTTCCTTCGGATTGTAAGTAGAAGCACCCTTCGGCTTAACGACTCCACCACCTTCGGGCATAAGCTTATTAGCTCCGAAGCTGATAAGTTATCTTGAACTGTTAATCTCTAAGTCCTGAAAGTGAAACATTTTCCCCCAACAGTAGCCCCTCGAATACGCTTCTCCGAATTTAACCTGTATAGAAGGGAAGCAGTATACGCAAGGAATATTTTCATATTTTGAGACTTAGAGAAGTTTGAACACATTACAGTTATTCGAAGGGTCTTTGACCCCAAAACACTCGGACAACGGCTTCGAACCCAAAACTGCTGTGTGAACGCTTCGTGGGAAAAAGAAATGTTGCGAAGTTCAAATGTCGTGAAGAGCCGTTTATTTGGAGTCATTACTCTACAAGTAACCGTTATGCTCTCGAAAGGTAACGGTCGAAATTTACTGCGGACTCACACCGTTTCGCTTCCTGGACCCACCTGTTAACGATGGAAGTCGAACCTGCAGTGTGAATGCAATCGAAGCACAACAGCTACGGGAGGCTATAAAGGGGAATCGGAATTCACCAAGGACTTTTTACCGTGCTCAGCATCCAAAACTTACTCTCTTCAACCTCCAACTCCCTCAACTTCCCGAGCGATCGAGCCATGGCGAGAACCAGACACACCGTGCCAGCGGTGGTGGGTACTTTGGCGCAGAGGCAAGCTTGGGCGGCTTCAGCAGTAGCGGCAATGGTGGGAGCTCCGGGGGACGCTTGGCCCAAGAACCTGCGAGAGCTCCGCCCTCCATCTAAGAAGAAAATCCCCCAAAGCTTCCTCATCGGCCAGTCCACAAGCACCGCAGAATCCATCGAAGAAGCCATGGAAGGAAAGCTGGGGCCCGGAATGAGGACTCGGGTCCCCAGACTAGAATCGACCCCGAGGCCATGAAGCGGAGAAGTCGTGGTCTTCGAGGCATTCTTCGAAGCAGGTCTGGGGCTTCCTGCCATCAATTTTTTATCAGAGGTATTGGAAATGTTCCACATTACCTTGCCTCATCTATCTCCCAACGTCATCGCCCGGCTAGCCATCTTCGAGTGGGCGCTTCGAGCCGAAGGGTGTGAAGGACGATCAGAGGTCTTCGCCGCCACCCATGAATCCATCTGCCAGCCGAAGCCGCAAGATGGCCCTGGAGACACCAAGGTGATTACGGCCTTCAGAAGTGTCAACTTCCAGTTGCGGAGGGAGCATGCCCAACACTTTCCAGCGAAGGCCATCAACGACCGATGGTATACTAACTGGATCCTTCGGTGGCTCTACGCCGAAGTCGGAGAGGACTCCCCCTTCACAGGACCCCTCCAAGAGATCTGGTTCCGAAAGGAGGCAGAGGTCACCCCGGACCCTAGCCTGCTCTCAACGCGGCTAGGGCTATTAACTTCAGTTGCCAGTCCACATGAGCATGCGTGACCTGGCCAAAGAGTTCATCTATCTCCGAATTCCACCCCTCGGGGCTGACTGGCCGATAGCGTTCCAACACGCTTCGGAGGGTGAGCTCCGAAGTATAGGTAAGACTTCTACTTTCCTACGATAATATGTTATATGAAGAAATAACATACTTATAATATGCTACCTTTTTGCAGTGGCTCCACTGGCGTTATCTTCGGAGCAGATAACACGAGCCATCGAACGGGTCCTCGGAGCCCCTACGGTGGCCGAAAGGCAAAAAAAGGATAGAGCTTGTGTGGAGCTAGGAGCGCTCCAACAGAGTATGGGAGGCCCTCAGAATGGTGCCTCCTCCTCTACCGGATTTCAACCCGGCCGGAGCGGCCCCCCGGAAGATAAAAGCCGTCACCGAGCCTTCGAAGAAAGCCGACAAAACCCCCATCAAGAAGGGGAAGAAGGTGGCGAAAATTCCTCCTCAGCTGACCCCGGCTTCATCTACCTCATCACTGGGCATTTGGAGCTCAGCTTTGGATGAATCTGGGGGCAAAGGCTCCGGAAGCAAGGACTCCGACGTCCAGCTGGCGAAAGACTTCGAGAATTATCTTCTAGATGACGCTGAAGATGAAGCAGGAGCCCCAACCGAAGCTTCTGCTCGGGAGGCTGCGGAGGCGGACACGGCACACACTCCAGCACCCGCTGCTGTGAGTTCGGAGTAGGAGACAGTCATCCCCAACTCACCCGTAGCTGGGGTGATCACAGTGGAGGTAGAGGCTCCGGCGGCAACTACACCGGGGAGGACTTCGGGGGACAACCTCGACGAGATTCTCCAGATGTACGAAGTCCTAGAGGACTCGACAATTTTACCTCAAGGTGCCTCCGAAGGTAGACTTTGAAACTCTTGCCTTGGTCAATTCCTGCAACAATTATTACCCATAAATGTTCACTAAGTACCTTAATTTTGTAGGCATATCGAGGGGCAATGAAGCCTCGGCCGCCAACGAAGCTCTAGCTTCTTCCGGGGTTGCGGCTCCGATGGACGCCTCTGCTCCACTGGACGCCCCGGCTCCAGCGGCGGGAGCCATCTCCGTCGACGCGGCTCCGACCGAAGGGACAACCGTCGAAGGAGGATCTACCTCCGCCGGAGTCGCACCTCCAGCCTTTGTACCGGGGAGGGGAAAAAGCATGACAATCCTTGGGCTCCCTCCCGCTCCGACGACAACACCCTCTTCCAACGAGCCTTCGGCAAGCAACTCGGAGGAAGAGGCGACGGTAGATCACCGCCAAGCCTTGTGTTGGCTCCCTTTGTTGACTCCTTTCCTGGAGTAACGAACGGACCTCCGGGCGCTTCTAGAGCCCTTGGCGGAGAAAGGCCAGGAAGTCGTAAACTCCGACTTGGTCTCCGTCTTGAGCGAAGCCAGGGCCCTGGAGCTTAATCTAGCCCTCGAAAAGGCTGCCCTTCAGGTATAAAGAGTACCACGAATATCTTTAATTAATAAATGTAAATACTTGGTACTTACTTGTTCCTCTTGCAGCAATTTGTCCTTGCTAGAGCGGCAGCGACTTCCAACGAAGTTGAAACTAACCGACTCAAGAGGAAGGTTACCACCCTCCAATCCGCGCTTAAAGACTCCGAAGAGAAAACACTTCGGTTGGAGGAAGAGCTCCTCGAAGAACGGAGGGCTAGGGCCGGGACCGACGAAGCCCTCTGGCTCGAAAAGCAGAGTAGCGGCACGCTCCGAACTTCGGCCCAAGAGGCTGAAGCCGAGTGCTTGGTGCTCCGAGCGGAGGTCGAGAAGCTCCGGTAGGCGGCAGCTACTTCGAGCACTCAACTGGTAGAGCTCCAGGGCTCTCTCAAGCAGGTGATGGCTCAGAAGAGCTCCCTGCTATCCCAGATGGCTGAAGTATCTGCTACTGCTGCGGGGCTGGAGGCGGCAAAGAAGAAGAATGCCACTATAGCGGAGCATACCTTGGATGCCCTTCAGGGTACCCTGGAATATTTTGGCACCATGTGCCCTTCGTCTTCTGCTACGGCCAGCGAGCCCCTCGACCGGAAGCTGAAGAGGATTCAAGTGGCGACGTCGCTGATGATGGGCTCCGGTGCCTGGTACGGAGAGATCTCCGGACAATGCGCTGGAATCGGAGTCCTCTATCACCTCGAAGCCCTTGGGATTTCCATCGTTCCGATTAGGGGTTCGACACCCGGAAGCTTCGTCGACGAGAACTTGTTGCATCCTTCGCAAGATGAAGCCTTGGCTTGGGAAGTTTTCCGATCAATCTGGAAAACAGACCACAAAGCTGCGGCTAAAGCTTGGATCGACGAGGCCCATCGGCAAAAGCAAGCATAGACAAGGCCGCTGCTTCCAGCTTCGCCGGCTCCGACACCTCCTGCTCCGCCAACTGACCCACAGGTTTAGCTCATAGGGCGCTTAATCATGTATAATAAATCTTGTAAAGCCCATTGCATTAATGAAAAGTTTATAAACGAGGAACTTGTTTGGGTGTTTATTCTTTTAGGTTCTGCCATGTCCTTCGAAGCCTGACTTCGAAATACTGGGAATTAACGAAGGGCTCCATCGGCAGTGGTCAGTTCTTAAGAGCTTAAGGCCTTACCGCCGCTCTCGCTTCTCTGTTCCTCGCGGAGATGAAGGAGAGGTAGCCCTCGAAGTTTGTCAGGAAATCTTAACTTATATCAAGGAGGAGGAAAAGGACAAAACATCTTCATCCTCCGAGCATATAGATTGGTCTAACTCGGAGTACCAGGCCGAAGAACCTACGGAGGCTAACTCCGAAAGGCTTCTGACTTGGGCTGAACTCCAAGAGGAGCAAAAGAAACTGTGAGCTTCGAAGAAGAAAAGAAGCACTCGAACTAAAAAGACAGTTTTGATGACTTCAAGCTCCGGAGGTCAAAGTAGTCGTAGAAGTAGTTCTAGAGGCCGAAAAGGTCTCCGATTTTACCTAGGCTTAGACCAAAATTTCTCTTGATGTAAAAGTATGATTAATAAATTAATATGAATTGCTTCAGAAGCATCTTGTTGTTCCTTACTCTCCTACCCCTCCTTGTGGGTGGGGGACCTTACGCATTGCAATAAGGTCCATCGAACACAATGATGTGCACAACAATCTGATGCTTCGCACAACACTCAGTAACCATACTTTACTTTTTCGAAGAGTTCTTTGAACTATATGTTTGTATTATGATGTTTGTAAGTTTCAGAGCTGAATTTATACTCGCAAGCTCCTATACTAATCGCTTAGGACTTTAAAAGTGTCTCATTGGCTGGAGCCTTGAAACCTTATTGCTTGGTCACCTTCGACTCTTTTACAGATGCTTTGAACCCGGAGGACGGAAATCTGTTCTTTTAAAATCATTAGACTCTTCTACGGATCCTAACAAACCGGAGCCTGGAATCCGTAGGCTGGCCACCTTCGGCTCTTTTACAGATGCTTCGAACCCGGAGGCCGGAAATCTATTTTTTGAAGTCCTTATAGTGAGTAACTTGCGGTCCAACGGGACGCTTGCTTATAATGATCATGACAGGGCTATCAAGCTTCTCTATGCTCTTGACCGTAGCATATGGGAAGTGAAGATATCCAGCATTGAGGAGTCTGCAGGTTATGTCACTTTGACCTGTGATGAGCTCTTTAGCAAGCTGAAGTCCACCGAGATTGCCAAGGCATCTCTTGCTATGCACAGAAGCTCTTTGCCACATCCATTGGCATTGGTTTCTAGCACTAGCCGTGGCACCGCTGCAGAACCAAGCACATCTGGTACTTGTGTTCTTGCAGATGGTTTTGCTTTGTCCTCCCTGGTCTCCGTCACAAAGGAGAAGGTGGACACTCTAGATGATGATGAGCTTGCTCTCATTGCCAGAAGGTTCACCCGTTTTCACCATGAGAGACGGGATCAGAGGAGAAGTGGTTTTAGTGGTTGCTATGAATGTGGCGACACTTCTCATATTAAGGCCAATTGCCCTAAGCTCAAGAAGAGAGATGAGAGTGAGCGCCCCAAATACCACAAGAAGGAGAGGAAACCCTTTGTGAAGGGCAAGCGCGGCAAGATGGCTAAGAAAGTAGCCAAAGCCGCTTCCAGAGCATTTGTTGCTGCTCTCAGCGACATCGACACTTCCTCAACTGAGGAGTCGAGCTCTGAGTAGGAGTCCCCAAGGAAGGAGGACAAGAAGGACAAGAAGAGACGAGACTTCACCGGCCTTTGCTTCATGGCCGACAGCGATCACAACGGCGATGAGCTTGACTCATCTGAGGTACCTCTATCATCTGACCAGCTACTAATTAAATTAGATGAGCTGAATGAAGTAGTTCTCGGTCAGGATAGATTACTTGTGCAAGCCGCTAGAGAAAGAAAAGACCTTAGACTTAGGCTAGAATCTGTTTCTATTGAGTATGCCATGCTTAAGTCTAAATTTAATGAAGCTGAATGTGAATCTTGTTCTGTTGTCATGGGTGAGCTTGCTCAGTTGCGCTCTGTACATGCTCAAACTCTTTCTGAGCTTGAGACTGCACAGAAGCAGCTTTTGGTGGTGGATTCTAGACCTCATGATAATATTGAATGCATGAACTGTTCTTTATTGCGCGAGAGCATTAATTTATGTGATAAACATGTTCATGATTTAGGGGCTAGATTGGAGAGGGCCGGTAGTTCTAAGGATGTGCAACCTGTTTGTGACACGTGCATTACCCTTAAGGACCAGCTAGGCACTGTTAGAGAGCGAGCTGAGAACCTCATGTCTGAAAATGAATACCTTCTTTCTGTGGTTAACAAATGCACTGAGGGTAAGGGTAGGATGGATTTGCTCTTGGCCAAAACCAAGATGTGTGCTGACAGAGCAGGGTTAGCTCTAGGTTTGGGTTTTGAGAGGATTCCTTCAGAAAATGGAAACAAAACTGTTTTTACCTCTCCCACTACAATAGAGAAAGAGAGAGCTCTGTTAGACACCCCATCAGCCAAAAAGCCTACCCGACCACCAAAGAAAACCACCCCTCCTGCCAAGAAAAATCCTCCCAAGAAAACCACTCAGCAGAAGCCCAAGGAGCCTGTGAGAGTTGCTCCTAAGACCCATGAGAGTGCCCCGAGGAGAGTGTTTCATTGTTCCTATTGTCAGTGGGCGGGTCATTTGGTTGGGTTCTGTTTTCGTCGCATCAAGGATGAGCGACGCTCTCAGGCGATTAGTTACCGGGACATGCATTACCCATCTTTAGGTATGCATGAGTCTGAGTTTTACTATCGTCCTGCTTTTGAGGCTCCTCATGCTTCTCGGAGAGGTTTTACTCCTCGAGGTGTTCACCATGTTCCATATGGTGGTAGACCTCGGGCGAGTAGCTTTGTACCTCGTCAGAGTAGGAGACCTCGACATGTTGTTCGATCACAGCATGTAGGTAGACCTCACACTTTGCATTATTCTGATTATCATGTGCGTAGACTGTCTACTTTTACTGCGCCTACTACTCGTGTCACTCAGTGCTAGATGCCTCATCATTTTTTCACTCACCCCAGCACTGAGCGATCGAGATATTCTTATCATGTGTAGGTGACAGATCGAGGCTTGGAGGGCACATGGATCATGGACTCCGGTTGTTCGTGCCACATGACCGGAGATGCAGCATGGTTCTTCAGCCTCACCACAACCAAGCAAAGGGAACATATCACCTTCGGAAACAACCGAAGGAGTAGAGTGAAAGGTAAAGGTGTGGTAAGAATTAACTCAAATTTCACTCTCAAGGATGTTGCTTTGGTTGAAAACTTGGGATACAATTTGCTGTCTGTATCTCAGTTGCTTGATGAGGGCTTCGAAGTGCGATTTCATCGTGATACTTCGCAAGTGCTCAATTCTGATGGCGTTGTGGTGTGTAAGATCTTTAGAGTTGGGAGAGTTTTTGGAGCTGATTTTTCAGAGTCATCTGGTTCTTCTCATTGTCTTGTTGCACATTCTACTTCTGAGCTTTGGAAGTGGCAGAGGAGACTAGGGCATATGAGCTTTGAGTTGCTCGCTCGTCTGAGTGCCCTAGGTCTGATCCGAGGATTGCCCAAGCTCAAGTTTGAGAAAAATTTAGTTTGCGCTCCTTGTCGACATGGAAAAATGATTGCTGCTTCGCATTCGCCAGTCACCACAGTGATGATTGAACAACCCGGAGAACTTCTCCACATGGACACTGTAGGTCCTTCTCGGGTTAGTTATTTAGGCGGCAAGTGGTATGTTTTAGTGATTGTCGATGATTTCTCTCACTACTCTTGGGTCTTCTTTCTTGCCAGCAAGGATGAAGTGTTTTCACACTTTCGGAGCTTGGCTTTGAGACTTTTTACTGAACTCCCTGGTGCATTAAAATTCATTCGAAGTGATAATGGCACCGAGTTCAAAAATAGTCTTTTTGTTGACTTTTGCATGGAGCATGGCAAAGAACATCAATTCTCTGCTCCGCGGGTTCCTCAACAGAACGGTGTCGTTGAGAGGAAGAACCGCACCTTGGTTGAGATGGCCAGGACGATGCTTGATGAGCATAGGACTCCTAGAAAATTCTGGGCTGAGGCCATGAACACTGCATGTTACATCTCAAACCGAATCTTCTTGCGCTCAATTTTGAATTTGACATCTTATGAGCTGTGTTTTGGGAGACAGCCCAAGGTTACTCATCTTCGAGTTTTTGGCTGTCGTTGCTTTATCCTAAAACGTGGTAAAGAGTACCCAGTGAAATTTGGCAAGGGGCTATCTCCAGAAATAACCGCCTCGTTAGAAGAAGTCGTCAGGAAAAATCTAGACATATTTGCTTGGACCGACGAAGACATCACCGAGGTCGATCGAAGCATCATCGAGCATAGTCTGCTCGTCAACCCGAAGGCCAAGCCGGTGCGCCAGGGGCTCCACAAGCTGTCAGCAGAAAGAGCAAGCCTAGCCAAGGCCGAAGTAGAAAAATTGTTAAGGGCTGGCATTATCAGGGAGGTAGCCCATACTGAGTGGTTGGCTAACCCTGTTTTTGTAAGAAAAAAGGACTCGAACAAGTGGCGCATGTGTATTGACTTCACCTCGTTGAATAAAGCATGCCCGCGAGACCCCTACCCAATGCCCCGAATAGATCAATTGATAGATTCCACAGCCGGCTCCGAATTATTAAGCTTTCTCGACGCTTATTCCGGGTACCATCAAGTATGGCTGAAGCGCGAAGACGAAGCCAAGACAAGCTTTATAACTCCTTCCGGAGTATTCTGTTATGTAAGAATGCCTTTTGGTTTACGGAATGCCGGAGCCACCTTTTCTCGCTTAATAGCTAAGGCTCTAGGTCATCAGATAGGCCGCAATGTTGAAGCCTATATGGACGATATTGTAATAAAAAGTGCTCAAAAGCACCGGCATAGCTTAGATCTAGCTGAAACATTTGAGAGCCTCCGAGCATGTGGAGTACGCCTCAACCCCGAAAAATGTATATTCGGGGCACAAGCAGGAAAGCTGCTAGGATACTTAGTTTCGAGCAGGGGGATCGAAGCTAGCCCAACACAAATAAGTGCGCTGCAAAGGATGACTCCGCCAGAGAATTTGAAACAAGTACAGAAGCTAGCAGGAAGGCTCGCAGCACTCAGCAGGTTCCTGTCCAGGTCGGCAGAGCGGAGCCTCCCAATTTTCAAGGCACTGAAGGGATCCGAAAGCTTCAGCTGGACGCCGGAGTGCCAGAAGAGCTTCGAGGATATAAAAGCATACCTCGGCACATTATCAACCTTAATTGTTCCCCTTCTAGGGGAAACACTGCTTTTATATCTTGCAGCAACGGGTTCAGCAGTAAGCGCAGTGCTGATCCAAGAGGTCGAGCTTAAAGGGAAGCTGGTGCAAAACCCAATTTATTTTGTGTCGGAGGCATTATCCGGAGCCAAGGTCAGATACTCCGAGCTCGAGAAGTTTGCTTATGCCCTAGTAATGGCCTCGCGAAAGCTAAGGCATTATTTATTGGCGCATAACCTCATCGTCCCTACGTCGTATCCTCTTGGGGATATGCTCCAAAACAAAGATTCCACAGGCAGGGTTGGAAAATGGGCAGTCGAGCTGGCACCCTTCGAAATCTCCTTCACGGCGAGGACAGCTGTTAAATCTCAAATTATAGCAGATTTCATAGCAGAGTGGACTCCATCTGCAATCTGGACCCCGGAAGAACCCTCCGAAGGTTTTTGGACAATATTCTCTGACAGAGCTTATCAAGCATCAGGTGCCGGAGCAGGGGCCGTCATCTTCTCACCATCAGGGCAAAAGGCTATGTATTCCGCAAGGCTCAACTTCAAAACCACTAATAACATTGCCGAGTATGAAGGAATCTTGCTAGGCCTCCGAAAGGCTAAAGCGCTCGGAGCTACAAGAATAGTGATCAAGACAGATTCCCAAGTCGTCGCGGGGCATATTGACAAAAGCTTTCAAGCAAAAAACCCACATCTCGCGCAATACCTTCAAGAAATCCGCAAGGCCGAAGCAGCATTCAAAGGGTTTACAGTACGAAGCATCCCTCGGGCAGAGAATCAATTTGCAGATATTCTTGCAAAGGCTGCAGCAGGAGCGGTGGACCTCCCGGAAGGTGCTTTCTACGAAGAGCTAGAGCAGCCAGCGGCTGACCAAATACCCTCATCAGAAGTAATGTGCATTACAACTACATATTGGCAAGCTCCGATAATAAGCATGTTGCAAAGTAGCATGGACCCTCTGGAAGGTCCAGAAGATCGAAGGTTGCAAGCAAGAGCTCGAAATTACAAGCTTATTAATGAAGTGTTATACAAGGCTGGAGTGTGCTCACCCCTACTTCGATGCATCTCACAGCCCAAAGGTCAAGACATACTTCGGGGCATCCACGAAGGACTGTGCGGAGGTCATTTAGCCCCTCGAGCGCTAGCAGGCAAGACGCTTCGGCAAGGGTTTTATTGGCCAACAATTGTAAGAGACGCAGAAGAGCTAGTTCGAACATGCCAAGGCTGCCAGTGGATGGGCAGACGGAGCCATCGCCCACCAGCTCAACTTCAAGTTATTGCCCCAGTATGGCCAATGGCTAGATGGGGCATGGACCTCATAGGCCCTTTCCCAGTAGCAAAAGGCAGTTTGAAATTTGCGGTAGTAGCAATCGAATATTTCTCAAAATGGGTGGAAGCGGAGCCACTAACAGCTATCACCTCGAGGAATGTGCAGAAATTCTTCTGGCAGAATATTATATGCAGGTTCGGAGTTCCCAGAGAGTTGACGGTGGATAATGGAACCCAGTTCGAAGCTGATACCTTTCAAACATTTTGTGAAGAACTAGGCATTAAGCTATGCTTCGCAGCAGTGCGACATCCGCAGTCCAACGGAGCCATCGAGCGAGCCAACGGGAACATCCTCTCCGGGTTAAATCGCCGAATTGTAGGATTTGCCAAGGGGCTGTGGGTCGAAGAACTACCTAAAATCTTATGGTCCATCCGAACCACTCAAACTAGATCAACAGGTTTCACACCATTCAGATTGCTCTTCGGAGATGAAGCCATGACTCCTACGGAGCTCAGAGGGGAGTCGCTTCGCGTAATTCAACCCGGAGACGAAGATGATCGGAGTACTTCACTAGATCTGTCAGAAGAAACAAGGCTTCGAGCTGTCACCAACCTGACTAAGTACCAGGAGCACACCAAAACGTGGTATGACCCGAAAGTTAGATTAAGTGAGTTAAGACCGGGTCATCTAGTATTGCAAAGTGTAATAGCTCCGGGGAAGCTAGGAAACAAATGGGAAGGACCATATGTTATCTTACGCTCAGGACGCCCCGGATCATTTAAATTAGCTAATTTAGAAGGGGAAGAATTGAAACATGCATGGCATGCGGAGCACCTTAAGCGATATTACGCTTAAGACCTCCTTGTAATCACTTGTAGCACTTTCCTTTATATAAATAAAGATAAGGGTTGAAACCTGTTTTGCTCTTCGAATATCCCTTACTCCTGATGGACGCATTGGGAGGACGGTGATGCTGGTAGAGCCAAGCATTTTTCTCAAGACCCAAGGGGCTGCCTCCGAACCATTGGTTCAGTGGCTCCGCCAACCTACGGATTCCAGGATCCGGCTTGTTAGGATCCGTAGAAGAGTCTAAGGACTTTAAAGAAAACAGATTTTCAGCCTCCGGGTGCGAAGTATCTGTAAAAGAGCCGAAGGTGGCCAACCTACGGATTCCAGGCTCCGGCTTGTTAGGATCTGTAGAAGAGTCTAAGGACTTTAAAGAAAACAGATTTTCAGCCTCCGGGTGTGAAGTATCTGTAAAAGAGCCGAAGGTGGCCAACCTACAGATTCCAGGCTCCGGCTTGTTAGGATTCGTAGAAGAGTCTAAGGACTTTAAAGAAAACAGATTTTCAGTCTCCGGGTGCGAAGTATCTGTAAAAGAGCCGAAGGTGGCCAACCTACGGATTCCAGGCTACGGCTTGTTAGGATCCGTACAAGAGTCAGCAAGCAAATTTTTAGTCTTCGAAAGCAAATGATAAGTACAAAGTTCGAAGCATGCAGGTGTTCGGACAGTCATTGTGCCTAGCGAACCCTTTTCTATGGTAAAGGCTCCGCCACCCACAAGGGGGGTCGGAAGGTACGAGTCACACAGCATACTTTCGAAGCATTTCACACTAAATCATTATAATTATACATCAAGAGAAATTTTTGTCTAAACCTAAATAAAATCGGAGACCCTTTCGGCCCCTAGAGCTACCCCTGCGGCTACTTCACCCTTCGGAACTTGAAGCCACTGAAGTCGCCCTTTTAGTCCGAGTACTTCTCTTTTTCTTCGAGGCTCGCAGTTTCCTCTGCTCCTCTTGAAGATCAGCCCATGTCAGGAGCCTTTCGGAGTCAGCCTCCGCAGGGTCTTCAGCTCGGTACTCCGAGTCGGACCAGTCAATAGGTTCGGAAGACGAGGACCCCTCCGTCTTCTCTTCCTCTTTAATATAAGCTAAGACGTCCCTTCGAACCTCAAGGGTGATCTCCCCCTCGTCTCCACGAGAAACAGAAAAGCGGGAGCGGCGGTAAGGCTTCAAGCCCTCGAGGTTTGCCCACTCCTTTCGGAGCTCGTCGGTAATTTCCAGAAGTTCGAAGTCAGGGCTCGAAGGGCATGACAAAACCTAAAAAATAGCAGAACACCCAAGACAAGTTCTCGTTTATAACCTTTTCATTAATAAAAACAGGGTTTACAGGGCTTCATATACATAACAGTCCTAAGCGGCTAGACCTGCGGGTCGGTCGGCGGAGCAGGAACCGAAGGGGCTGGCGCAGCAGGAAGTGGTGGCCTTGTCTGCGCTTGCTTCTGCCGACAGGCCTCGTCAATCCAAGCCTTAGCTGCGGCCTTATGATCCATCTTCCAGGTCGACCGGAAGGCCTCCCAGGCCGAAGCCACCTCCAAAGATGGCCGCAGCAAGTCGTCGTCCGCAAAGCTTCCAGGAGACGAGCCTTCGACTGAGCCAAGGGGGATCCGAAGGGATTCAAGATGACGAAGAACCCCGATACCAGCACATTGTCCGGAGATTTCCCCGTACCGAATACCGGAGTTCTTCATCAACGACGAAGCAACCTGGATCCTCGTCAGCTTTCGGTCAAGGGGCTCGTGGGTTGCAGCAGAAGCTAAAGGGCACATGGTGCCAAAGTACTCCAGCGTACCCTGGAGGGCTTCCAAGGTACGGTCCGCAGTACTAGAATTCTTCTTCTCCACTGCTTCCAGGCCTGCAGCAGTCGCGCCCACTTCGGCCACCCGGAGCATCAAAGAACTCTTGAGGGCCATCGCCTGGCTAAGAGCTCCCTGAAGTTCTACCAGCTGCGCACTTGAGGTAGTGGCCTCTTGGCGGAGCCTTTCAACCTCCGCTCGAAGGACAACGTGCTCGGCCTCGACCTCCTGGGCAGACGAACGGAGGGCTCCGAGGGCTTCGTCCGACGCCGCCCTAGCCCTCCGTTCCTACAAGACTTCTTCCTCCAGCCTGAGGGATCTCCCGGTTGAGTCGTTAAGAGCCGTCTGGAGGGTAGTGACCTTCCGTTTAAGTCGATTAACTTCGACCTCGTTGGAAGTCGCTGCCGCTCTAGCAAGAACAAATTGCTGCAAAAAGAACTAAGTAAGTACTAAAGTATTTATGACTACTAATGCGAAGTAGCTATGGTGTCTTTTTTATACCTGAAGGGCGGCCCTTTTCGAGGGCTGTGTTGAGCCTCGAAGCCCTGGCCTCGCTCAAGACGAAGATCAACTCCGAATTGGCAATGTCTTGGCTTCTCTCAGCCAGGGGCTCCATAAGTCTTCGGAGGCCACTCCGGTGCTCCAGGAACGGAGCCAGCAGAGGAAGCCAAGACAGAGCTTGGGCATCATCTGTTGCGGCCTCATCCTCTGAATTTCCAATGGAGGGCGCGGCCTGGCCAGGAAGAAGGCCGAGGCTAGAAATACTCTTACCTCGCCCCGGCACAAAGGAGGGCGAAGCAGGAGTACCCCGACCATCGGCAACAACCTCTTCAACCCGAACCGCAGGGGCGGAGGCAACCTCGGTGGTCGAGGTAGCCACAACAGGAGTGACCTCCGTCGCCAACTCCGTCCCGGCGAGCACGTCGTCTGCCCCGAAAGACACATTCTCCGCCGCCAAATTCGGAGCGTCCAGAGGCGCGGAGGGATTCGCTCGGAGGACAGCCTCCGAAGACGCAGGGGCTTCGGACGCCACCAAAGCATCGACACCCGAAGAGGTACCTATTTCAATAACAAAATCAATAAGCATGTTTTCACATGCAGCAAGCAGGTATTGAGTATAAAAGGGAGGAGCTTCGAGAAAAACCTCCGGGAGCTTCGTGGGGAAGGATTGCTGGATCCTCCAGGGCTTCGTACATCTGGAGGATGTCGGCGAAGTCATCCCCCGAGGTCCTGCCCTCAACATTTTCCATCGGAGCCACGGCCTCCGCAGGGATCACCTCGGGTGCGGGCAAGTTGGGAGTAGGGGAATCCGACTCCACCTGAACGACGACGGGCGCAGCAGGAGCAGTAGGAGCCACGCTTACCACCTCCTCGACGGAGGTGGGAGGAGGGACTTCCCCTGTATCTTCGTCACCCAGGAGGTAGGCTTCAAAGGCCGCTACTGTCTGGCCGTCGGAGTCCTCTACCTCTTCGGAGGCCGAGCTTTGAGCACCCGGCGACGAGACAGACGAGGCGGGCGCCAACTCCGAAGGGTTCTTCGCTACCTTCTTCCTCCGAAGCGGCTGTTTGCCGGCCTTTTTGGAGGGCTTGGCAGCGGCTTTCCTCTTACGGCCAACTGCTCCGGTCGGAGCGAAGTCAGGAAGAGCCGGAGGCTCCATGCCGAGAGCCCTCCACACTCTGTTGGATCGCTCCCAGCTCCCCACCAGCTCCAACCTTCTCTGCCTCTCGGCCACCGAAGGGGCTCCGAGAACTCGTTCGGTGGCCCGAACTATGTCCTCCGGAGCCAATACCAGAGGCGCCACTGAAAGAAAAAGGTATGAGAATATAAGTATAATTGATTTCTTCATTCAAATATGGTGCAGCAAGGAGAAGGTTTACCTAAGTTTCGGAGGTCCCCCTCCGAAGCTTGTGGGAACACAATCGGCTAGTTGGCTCCGAGGGGAGGGATCCGAAGAGCGGCGAACTCCTCAGCCAAGTCGCGCATGCTCATACGACAAGCCACTGAGGTAAGCAACCCTAGCCTCGTCGAGAGCAGGCTAGGGTTCGGAGAGATATCCGCCTCCTTCCGGTACCAGATCTCCTGGAGAGGACCAGCGAGGGGGGAGTCCTCTCCGACTTCGGCATAAAACCACCGAAGTATCTAGTTGGTGTACCATCTGTCGTTTATAGCTTTGGCTGGAAAGCGGAGGGCGTGCTCCCTCCGTAGCTGGAAGTTGACGCTGCCGAAGGCTATCGTCACCTTGGAGTCCCCTGGCCCGTCTTGTGGCTTCGGTTGGCATATGGCTTCGTGGGTCGCGGCGAAGATTTCGGAGCGTCCTTCGCACCCCTCCGCCCGGAGCACCCATTCGAAGATGGCCAATCGGGCGATGACGTTTGGGGACAGTTGAGGCAGGGTGATATGGAACAAGTCCAACACCTCTGCCAAGAAGTCCACGGCCGGCAGCCCCAAGCCTACTTCGAAGAATGCTTCGAAGACAACCACCTCTCCGCTCCTCGGCCTTGGAGTCGACTTCGTCCCGGGGACTCGGGTCCTCAGCCCAGCGCCCAACCTTCCGTCCACCACTTCTTCAATGGACTCGGCGGTGCTCAAGGATTGGCCGATGATGAAGCTTTGAGCAATCTTCTTCTTGGAGGGCGGACGGAGCGCCCGAGGATTCTTGGGCCAAGCACCGCTCGGAGCCCCCGCCATTGCCGCTGCTGCCGAAGCGGCCCACGCCTGCCTCTGCGCCAAGGTGTTGGCCGCTGCAGGGGTGGTGTGGCTAGTTCTCGCCATCGTGCTCGAACGTTCAAGAGTTTGGAAGATTGGGGGAAAGGTGAATCGCAGGTGATGAATGCGGTAAAAAATCTCGGTTAATCTCCGTCTTCCCCTTTTATAACCACGCGACCAGTACTACTCTTCGATTGATTTCACATTGCAGGTTCGGCTTCCGTCACCGACAAGTGGGTCCGGTAATTGGAACGGCGTATAACCGCTGTAAAAATCGACCGTTACCTTTTTTGCAGAAGGTAACGGCTACTTGCGCCGTAACGATCACTTTGACGGCGCCCCACGACGTTCACTCTCTGGAACCGTCTCCACGACGTGGGTACTCCGTAACCGTCTCCACAACGCTCACACTCTGAAACTGTTCCCTTCCCAGTGAGCGTTCTCACTGTATCAAGAACTCGAAGACGAAGGTTCGAAAGTATTGGGTCCAAAATCCTGGGCTAAGTCACAGCATCTTCAAATCCTCTTTAAGCCTCAGAAATTAGAAATGTTCTTTTCGTATACTGCCTTCTTTCTAAAACAGGTTAACTACAGAAAGGCGTATTCAAGGGGCTACTGTTGGGGGAAATTACTCCATTTCCAATACTTAAAGAGTAACCCTTCGTTGGCTGAGTGAGGATCCCGAAGGTGGCGAACTGCTGTTCGGAGCATACGTCGCCACAACCGGAGGGTGCCACGGTGTGAAGTCCTAGAGAACCCTCCGAAGGGAAGATGGAGGCCTCGAAGCAGAAGGGCATGATTGATTGGATGTTCAGCTTATCCATCTACCTTGCAGTACTTTACCGTGTATAACCTTGTTTATAATACCGAATAGTTTCTACTATGTCGGTTGTAATTTAGGGGTAAATAGGTCTTTTCCTTATGCTTTTTCCCCTATAAATACCCCCCATTGTACCTTGTAAAAAGGGGGGAGAACAAGTTGTTCATCCACACTCATTCGGACCACTTGAGCTATTATCCATTACGGAGGCTCAAGCTAGTCCTAAAGCACAAACTTCCTATTTGTTCGTTCTTGATTACCGAGAACCTGTTGACGTAACATTTTGCGCCAACAGTTGTAAATGTTACCTTCCCCGAAGTTGATTTAGTAAGCGGCATGTCTTTAATACCTTGTAATACCTTGTGTCGAGTTGTCCTCAGCTTAGGCATGCAAAGCAAATGATAACTTACTTGTTGGAGTCCCTTCCTCTAACACGACGACTCCTTGTTTTTTGGGTGTCAGTGCTGTCATGGTAGGTGCATGTGATTTGTCTATATTTTCTTCTTGTGGTAGAGGAGATTTGTCTTGAGATGGTACTAATGTCAATTGAAGGGAGCTAGTTAAAGCTCGCATTGATGATGTAGAGGTAGAACTTGTTGGTAACATCAGCATCAATGGCTATCTAGGAATAACCTCAAATACAACATTGTTGACTTGCAGAGATTCTATGCCAGTCCTCACTGTGTTCTCTGTAAAACTAACATTCCACATTAATTTTCTCTCAAGTAAACATGTTATCTCATCAGGAATGAAATCAGTATTTGGTGGGACTTGTTCTATCAGTTTTTCAACAAGCCTGTGCCGTATGCACTGTGCAATTTTACCAAACAAGACAAACTTTGTGTCCTTAGTATCATCACCAACAATTACCATGAGCTTGTACCTATTATTATGACAGTATAAAGTAACATAAGATATAGTGGTTTAGATATAGCTAACAGAAAGTTCTACTGACGATTTATACCTTGGCGTTGCCATTGCAATTTTATTGCATGAGGTGCATTTATAGGTATCGCCATATGGCCTGATAGCTCTATAGTTGTCATCACAAGTAAATCGCTAGGAATTTTAATCCAAGAAGGATTCGTTTCATCAGATCTTGTGCTTGCAGGCAAACTACCATTTTCAACTGATAAGATCCATGTATTAAAAGCAGTAAGCTCATCCTTTTCGCTCTTTGAAACTAATGGATTAAGCAACCACATATTTGTATCAAGGGTAAGCACAATAACATGTTTCCAAAGCTTAGAATTTACAATAGAAGCATCAATAATGGCTGATCGTGAACCCTTTGGAACAATAGGTAGTATTTGTCTAAAATCGCCACCTAACACAATTGGTTTGCCTCCAAAAGGAACTATTTGATTCGAGGGACAATTTTCAGAGAGGATATCACGCAATGTATGGTCAAGTGCCTCAAAACAACGTCTATGAGTCATTGGAGCCTCAACCCATATAATTAAAGAGGCTTCTTTGAGTAAATGTACAACCATTGTACCTCGTTTAACATTGCAAATGGAAAATTCATCAATTTCTAGTGGAATTTTAAACCGTGAATGAGATGTTCGTCCTCTAGGGAGCAGCAAAGATGTCACTCCCGACGAAGCAACAGCTAAGACAATTTTGCATTTAGATCTTATTTTAGAAACTATTGCATTCCATAGAAAGGTTTTACTGGTACCACCATAGCCAGACACAAAGAAAAATCCTGGTCTATTAGAGAAGACACATGAAACTATTGTGTCAAATATATTTTTCTAGGCTATATTCAATTTTTGGATAAGAGAGGTTGCAGTTGCTTTCAAAGTAATAGGATCATCTATTAGTTCTTCTTCAATCTGTCTCTTGCCGGCTGATATTTGTGGGGAAAAAGTTGGTTTTGGCAAATTAAAATTGTTTATATGTTTCCACCACTGTTACCGAACACATTAGTTAGTTCATGTATCAACAATGTAAGTAAATGTTCAGCTGGTACTACACAATTCTTATTAGCCATGGATCGTTGTAGCCTATTTTTTATATCATCTTCCATATATACTCAATATTTATCAAAAAAAATCTAATATCACTGATAGAACAAAAGAGAGCAATTGTAACAAATAATTATCGAAGTTGCTTGGAAGATGCAGATAGAATGGCTTCATCAAATAGAATATGCCACTCATTATCATTTTCAAGGAGCCCATGCGCTTCACAAGTCTCTTTATATGTAGCATATGTCACGTCATTGTATGTTCGAATATCGGTGTAACTTTGACATCCTTTTACTAACACTAAGAGCATTCGTAGGTAATAAAGTTCACCTTCCATGGGATGCACATAGTACATTCTACCAATTTTAGGGGCAGGTGTTCGTTTTCGCCATGTCCTAGAAGATATATCCCATGTCCATTCTTTAGGAAAATCACAATATGTTAAAGATTGGGCAGCTTCATGTTTTTTGTTTGCTTCAAACCATTCTGTAAGCATTGAATGCTTAGCAGTAGTATTGTTTAGTACTTTTTGTAAGTGAGTGCCTTTTTCATATCTTACATAGTTCATGCCTAGTAAATGGACAACAAGACGCTCAACAGGTGGAGTTCTATAATGTATATCATACTCAAATATGCGCCAAAGCACTTCACACACAAAAAGAAATCGAGCATCCATATATTGTAATATTTCATTTGGTGGAACTAAGTCAAGATTTTGGGGCGTGTTTCCTAATGCTGCAGTTGTTTAAAAATAAATTTTTGCTTTGTCATGTCGTTTTGTAACATACTTGAATAAGTATTTTATAAGGTTTGTTTTATTGCACCATTCAACGTTGATATGTGCCTGATATGTTTTCAAAAGCTCCATATTATAAGGAACAACTGACCTATTATCAAGATTAAAACCATTTTTTGAAATTACCCTGCCATCATTTCTCCTCCTAATATGTGCCTGGTATGTTTTCAAAAGCTCCATATTATAAGGAACAACTGACCTATTATCAAGATTAAAACCATTTTTTTCTCCTCCTATATATTGCAAAACCAGATCCCTTGATGAATGTCTCATGTTGAAAATCTTTTGGGTAGTGTTTAGAGCAATTTCCCTTTTTCATGCAAGGACATTTCTTATTTGCCTCACCACAAGGACCATGCATCATATATTCACTCACTAATTCATAACCAAGTCGATCTATATTTGTGTCAAGTATTTTAGCTGATATAAAACTACCAATAAAAGGAGTTGACATACTAGTTGTTGATGAGGCAAGCCATATAAGGCAATGGATATGTGGTAGCCCTCTTTTTTGGAATTCTACGGTATATAGAACTGCAAAGTCATAAACATAACGGTGTTAATTAGGTTATAATTTATTGGTCTTTTTTAAAAGACATGTTATCACTTGCAACGACTCTTCCAAATAGACGACCTTCTCTAATATCAGCAATAAAATCATTTACTTTCATGTTAAATACCCGAACTATCATATCAGCTCTATCGGAGACATGTTGCCTAGCCTCAAATCAGATTGATTCAGCTATTTCTTGCCACTTTGAATTACATGTAAATGTGATAAATAAATCTGGTGATCCATACACATGACAAATAGCCATTGCATCTTGATAATTCATAACCATATATCGTCTACCACCGGTGAAACTTGTTGGAAGTATAAATCTTTTTCCAATAGAATCACCAGTCATAGCACCTCGATCAATAGCATCTACGATCCCTTGCACTGTTTCAGAATGTAATTCTTTTTTTAGAACGTAATTATTTTTGGTGGTCAGCTATGAACTGAAGTCTATTTGCTTCTATAGTAGAAAATATGTCAACATTTATTTGATCACTAAGACGACTATAGCATATGAAAGGATTTGGCTCATTTAATCGATAGTGGATTCTATATCTGTACTATTCTAACATAGTGACATATTTTCTACCAACACCATCATAGTTGCTATATTTAATACCAAGGTGAAACCCTTTCTCACCATATGGGAAAAGCAAAGGATATTGTAGTGCCATATAGAAAGGATGAAGGGGGGAGACATATCGCAGGACATGGTCTTTATCGTGCACAAGCATATCAAAAGGATGTTCTTTTTCACAGAAATCACCAACTATTATAGCTGAAATTTCACCGCTTGTTGGTAAATTATATTGAATTTCATCTTTTGCATTGCACCCTAGAAGGCACAAAGTAATTTTTGGACAAGTTTATTATGGTTGTCGGTCAATGCATTGACAATTTCAGGGTCGGCCTCACTATCACTATTATTTTCAAATATATTTACTCTATTTTGTGTTTCATGCTCTGGATCATAGATATAAAGCTGCGCAAACTTAGGTTGTGTTCCATGGCAAGGCAAAAGAGTTCCAATACGATGATGCACAATTCCATTTATTTTGAAAACATAAGGTGCTTTTCCAATATTAATAGTATTGTCAATAGATGCACCAATTGATGTGAAAGCAAACATAGAATTGTAAGATCTTATCTGTCTAAGAAATCTCTTTGCACATGGGTCACCATCATATCTCAGTAAAGATGCAAGCGGCTCAGGAGGTTCAGCTATAGAAGCTAATTTTATTTTCCCACTTTTACAGTACATGTTATACACAATTTTACGTTCTGACACATTCGACGCACTCTTGACTCTTTCTTGGTACCAGAAAAGAGTAATGCAGTAAGGACATTGGTGTGTTGGTGGCCCATAGTATGATCTCTTAGGGTATAATGTTGTACATAAGAACAATGTTTTTTTAGTCAAAAATAAATAGTTCAATAACAATGAATATGTGTTGATTGTTAGGACAAACCCTATAAAGTCTCAATATCTTGTTGTTTTGCTGAATTAAAATGATTTGTTCCGAGCGGCATTTTGGTTGTAACATTAAAATTATGAGGTTACTAAATTTTTGAACCACAATAAACGTGAGCTAACGATCAAGTATATCACACTAATTTAAACAACATACCATTTATTTCAGCGTGAAGCGATTCTGACATATTAGCATTCAACCTTAATAGATTATGTCTTCGCCTATTTGATTTGGTCATTGTAGATGAAAAATCCATAACAGATCTTGGGCGTTTTGCTCTAACCACACCTATTTCTCCAATTTCAGGTATGGTGCAAATGACATTAGGACATGTCGGTTGTATGTTTGATTTAACGTGCTTATCATGATTAGTGCATGCCCTTGTAGATCTTCTAGGGGAGCTATCTGACATGGCTTTATTTTGAACAATTGGGAAATCTGTATGACATGACATGACAAGGAAGGAAATGGGAGAGCAGAGGTAAGTGGCTAGCAGATGTACAAATAGGAATGATATAACCATGAAATCCTATAACACGTTGACAATACCAAAAACCAAAGCAGTGAAAGCTAAGAAAGAGAAAAGTGGCCGAGAACCCTAAAAAACTATAACATATGAGCTGCTAAAGACCAAGAAAGAAAAATAACAAGGTGATAAGCAAGTATATATAGACCTAAAGCACATTAATACAGAGGTACCCATATATTTATATATGTGCAGTGGACATGCAACAGCAATAAACATGTCACTGGCAACCAACACACAAAAATTAATGGCAATCGAAAGATCAAGAAAGTATTGCAGCACACATACAACAAATAAGTAAAGCAGCACATAAGAGGTATAAGAGATAGCATGTACCTGTCTAGAAGGGACCTCAGTACCTCACAATAAACAAGAAGGTTGAAAATGAAAATGCAAGTATCTGTTGGCCCAGCCAACCAGCCAAAAACTGAACACAAGAACAAAGGAGACATCTATTAGAAAGCAATAGTAAAGGGCATAAGTAAATGCCAAAACATGATGATTTGAAGTTTAAGTGAAACCTGGTTGGCCGAGAAAAGCAGGTATGCGATGTCACCAAAGTACAATATATATGTAGAGAAGCTGCAAAAGGAAAGAAAAATTATAACAGTGGAAAGTGTAGATGAAAGAAAAACAGAAATATAGAAAGAGAACTCACCGATCACACAGATTTGGATTCAGCTAGAACACGCATTTGGATTCAGCAAGAACACAGATTTGGATTCAGCAAGAACAAAGTTGAGGAACAAGAGCAGGAGGAGACAAAACAAAGCAAATGACACCGGATATATAGAAAGGAGTATGTATCGAAAGCACAGGTAAAGCATGGGGGAAAACCACATCCACTGCTCACCCACAGTAGTAACAATGTAGTACTGTATATAGTCAAAAAGTATAGTGCAGACCAATGTCTTTCACAATAAATGGGTCAGGAAGCAGGTGTAGCTGATTCAGGACAGCTACAACTGTTGAAACCGTAAGTACAGTATGGCTATAGTACAGATAGTGTGGTGGATGTACCAAGTGCGCAGGTAAAGCAGTGGAAAAAACTTTTGTAAATTACAGTGTACCAACAGTGCAAATAATATCAGCACAAGGCGATCAATCTTTTCGAATTATAGTTTGTTTTTATAGGGTACAACCACATGATCAATTTAGTCTTTGGTTAGAGGACAGACATGTCCTTTGTAGAAGTAATAGTTTGACCATGTCTTTGAACCATCATTGCAAAGGAAAAAGGAAAGAGAAAAAACTCTAATAATTTCCACTATCTGGTGTTGATTATATCCTTGAATCATTTTTGCAAAGTAAAGTGAACAACACACAATTACTTTGCATCAGACAACAAAATTAGTAAAAACCATGTGCTCCAGACATCCAGTATTAACTATCACCAAAGTCTGTGACTTAATTTGATTGAGCTAACATTTCTGAAACATTTAATTTGGCCGAACCAATATTCTGCAGAGATAAATTGCAAAGATAAATTTTTCAAGTAAAAATCATGTGGAGTGCATACCTATGGTATGTATGCATTGTCCTATCTTTGAATGCAGAAATTGTATGCTCCAGTGTGGATATTAATCTATCCAAATTAGATAATAATCATTATTACGGATGTAAAAATACAATTATTGCATAACAAGACAATATTATCAGACAGTATACCTAGACACCAAATTCTTCTGCAACAGATAAACATTTATTTATCGTAGCTGGGGTGCTTCCCCAATCCGCATCCAACTTCAAGCCCATTGCTCTCGCCCTAATGATCTCAGCCAACCTTTAGGTTTTGCAGTATTTCCCTACACAGTTTATCATGTTAAACAAAAATGCATGAATTACTTTTCCTATACTCACTGTACATAATCAGGCCAAGATTAAGAGTTTGTAAGAAATTGGGATCTGTACAAGCTCCAATCTGTTCAAAATCATACTTTGGTTTCTCTTTTCAATTACAAGATGATTAGGTAACAAAAACAAGTATTTCCTATTATATATCACTTTATGTAGAAAATGCATTATTTGCACAAATTATGTTTCACCGTTTAAAGTTTTCAAACATATAATGATTATAACCTAAATAATCATAGGTATAACTTTGGAATTGAAAACTATATAATGTTAAATAAACAATAAATATATGTTCTGCAACAACCATGGAACATCATTGTAATGCATAAAACAAGAGACACAAACCTGAGCAGGATTTAAATTATTCCATGATTATTGTAAAGTCATGAGTTTTCATAGGTAACATATATCCTTTCATGCAAAAGGAATCCAACCTTAGCTCAACCCAGTAAACATCCAGCTTGTCTAAGAAGAAAGGATCATAAAACCATAGAGCAATTTACACGAAAAAAACAGGTTGGCTTGCAAGTACTTCTAACTCTAAGCACAAATGTTAATGTCATTGCATGCTATAACCAAACTAGCTAAGTTTCATTCACAATCGCAAAACTCGACTTCAGTGCTGAGGGGAAACAACAAAAAACTAAAAGGAACATGATCATACCATTGACATTAGATCACAAAGAGTTCTGAGAAAAAGTGCGACAAATTTAACAAAATGTTCACTTCGTTCCTTTTAGAAAGCAGTCAATACATAGATCAGAACAGGTTATAGAAGTGCTATGAAAATAGGTCAGAACAGGTTATAGAAGTGCAATGACAATAGATCAGAACATGTTGTTGCTTGATATGAGCCCCTAGTTTTGATTCATGTGTAACAAACCTTCGAGTACATCCTGGGTACTTGCACACATGATAGTTATATGCAGAATGTGTTTTCATGTGTGCCTTCAAATTAAAATTCAATGAGAAAGCCTGCAATAACCATGACTCAAGAGGTTAACAACAAAAATCAATACCGAGACCTAACACATTGACCACAAAAATTACCAAAAATTGCCAACAGGACGAGGAAACAAAATGTTTGGGCATACTAGGCATCCCCAAAAAATTCAAATACAATATTAGAGAAAGGAACAAATGTTGATATGGCAATCCATGTGGAGTCGGTCCTTCAAACTTTATTTAATGTGTATGTGAAATATATATGGTGTGCAGAACAATGCATCAAGGGAATAAAAATGAATAACTGCAATATAAATTTAGTAAACATAAATATAATGAAACGGTCAAAGTTCTAAGCACGAAGCAGATGCAATCGTTAACTCAAACTGAAAGCAAGCATCGAACATTTTATGTGTTCAGCATAACTACCTTAAGTAGTTAAGTGAAGACCGAGTTTATGACAACTTGTTAAATTATGATAATCAAATTCAAAATGTTCATACGGGATCCAAGAAAAGTATGACAGTTACAATGGAGGGTACATATTAATTACCTTACTACAACCTTCGTGAAGGAACACAAAGTTCTTCTTTCCTGTATGAATATGAAAATGCCTCTTTAGCTTAGAGCTGTCCAAATTTTTTTGTAGAATCAGAGTTAACAAAAAAACATTAGCTAACCCAAAAGCAACGATATCAAAAATAATCCTCCCTCTAGCCTATAAGGATGAAAATTCATGACTTTTTAAATACCTTATTTAGTGATTTTTATTGTAGGTATATATATGTGGAATTGGTTTCTTTCAATTTTAATATTTTTTTTAAATTATTGATATCATTTGAATTGTCATGCCTAGTAATAATACCCAGAAATTGAAAATATCATAAAACACTGAAATTTGAGCTAAATTTAGCATTTGATATCTTGGTGTGTCCTATTTATAAACAAATAAATATATGAACTTGACATGGAGGTACGTACATTACGCCAAAAGTGTAATTCCCTAGAATTAATGAAAAACTTATGTATTCAATTGTGTGTTTCAAAGGAAGAAATCACTTTGTCTAGCTAGGAGCTTGAACGGGAGTATAATAGTATAAATCAAGCATTGAGTTAATTTATTAGACATGTTAAATTAAAGGAAACTAAACCAAAATTGATAAATGCGTGCATGGATATTCTTTGTCAAAAACATTTGTGTGCTCATCACGGCAAGAAAACCGCACCTGTAACAGCGCGCACCACAGGAAGAGAACATCCTGCACCGGACATACGGCGACCGCGCGACCATGGCGGAGGCCAGCGCCATCTTCGCGCTCGTCAGGTAAACATATAACAATAACTATTCAATAATCGACTACATCAAGCCATAAAACAAAAACTTATCAAGAGCCTTAGAACATGAATATTCACATTTTCCTCCAGTTGGTAACAAGTATGATGTGGTGATAGTTTACAGCCATATATCATTATTGTCTATCATCTCTTAAAGTTTATATTGCATATGTTCTATTGTTAGAGAAACCGGTAGTCGAAGAGCGAAGGTTCAATAGAGTCCCCCTAATACCTTAGCTAACATTCTCCTACAATTTTAGCTGCTGAAATTTAGATAGTAAAAAACACTCCCTTGTATACCAGGGCATTGTGAAATCTAAGCACGGGCCAGAGTGCTAGAAACAAATCTAACAGCAAACAATTCTTTGTTCTTCCCAAATTAGCTAGATTTAAATGGAAAACAATGTAGGTATAAAAAATTAGATAGATTAAAAGTTTGATCGAAACTACGATAAGAAATAAAAAAATGACTGCAATAGCACATAAAAGTTTAAAAGCAAAGGCATAGGCTTCATTGGTATAATCATCTCTTTACATAGTGAAGACATAATAAAATTTGACAAGGATCGATGGCACAAATCTCTTAATGTAGAAAGTACACATAGTGGTTGCTAATATTGTTTGGCCAAATCAATTTGCATATCAGAAGTAAGTGGCTTCCACATAGACATGTGAAATCTATTATAATTACTAAACAATATTTTTAGTGACACTATTAAAGATTAGGTGTTACAGAAATATTATGCCATCATTCTAACATTTCAACTTTGATCAAGGTGATTAAACCCTACTAATATATTTAACTCTATTGAATTTGTGTATATCATTAGAATTTGTAACATAATGGTCATGATTGAATGATGAAGTATACTTTTCTGGTATAATATCAAACCAATCAAGTGATAATTAAACCCATCAAGCCGCCAATATTACCTTGATCAAAACTTAAGATAGTAGGGGTAATTCCACTCCCATAACACATGGCATTCTTATATGTCCAAAGCTTTTTCTTAAAGACATTGAGTACCACAAAAATGCCATCAAGATAATAAACAGAACGCACACGGAATTTCATGTTTGGCAAATAAACAGAATGCATGTGTACCAAGTGGTTCCTTAGGAGCTATCCATCACATTTCAGATACACATATCCTGGAACAAGAATTACAAATGACAACCGGATCGATGTGAATATTTAAAGCTTACAGTATCATTCATGCTCTCAATTGCAGTGTTGACCTCCTATACTGTGCTCACCGTGACAAACCCAAAATGTCCACTCCGACCAGTATACCTGTCATACATAACCTGCCCAAAAAAACAGAGCAAACCCTAGAGAAATATTACAGACACATTCCGCAACAAATTTATCTAGCTTAGAGTTGTCCAAAAATTTTTGTAGAACCAGAGTCAACAAAAACATTAGCTAACAACCCAAAAGCAGTAATGTCGTTGTGATTTAGAAAGTACTATGCAATGTAGGCAAGAAAGATGTTCAACGTAGCATGGCAATACCTTGCCGCAAAGGAATTAAAAAGGATTCTAGATAGGTCCATGAACAGACTTTGGTATGGAAATATTCAGTTACGGATAAGGACGACACGGCAATACCTTGCCGCAAAGGAATTAAAAAGGATTCTAGACAGGTCCATGAATAGACTTTGGTACGGAAATCTTCAGTTACGGATAAGGACGATTTGAGACCTTCAACTAGTGGTAAGCACAAGCAAAGGAATGATGGACCAAATGAAATTAATAGAGATACAATTATATCAAAGGACACATCCATCTTCTATGAAGATGCGAAGAAACATCTAACAGAGATTTTGAAGTACAAAAGACAAAAAAGCAAGTTTCCAACCGTTCAGACCTCAAAATCCTTGGTAGGAATGCTTACCCTCGCTCAATACAATTCATCATCACCTAGGAGTAGCCCCGGAGTAAAAGATTGCATTGACGTTTCACCTGAAGAGGCAAATATTTCTGGCATTCAGGAGGCTGGGATGAAAGAATTTGCAAAAGAAAGAAATCAGTATGACGAAGATTCAGGTAATGCATGTCCTACAAGTGAAGTGCTGGATGATAAGGCTGATCAGTACGACAGTACCTTGCCGCAACCTTCCACACTGGATAAGGCCACCTCGTGCCTAGAGGACATGCCCAAGGTGCAGTCGACGCCAGATCTGGTGAGGTCGGCGTGCTCGGAGGAAGCGGCACCGCTAGCTATGTCCCACACCCCGACAGAGACGACTATGCAAGGGATCCACGCCACTGGAGGACGCATCAATCAACACGAGCACGGAGGGGCAGGGGCGGGGAACCACGGACATCGGGCGGGTCTCCTAGCTGATGCTGCCACTGCCTCCATAGCCATTACATCGCTTGGATCTAGAAGGAGGGTAGAGGGTGGGTAGCTTGTAGAGATCTAGAAGGAGGAGAGGCATGGAGGTGAGTTCGGTGGAGAGGAATCGCGAGAAGAGCGGGAAGCCAATCGTCACAACCGTTGCGGGGGAGGATGAAATGGGGGAAGGAGGAGCGGCGACATTGGGAGGTGGCATCGGGGAGGCGAAGCCGCCACCACCGCCCCCGCCATCTCCATGGTCATCGACGCCGCCATCTCTTGTCACCTGGATTGAGAGGGAGAGGAAAGGGAAAGTGAGATCTGGAAGGTGGAGGAGGACGTTGGATTAATTTCAGCAGAGTGAAGGATGTTTTTGCATAATGGCCTGGCCACTGTGCTATATGAATTTGACCAAACCTGAGGGGCTTTTTTGCAAGCACGCTGGCGTGGCTCAATGTGGGAGCTCAAAACACCAGCTGCTTTTAATCTATCTACCAAACCTGAGGGGCTTTTTTGCAAGCACGCTGGTGTGGCTCAATGTGGGAGCTCAAAACACCAGCTGCTTTTAATCTATCTAAATACACACCATCCAACTGAAGCAAATACATGGTATTGTAACCTAAGTCAAGAAGAATAAGCAAATTCAGAATGCAACTCAACATGGACTGAAAAATTCTGGTTTCCAGTTCTCCGTGACTATATCCTGAGCCTTGAGAAGATTTGCTATGTCATCGAGTAAACAGAGGAAGGCAGCGCACTTATATTTAAACATATCTTAAAAAATTGTACGGAGTATAAAAGAAACCAAAACAGTCCACTGAACGATAAACAATATCAAGCGCACTTAAATGCATCTGTAATTCTCTATTTACCACTGCTAAACAATATCGGAAAATCAAGTTCTTATTCTCACCAGCGTTTAAATTCTGGCTAGGTTGTTTCCTGGACATTTTTTCATCTTCTGTTCATGTTATAACAGTTCCAATCAATATCTAGCAGATACAATTTGTAATCACACATAATAACAGATGAAAAGGAAACATCATTCCAAGATACCATACATAACATAAGGTCAAAACATACATAAAATCGCTACGATCATAGATTCATAGGAAGCAATAATCCGATTCACTTCTTTTTTTCTTTTCAAAAGGTACTGAATATTAATATTAACTAATATAAAGGTTTTCTTCAAATCATTATACTCCCCTACAGATCATACACAGGAGATCAGAAGGCCAAATTCATATCAAACGAACTGTGGCAAGCATTCAAATCAGAAAAAACTAATCACATACCCTCTAATTAGATAAAAATTTAGAATTTATCCTCCCAACCCCCTTGTGAGTGACTTGTGATAACCTCAAGTATTAGTGAGATTTATAGGGTGTTGGGGGAAAATACTTCACCCTCAGGACTTTTGATATCGACAGTCAAAGATAATTTATCGGCTTCGAAGCCGATGCTTATGCCCGAAGGTGGTGAAGTTTCTAAGCCAAAAGGTGTTTTGGCTTACAATTCGAAGGTACCCTCCGCAGGCTATGAAGCTTCGGTGGAAAATAGCAAGACTGATAAGATGTTTGCCTTATCTTCCTACTCCGGGTATATTTTACCATTTTAACCTTATTCGGGGTACCGAATAGTTTTCACTATGTCGGTTGTAATTGAGGGGTAAATAGGTCTTTTCCTTAGACTTTTTGCCTATAAATACCCTCCTTCTTACCCTGTAATAGGCATCGAATACTCAGCTATTCAGTACACAATTTTGGACTACTTAAGCTATTATCCAATTCGAAGGCTTAAGATAGTTCTCAACACAAATCCACTGTTTGTGAGTTCTTAATCTTAGAGAACCTATTAGCGTAATCTTTTACGCCAACAGTTGGTGCCATCCGTGGGGACGCTAGTTCTAAAAGCTAGTTCTATACTGCTGACTGTACTTCGAAGGGCACTTGTGGAGGGAGCTTCGGAGTCTCAAGATTCCGCGCACCCTTCGGTAAGGGGCGTCTTAGTGCAGTTCGAAGGCCTTTCCTTGCCTTCCCAAACCCATCGAAGTCCTCGGTTTTCAGACCTCATCTTCATTAGCTATGCCTCCCAAGCGGAGCCTAGCCTCGGATCCTCCCCGAAGGTCCCCTCGGACCAACGGAGCAGGACCTTCAGCTATCCCGACAACCCTCGAAGGTGTTGCCAGACGTCGAGCACCCAGAGGCCCTCGAGCTGCTCCTACGGTGCTCCAAACCGACTACGCCAGTTCCTGAGACCCAGAGCTCCCCTCCGAAGGAGACGAAGACCTTCCTGAGGACGAGGCTACTCAAGTAGCATGACTTCAGTTGGAAGTGGCTAGGTGGAGGCAAGATGCCATAGACCGGCTCCGCTCTCAAGCTTCCACCCAGGCTCTAGAAGAGCCCCAAGACGGTGGTACTGGCAACATTCCCGAAGCTGTCCAAGTCCTGGAGGAGGCTGAGAACACATCCTTTGATGATGAGTCTCCGCTGCATTCGGACCTACAAAAGGTGTCCTTTGATCCCAGGTTCAAAGCCTCAAAGTTGCACAAGTATTCCGGTGGGTCTGACCCTGGAGAATTCGCTCGCTCGTATGCTCTAGCGATAGAAGCCAACGGAGGGGTGCGTAACACTATGGCGAAGTGTTTCCCCCTCGCTCTCGAAGGTGTAGCTCTCCGATGGTTCTAGTCTCTGAGGCCAGGATCGATCAAGTCCTGGGAGCAGTTGAAAAGGAAGTTTGTAAGCAACTTCCAAGGTACGTTTGTGGCCCCAATGTCGACGGAGAGTTTATTTCAGGTGAAGCAACGAGCAGGGGAGACGCTTTGGGAATACTTCATGCGCTTCGCCCACACCAAATCACAGATCAAGTGCTTGTCTACCTCTTCGGTAGTCGACGCCGCCCGTGAAGGGGTATTGAACCCAGATCTCCTCAGCAAGCTTCATCGGAAACCAGTGTCATCCATGGAACAGCTGATGGCATACTTTGAACAGTATGCCAAGGCGGAGGAAGGCTGCATCTGAAGAACCGCAACACCTGCACCAGCCCTTTGGGAAGTGAAGACGGAGCCCGAAGCCTCAACCTCTCCGCAAACCCCTCATGACAATCGCTTCAACGATCATAGGCGGGGCAAGAAGCACTTCCGCTCAGAGGTGTTGAACATTGTACCCTCTACCCCGAAGGCACCTGCCAACTTTCAGTAGGCCCAAGGCTTCAAGTCTAGAGCTCCGAAGCCCGAAGAAAGAATACCTGGCAGACGCCAGAGCTTTTTCTGCTGCGTGCATGGCGAGAATAGAAGCCATGACACGAAGGATTGTAAGGCAGTATTAACCCTTCGAGGTGAATACCTAGGACGAAGTACAGGGCGAGATACTTCGGATCGGGCCCCTCCAGCGGCACGTTCAGAGCCCGTGCAGATCGTGGCCTGAGCCGGCATCCCCGAAGCACCCATGCAGCTACCGGTGGCCAACATTATGCCACCACCGAAGCAAGAAGACCCCCAAGACCACGGCAAGCGAGTGGTCCTGCCCATCTCCGGAGGGGGACCCTCGGTAACATGTCCAAAAGGCAGCGGTGAGAATATGCCCGTGAAGTAGGACACATAGGGACCTCGAATTCCGTTGAGGGAATGCCCTAATGGTCTCATGTACCTATTTCCTTTACTGCCAATGATGCTGCGGGGGTGAAGTTCCCCCATGCTGACCCCTTGGTCATTTCAGCAGATATAGCTGGGGCGGAAGTTCAAATGATCCTGGTGGACGGCGGAAGCTCCGCAGACATACTTTTTGTCCAGGCCTTCGATCAGATGTGCATTCCTCGGAGGCATTTACTTCCGGCGGCCCGCTGACTTTAAGGTTTCACAGGTCCGCCTCTCGATGCCCTCGGCCAGATAGGCCTTTAGGTTGCCTTCAGAAAGGGGCCCTTGTCCAGGGTGAAAGATGATCTTCGACGTTGTCGATGCCCCGTATGCCTACAACGCAATTTTTGGACGGGGGATGCTGAACCAGTTCGGGGCTATAGCACATCACAACTATCTATGTCTCAAGATGCCAACGCAAGGTGGAGTTCTCACTATCTCAGGAGACCAAGCTATAGCCCGAAGAACGGAGTATGGCCACGGTCAGCCATTGGACCCTCGGCAAGTACACAGTGTGACGGAGCACACGGAGGAGGTTTCGGAGTCTTCGAACTCCTCGAAGGGCCTTTCCCTCAAGCCAAGCCCGGAAGGTGATGTCGTCACGAAGATAATTCTGAAGGATGGCAAAGAATACCCAATACAGTTCGGCAAGGGGCTATCTTCGGAGATAGCTGCTTCGTTGGAAGAAGTGGTCAAGCAAAATTTGGACATCTTTGCCTGGACTGACGAAGAAATCACCAGGGTTTACCGGAGTATCATCGAGCATAGCCTGCTTGTCAACACAAAAGCTAGGCCAGTACGCCAGGGGCTCCATAAGCTGTCTGCAGAGAGGGCAGACCTCGCCAAGATAGAAGTGGAAAAATTGCTAAGGGCTGGCATCATCAGGGAAGTATCCCACACGGAGTGGTTGGCTAACCCTGTTTTTGTCAGGAAAAAGGGCTCCGGCAAATGGCGCATGTGCATTGATTTTACATCATTAAATAAAGCATGCCCGCGAGACCCCTACCCTATACCCCGAGTGCTAGAAGAGCTTCGATGATATCAAAGAATACCTCGCAAGCCTGTCGACGCTTACTGTGCCCCTCCTGAAAGAAACTCTCCTTCTTTATCTTGCAGCAATGGGCTCCGTAGTAAGTGCAGTATTGGTCAGAGAAGTTGAGCTTAAGGGAAAGCTGGTGCAAAACCTAGTTTATTTCGTCTCAAAAGCTTTGTTCGGAGCAAAGACAAGATACTCTAAGCTCGAGAAATTTGCTTATGCTTTAGTAATGGCCTCGTGGAAGCTGAGGCATTACTTTCTAGCACATAATCTAATCGTTCCTACCTCGTATCCCCTTGGTGATATGCTTCGGAGCAAAGATTCTACGGGTAGGATCGGAAAATGGGTTGTCGAGCTAGCCCCCTTTGGAATTTCCTTCACGGCGAGAACAACTATAAAATCCCAGATCATAGCTGACTTCGTAGCAGAGTGGACTCCATCTGTAGTTTGGGCTCCGGAAGAACCCTCCGAAGGTATATGGACAATTTTTTCTGACGGAGCCTATCAGGCATCTGGTGCCGGAGATGGAGCTGTAATAATATCACCATCAGGGCAAAAGGCCATGTATTCTGCGAGGCTCAACTTTAAGACCACCAATAATATCACAGAGTACGAAGAAATCCTGCTGGGCCTCCGAAAGGCAATGGCACTTGGAGCAGCAAGGATAATAATTAAAACAGAGTCCCAAGTCATCGCAGGGTATGTTGACAAAAGCTTTCAAGCAAGGAACCCACATCTAGCAAAGTATCTGGAAGAAATCCGCAAGACAGAAGCAATATTCAAAGGATTTTCTATTCAAAGTATCCCTCGAGCAGATAATCAACTTGCAGACATTCTAGCGAAGGCTACAGCCAGAGCATTGGACCTCCTGGAGGGTGCTTTCTATGAAGAACTAGTCAAGCCTACAGTAAATCAATTACCCTCCGCAGAAGTCCTTTGCATCCCAGCTACATATTGGCGGGCTCCGATAATGGATGTCTTGCAAAGCAGCGCAGTTTCGTCAGAAGGTTCGAATTTCCGAAGGTTGCAAGCAAGGGCTCGAAATTATAAGCTTGTCAATGGAATGTTATACAAAGCCAGAGTTTGTTCTCCCCTACTTCGGTGCATCTCACAACCCGAAGGCCAAGATATACTTCGGGACATTCACGAAGGTTTATGTGGAAGCCACCTAGCCTCCCGTGCTCTAGCAGGAAATACACTTCGGCAGGGACTATACTGGCCGACAATTGTAAGATATGCAGAGGAATTGGTTCGAACCTGTCAAGGATGCCAGTGGATGGGAAGACGGAGCCACCATCCACCAGTACCACTTCATTACCCCGGTGTGGCCAATGGCACGATGGGGAATGGATCTCATCGGCCCTTTTCCAATGGCTAAAGGCAGCTTGAAGTTTGTAGTGGTAGCAATTGAGTATTTTTCTAAGTGGGTTGAAGTTGAACCCCTAACTGCTATCACTTCAAGAAATGTGCAAAAATTCTTCTGGCCAAATATCATATGCAGGTTCGGAGTGCCAAGGGAGCTAACTGTGGATAATGGAACCCAGTTCGAAGCTAAAACCTTTAAAGAATTTTGTGAAGAACTAGGCATTAAGTTATGCTTCGCAGCAGTTCGCCATCCACAATCCAACGGAGCCGTCGAGCGAGCCAATGGGAATATTCTCGCCGGTCTGAATCGAAGGATTGTCGGGTTGGCCAAGGGGTTGTGGACCGAAGAACTCTCTAAGATTCTATGGTCCATTCGGACAACTCAAGCCAGGTCCACAGGCTTCACTCCATTTAGGCTGCTATTCGGAGATGAGGCCATGACTCCTACGGAGCTCAAGGGTGGATCCCTTCGCATACTAGAACCTAGAGATGAAGATGAGAGAAACACTTCGCTGGACTTGTCAGAAGAAACAAGGCTTCGAGCAATCGCCAATCTGACGAAGTACCAAGACCAAACAAAAACATGGTATGACTCGAAGATAAAGCTGAACGAGCTTAAGCCAGGTCATTTAGTTTTGCGAAGTGTAATAGCTCTAGGGAAGCTAGGAAATAAATGGGAAGGACCATATATTATCCTACGCTTAGGGCGCCCCATCTCGTTTAAATTAGCTAATTTAGAAGGGGAAGAGTTGAAGCATGCATGGCATGCAGAGCACCTTAAGCATTATTACGCTTAGGATCTCCTTGTAATCAATTGTAAAAGTTCCTTTCTAAATAAAAGTGGAGGTTCGAATCTTGTTTGCTCTTCGAATATCCCTTACTCCTGGTGGACGCATCAGGAGAACGAAGATGCTTGCGAAGTCAAGCATCTTTCCAAGAACCCGGGCAACGGCCTTCGAACCATTGGTTCAAGGACTCCGTTGGCAGCTTGCAGATTCCAGGCTCTGCCTTGTTAGGATCCGTAGAAGAGTCTAAGGACTTTAAAAGAACAGATTGCCGGCCTCCGTGTTCGAAGCATCTATAAAATAGCCGAAGGTGGCCAGCCTGTGGATTCCAGGCTCCAGCTTGTTAGGATCCGTAGAAGAGTCTAAGGACTTTAAAAGAATAGATTTTCGGCCTCTGGGTTCGAAGCATCTGTAAAAGAGCCGAAGGTGGCCAGCCTGTGGATTCTAGGCTTCGGCTTGTTAGGATCCGTAGAAGAGTCTAAGGACTTTAGAAGAACAGATTTCTAGCCTCCGGGTTCGAAGCATCTGTAAAAGAGCCGAAGGTGGCCAGCCTGCGGATTCCAGGCTGTGGCTTGTTAGGATCCTTAGAAGAGTTTAAGGACTTTAAAAGAACAGATTTCTGGCCTCTGGGTTCGAAGCATCTGTAAAAGAGTCGAAGGTGACCAAGCAATAAGGTTTCAAGGTTTCGGCCAATGAAACACTTTTAAAGTCTTAAGCGACTACTATGGGAGCTTACAGGTATAAACAACTTTGAAACTTATAAACATCATAATACGAATGCATAGTTCGAAGAACTCTATGAAAAAGTAAAGTATGATTACTAAGTGTTGTGCGAAGCATCAAATTGTTATACAAATCATTGTGTCTGATGGACCCTATCGCAACGCGTACGGTCCCCCACCCACAAGGAGGGGCAGGGGAGTAAGGAACAACAAGATGCTTTCGAAGCAATTCATATTAATTAAATAATCATACTTTTACATCAAGAGAAATTTTGGTCTAAGCCTAGATAAAATTGGAGACCCATCTGACCTCTAGAACTACTTCTAAGGCTACTTCGACCTTTGGAGCTTGAAGCCATCGGGACTGTCTTCTTAGTTTGAGTGCCTCTCTTCTTCTTCGAAGCTCGCGGTTTTTTCTGCTCCTCTTGAAGTTCAGCCCTAGTCAGAAGCCTTTTGGAGCTAGCCTCTACAGGGTCTTCGGCCTGGTACTCCGAGTCAGACCAATCTACGTACTCAGAGGATGAAGATGTTTTCCTTTTCCTCTTCTTTGATATAAGCTAAGACTTCGCGGCGAACTTCGGGTGCTATCTCCCCTTGATCTCCATGAGGAACAGAGAAGCGTGAGCGTCGGTAAGGCCTTAAGCTTTCGAGGACTGTCCACTGCCGACGGAGCCCTTCGTTAAGTTCCAATACTTCGAAGTCAAGCTCCAAAGGACATGGCAAAACCTAAAAGAATAAACATCCAAACAAGCTCCTCGTTTATAAACTTTTCATTCATTAATGCAAGGGGCTTTACAAGATTTCTTGTACACATTTAAGCGCCCTATGGGACTAGACCTGAGGGTCGGTTGGCGGAGCAGGAGGTGTCGGAGCTGGCGAAGCTGGATGCGAAGGCCTTGTTTGCGCTTGCTTTTGCCGGCGGGCCTCGTCGATCCAAGTTTTGGCTGCAGCCTTGTGGTCTGTTTTCCAGATTGACCGGAAAGCTTCCTAGGCCAAAGCTACATCCTACGAAGGATGCAACAAGCCCTCGTCGGCAAAGCCTGCTAGCGTCGAACCCCCAACCGGAGTGACTGAAATCCCAAGAGCTTTGAGATGACAGAGGACTCCGATTCTAGCAACTTGTCCAGAGATCTCTCCGTACCGAACACCGGAGCCCATCATCAGCTTCATCGCCACTTGAATCATCTTCAGCTTCCGGTCGAGGGGCTTGCTCGCCGCAGTAGAAGACGAAGGGCACATGGTGCCGAAGTACTCCAAGGTACCCTAAAGGGCATCCAAGGTACGCTCCACTATTTTAGTATTTTTCATCTCTACTGCCTCCAGCCCCGCAGCAGCAGCAGATACTTCAGCCATTTTGGACAGCAAGGTGCTCTTCCGAGTCATCGCCTGTTTGAGCGAGCCTTGAAGTTCTACAAGTTGCGCGCTCGAAGTAGCTGCCGCTTGCCGAAGCTTCTCCACCTCCGCTCGGAGCACCACGCATTCGGCTTCGGTTTCTTGGGCCGAAGTTCGGAGTGTACTACTGCTCTATCGTTCGATCTGGAGGGCTTCGTCGGTGGCGGCCCTAGCCCTCCGTTCTTCAAGGAGCTCTTCCTCCAGCCAAAGTTTTTTGTCTTCGGAGCTTTTGAGTGCGGACTAGAGGGTAGTATCCTTCCTCTTGAGCTGATTGGTTTCGACTTCGTTGGAAGTCGATGCCGCTCTAGCAAGGAAAAATTTGCCACAAAAAGAGCAAGTAAGTACTAAGTAGTTCCATTTATTAATTAAAGGCACTTGTGGTACTTCGTATACCTGAAGTGCAGCCCTTTCGAGGGCTATATTAAGCTCCGGGGCTCTGGCCTCACTTAAGACGGAGACCAAGTCAGAGTTTACGACTTCTTGGCCTTTCTCCGCCAAGGGATCCAGAAGCACCGGAGGCCCGTTCGTTGCTCCAAGAAGGGAGCCAACAAAGGGAGCTAGGACAAAGCCTGGCGGTCATCTACGGTCACCTCCTCCTCCGAGTTACTCGCCGAGGGGTCGTTGGAAGAAGGCGTTGTCATTAGGGCAGGAGGGAGTCCAAGACTCGTCATGCTTTTTCCCCTTCCTAGTACGAAGGTTAGAGGAGCAACTTCGGCGGAGGTAGATCCTCCCTCGACCGGCGACGGCTCCAGTTGTCAGAGCCGTTGTGTCCATCGGAGCTGCAACTCCGGGAGAAGCTGGAGCTTCATCTATGGTCGGAGCTGCGCTACTCTTTGACGCACCTACAACATTAAGGTACTTGATGAATATTTGCGGGTAATAACTATTACAGGAAGTGTCAAAGGCAAAGGCTTCGAAGTCTACCTTCATTGGTGCCTTGAGGTAAAATTGTAGGGTCCTCCAGGACTTCTTACAATCGGAGGTATTCGTTGAGGTCGTTTGCCGAAGTCCTCTCTGGTGTAGCTGCTGCAAGCGGCTCGACCTCCATCGTTATCACTCCAGCCACGGGTGAGTTAGGGACAACTGTTTCCAACTCCAAACTCGCAACGATGGGCGCAGGAGTGCGCGTCGTGTCTGCCCCTGCAGTCTCTCGAGCAGGAGCTCTGGTTGTGTCCACCACTTCATCTTCGCTGTCATCGAGAAGATAGTTTTCGAGGGCTTTTCCCATTTGGACATCGGAGCCCTTGCTTTCGGAGCCTTTGTTCCCGGAGTCCTCCGAGGATGAGCTCCGAATGTCCAGGTATGAAGCAGAGGAGGCCGGAGCCAGCTGAGGAGGAGGTTTGACTACTTTTTCCCCTTTTCTTGATTGGGGTCTTGCCATCTTTCTTCGAGGGCTCGGCGACGACTTTTCTTTTCCGAGGGGCCGCTCTGGCCGGGTTGAAGTCTGGAAGAGGTGGGGGCACCATTCCGAGGGCCCTCCACACTCTGTTGAAGCGTTCCCAGCTTCCCACCAACTCTATTCTCTTCTGTCTTTCAGCCACCGTAGGGGCTTCGAGCACCCATTCGGTGGCTCTCGCTATCTGCTTCGGAGCTAGCGCCAAGGGAGCCGCTGAAAAAAGGTAGCATATTATAATTATGTTATTTCTCTTCTAACATATTACTGCAAGAGAATCGAAGGCTTACCTAAACATCGAAGCTCACCCTCCGAAGCGCCTTGGAACGCTATCGGCTAGTTGGCTCCGAGAGGTGGAATCTGGAGTGCAATGAACTCTTCGGCCAGGTCCCATATGCTCATGCGGCTGGCTATCGAAGTAAGTAACCCCAGCCGCGTGGAGAGCAGGCTCGGGTTCGGAGTGACTTCCGCTTCCTTCTAGAACCAGATTTCTTGAAGAGGTCCTGCGAAGGAGGAATCTTCTCCGACCTCGGCGTAGAACCACTAGAGGATCCAGTTGGTGTACCATCAGCCGTTGATGGCCTTCGCCAGAAAGTGCTGAGCGTGCTCCTTCCATAGCTGGAAGTTAACGCTTCCGAAGGCTGTTATCACCTTGGTGTCTCCAGGGCCATCTTGTGGCTTCGGCTAGCATATAGCTTCGTGGGTGGCGGCGAAGACCTCCGATCGTCCTTCGCATCCTTCAGCTCGAAGCGCCCATTCGAAGATAGCCAGTCGTGCGATGGCATTGGGGGATAGTTGAGTCAAGGTAATATAAAACATTTCTAATACCTCTGACAAAAAGCTGATGGCAGGAAGCCCCAGACCAGCTTCGAAAAATGCTTCGAAGACTACAACTTCTCCGCTTCGTGGCCTTGGGGTCGACTCTGTTCTGGGGACCCGAGTCCTCATTCCCGGTCCTAGCTTCCCGGCCACTGCCTCCTCAATGGACTCCGTGGTGCTTTTAGATTGGCCGATAAGGAAGCTTTGGGGAATCTTCTTCTTGGATGGAGGGCGGAGCTCTCGAGGATTCTTGGGCCAAAAGTCTCCTAGAGCCCCCACCATTGCCGCTGTCGCCGAAGCCGCCCAAGCTTGCCTTTGTGCCAAAGTACTTGCTGCCGCTGGCACGGTGTGGCTGGTCCTCGCCATGACTCAATTGCTCAGGAAGTTGGGAGATCTGGAGGTTGAAGAAAATAGGTTTCGGGCTTCAGGCACGGTAAAAGTTTTTGGCGGAGTCCGATCGCCCTTTATAGCCTCTCGTTAGCTGTTGCGCTTCAATTGCATTCACATTGTAGGTTCGACTTCCATCGTTGGCAAGTGGGCCCAGGAAGTGAAACGGTGTGAGTCCACGGTAAATTTCGACCGTTACCTTTTCGAGAGCATAACGGCTACTTGAAGAGTAACGGCTCCAAATTAATGGCTCTTCACGATGTTTTACCTCCACAACGGTTCTCTCTCCCGCGAAGTGTTCACACAGTAGTCCTGGTTCGAGGCTTTCATCGGGGATACTTCGGGGTCAAATACCCTTCGAATAGCTATAACACCTTCAAATTTCTCTAAGTCTCTTAATATGAAAATATTCCTTGCATATACTGCTTTCCTACTATACAGGTTAAAATCGGAGAAGCGTATTCGAGGGGCTACTGTTGGGGGAAAATACTTCACCCTAAGGACTTTAGAGATTGACAGTCAAAGATAATTTATCGGCTTCGAAGCTGATGCTTATGCCCGAAGGTGGTGAAGTTTCTAAGCAAAAAGGTGCTTCGGCATACAATTCGAAGGTACCCTCCGCAGGCTATGAAGCTTCGGTGGAAAATAGCAAGACTGATAAGATGTTTGCCTTATCTTCCTACTCTGGGTAGATTTTACCATTTTAACCCTATTCGGGGTACCGAATAGTTTTCACTATGTCGGTTGTAATTGAGGGGTAAATAAGTCTTTTCCTTAGACTTTTTGCCTATAAATACCCTCCTTCTTACCCTATAATAGGCATCGAATACTCAGCTATTCAATACACAATTTCGGACTACTTAAGCTATTATCCAATTCAGAGGCTTAAGATAGTTCTCAACACAAATCCATTGTTTGTGAGTTCTTAATCTTAGAGAACCTGTTAGCGTAATCTTTTACGCCAACATAGGGTAAATCCTCAATTTATATCTAAAAAAGGGTGTAAGATTCAATCTCCCTTCAAATCAATTCAAATCATGAGGCATGTTTCTGATTCACCTCTTTTCCAGAAGATACTGACTATTTCTCATAATCAACAGCAACAAGTTTTTTTTCATCTATAGGAGATAATGTAATGCAGACAATAGACATTGCAGCAGAAATAAGAACCAAATGAACCATCACCAAAGCATGACTAAATCAACTTGGAAATAATACAACTCATGGGAGTTTATATTTGAAACTTACGGAAATATAAAAGTTAGGTCTTCATAGATATTGATATCGAGAGCTGATCCATATTCCCTCAAACAAATAGAACATGCATCTTTAGGGCCTAACTGGCAGCTTGATCCATATTCTGTTGGATCAGAGCCCTCACGCGGGAAGACAACTGCTAACATTGGCATTGCAGGCCTATACTTGGCGACTAACCTACATACAATATGTTGATAGAATTAGCCTTAGGGATTAACCTAGGTTGATGATAGTAGAGTTTGTCTAAGTTGAACATGGTATAAGTCTTAGTTAATTAAACATAGGGCGTGTACCTTGGATGGAGGTCAGGGTCGAGAATGAAGCCTTGTCTTCTCCTTGGCTTCTTGGCGCGACGACGGGTTGAAGGTGATTCCCACCGCTACAGCATTAGAGTATATCGGGTTGTCCTTAGGGATTTCGGGATTGAGGGCTAAAAACTCTCGGATGGGAACCTAGAGCTCTAGCCCTTACTCCCTTTTTATATTGCGCTGGCGGCAGGGGCCCTTCAACCATGGAATGGTTGAGCACCCCTGATCAGGGCGCAAGAGATCAGGGAGTCAATTAGAAGAGGGGTCCGAGTCTTAGGGAGGAGAGGGACTCAGCCATCCCTCTCCTCCAGGGATCTTACTGCTAACATTCTCCCCTAGATCTCATCTTACTTCTTAACTTAACTTAACATTACATCTATCCCATTATAGATCAATGCATAGAGTATGATGCATCACAATAGTCAGTTACGTACTATGTGACTCAACAACTACAATACATCTTTCTATTCTGAAATAGTTTCTAAACTTATTTTGCCCCTTACAAATCCAATGATCATAGGCTTTCCCTTAAACCCATATCGGCTAAGTGTTCTCTGAACACATTGGGTGGTAAGCCTTTTATGAGCGGATCCGCAAGCATACACTTGGTACTTATATGCTCTAGACTTATGGTCTGATCTTGGATTTTCTACTTAACAACATAGTACTTAATGTTGATATGCTTGGCAGCACCACTTTTCTTGTTGTTATGGGAGTATAGTATTGTTGGGTCATTATCGCAGTACAACTTAAGTGGCTTCTGAATGCTGTCGACCACTCTTAAACTAGGAACAAATTTCTTAAACCATAGTGTCTGTCTGGTGGCCTCATAACATGCTACAAACTCGGCATACATTATGGAAGATGTCGTCACAGTTTGCTTGGAGCTTTTCCACGACATAGCTCCTTCTACGAGTGTGAATATATAGCCTAATGTGGACTTCTCAGTATCCACACATCCTGCAAAATCTAAGTATGAATAACATGTTGTCTCAAGGTTATCTGATCTCTCATATGTGAGCATGAGGCCTTTTATGCCTTGCACATATCTCAAAGATTTCTTAACTCCTTTCCAGTGATCTATACTTGGATTTTTTTAATATCTGCCAAGCATCCTGGTGGCAAAAGCTAAGTTAGGGCGTGTACATACTTGAGCATATATTAGGCTTCCGACAACAGAAGCATATGGAACCGATTTCATTTGATCGATTTCATACTGGTTCCTGAGTCACTGAAAATTCCCAAACTTATCACCCTTGACTATCGGAGCAGGCAAAGGCTTACACGCATGCATACTATATTTTCTCAGTATCTTTTCTAAGTATGCCTTCTGCGATAATCCTAATACCCCCTTAGTTCTATCTCAGAGAATCTCAATTCCTAATACATAGGAAGCTTCTCCAAGATCCTTCATATCAAAATAAGAGGATAAGAACTTCTTAGTTTCTAATAGTAGATTAACATCACTACTTGCTAGTCGGATGTCATCCACATACAAGACTAGGAAAATAAATTTCCCGTTCTTAAACTTAGCATAAATGCAGTTATCCTCTTCATTTTCCTTAAACCCAAATGTTCTAATAGTCTCATCAAATTTGAGATACCACTGCCTAGAGGCCTGTTTATGTCCATAAATGGACTTAGCTAAATGACATCTCAAATTTTCTTTCCCTTCTATGACAAAACCCTTGGGTTGTGCCATATAGACATTCTCATTTAGATCCCCGTTGAGAAATGTCGTCTTTACATCCATCTGATGTAACTCTAAGTCATAATGTGCCACTAAAGTCATAATGATTTTAAATGAATCCTTAGATGAGACAGGAGAAAATGTTTCATTATAGTCTATTCCTTCTCTTCGAGTGAAGCCTTTAGCAATAAGTATGGCTTTAAATCTTTCTATATTCCCTTGGAAGTCACGTTTGACCTTGTAGACCCATTTGCAGCCTACTGTTTTGGCTTCTTTAGAAATTTATTATAATTTTTAGACTTGTTGGTACTCATAGACCTCATCTCATCCTCCATGGCCTCAAGCTACTTAGAAGAGTGAGGGCTTCTCATAGCTTCTTCAAAAGAGGCGAAATTGCCATCTATTTGAATTTCTTCACTCATATAAACCTCATAGTCATTAGGAATAGATGATCTTCTTACTCTTTGTGATCTCCTAACGTTCTCTTGAACTAGGACATCATCATCTCGAATGTCTTCTTGAACTAGTACATCATTTTCTATGATATCCTCTTGGATTGGCACATTATTTTCTAAGACAGGGGGGTGTTCTTCTTGTTCTTCATTAGCAACATCTGGAACTACAGGTTCTTGAATAACAGGCACCTCATGAATAACAGGTGTCGCTAATGAAGGTCCAACTTCAAGTGCTGGACAAATAGGTGCTACCACAGGTACATGAAAAATTGGCTCTTGAATCATGGGAGTGGGTACGCATACCCGCTTCTCTTCAAGACTAATTTATCTAGGTCATGTGCTCCCCCTGATCATAGTGTCTTCTAAAAAGACTGCGTGTCTCGTTTCTACAAACTTAGTATGTCTGTTAGGATAGTAGAAACAAAAACCCTTAGACTTATCTAGGTAGCCAATAAAATGTAGCCAATAAAATGGCAACTCGCTGTCTTAGAATCTAACTTACCAATATTTGGGTTAAATACTTTAGCCTCAACAGGACATCCCTATACTCTAAAATAATTTAGAGAGGGTTCTCGTCCAGTCCATAACTCATACGGTGTTTTAGGCACCGATTTACTCGGGACCCGATTAAGAATATGAATGGAAGTTTTTAATGCCTCCATCCATAAACCAATCGGTACAGTGGAATAACTTAGCATGCTTCTTGCCATGTCCATCAAGGTGCGATTGCGCCTTTCTGCCACTCCATTTTGCTGAGGTTCACCCGGTGTAGAATACTGGGCTACTATACCATTTTCCCATAGAAACCTTGCAAAAGGTCCAGGAATTTGGCCATATGGGGTATGCCGACCGTAGTACTCCCCCCACAGTTAGATCTGACTATCTTAATCTTTAGATCATGCTGATTTTCTACTTTGGCCTTAAATATCTTCAATTTATCCAGAGCTTCTGATCACTCCTTAATTGGATAAATATAACCATAGCGCAAATAGTCATTTGTAAATGTTATGAATGAATCATAACCATCTACAGATGCCATAGGAAATGGACCACAAATGTCCGTGTGAATTATCTCTAAAACTCATGTGCTTTGCTTCGCGCCTTTCTTAATTTGTTTGACGTATTTGCCTTTAATGCAATCTATGTATTGATCTAAGTCTGCGAATTCTAATGGCGGAAGAATTGACTCCTTAACAAGATGTTCAATCCCTCCCCTCGAAATATGCCTAAACGACAATGCCATAATTTCGAAGATGCATCATTTATTCTCTTACGCTTATTCAAATTCTTAGACGAGATGCTTTCACTTATGTCATTAACTGAATCATTCAAAGACAATAGATAAAGTTTGTCATTCTCGAAGGCAAGATCCACAACTTTATTATCAAAAATAATAGAACATTGTTTGTCACAAAAATGACAATCAAATCCATTATTAACTAAGCATGAAACTGAAATCAAATTTCTCCTCATAGAGGGAACATAGAGTACATCACGCAAAAGAATTACAAAGTCATTTTTAAGTTCTAATGGGAGATTTCCAATGGCTTTAACTTCTGCTTCGACTCCATTTGTCACTCTAATTATCCTTTCTCTTCTTTCCAGCATTCTCGTCATAACGAATCCCTGCAAAGAGTTAGCAACATGAATAGTTGCACCTGAGTCAATCCACCAAGTATTGGCAGAATAATCTAAGTACAAGGATTCATCAATCGAAGTAATTTCATCCTTACCATGCTTGTTCATCCATTTGAGAAACTCTACACAATCATTCATGTGGTGTCCCTCTTTCTTACAATGCCTACAAACGCCCGAAGGAATGTCATTTTCCTTTGGCGCCTTTCTCTTCCTCTTCAAATTTTTAGCGTTCTTCTTGGGAGAGAACACTTTCTCACTCTTATCCTGAATCTGGTGAACTGAATCACCACCTCGAGCCTCACTACGTTCTTCTTCTTGAACGCAGTTGGACACTAATTTTTCTAAGGTCTAGACTTCTAGCTGAAAGTTATAGTTAATCATGAAGTGTTCAAAATCTTTGCTGAGAGAACTCATGATAACATGAATCACAAAGTCTAAAGGTAGCAGACACTCCATGGACTTCAGCTTAGAAGCCCAATTGCCCATTCTTAGAATATGATCTCTAATGTCGCCACCATAGTATTTCTCCGTGATAAACTTCTTAATGATGGAGCTAGCATTAGCCTTAGAAGAGCCAGTAAACTGACTCTCCACCTTTTTAAGATAAGCTATCTCACAATCAAGGATGGATCCCCTAATCGGCTCCAGAATGGAGTTCTTAATGATCATCAAGCACTTCCTGTTAGACTGCTTCTACTTATTGTACTCAATATCATATTTCATTCTTATTGGAGTGAAGTCCTTCTGACGGGTTTCGAAGGCCTCAACAGTCTCTCCACTCCGTATCACAGGCTCAGTGGGCTCAATAGGACATTCTTCCTGTAAGGAAAAATCCACATCTAAAATAGCGAGAGCAATCAAGATGTTCTCTCGCCAGGAGCCATAATTAACCCCATTGAGCTTCTCAATGGAGGACACCTGAGAAAGCTGACCTGATAATGAATAATAATCAACAGGAATTAATTACAGGAATAATAAATACATGCAAATTTAACGTTGGTCAAAATCTGCATGTTGCATACTTAATAAAAATAAATTAATTCTAAATCACCGTTGAGCAGAATTAGAATCAAATCAAACTTAATCATGATAATTTTATCACCAACGTTGGTCAGGAGATAAAAATACCATGCTAACAAATTAAATATTTACAATTTCAATTAAATTATCTCGTTGGTTCAAATTTAATCGACATAATAAATAAACTTAATAAACATGGATGAACAAAGTTATATGATTAAACAGTGCTAGCACAGCAAAAGTCTTAAAAAATAATACATTGTTTAATCAGAAATGAAATTCTGAATTTAAATACTTAAACAATTATTCTCCAATTAAATAAGTTGTTGAACTAATTTAAATCAGAAAATAATATAAACATACTCGAAAAATTCTCCGAAAATTCAGAATAATGCTACTAAATATGATGAAATTTATAAAATTATCCCCGCATCAATCTAAATTTTATATTAATTTTGGGAATTTTTCATAATTTCCAGAAATAAATAAAACAGAAAAAGCAATACTTAAATTCTGGAAAACATTAAACAGATTTCAGCCCAAAACAATGCGCAGGCCTGGCCCAACCAGCAGTTTGTGCAGGCCGACCAAAACCTGGGCCCAGACCAGGAATGTGTCGTGCACGCGCAACCTATGCCTGGGCCGGCAATTCGCCGCCCCCCGCCTAGGCTCAATTGAGTCCAAATGATCCTGGCCATCAGATCTGATCCGACGGCCAACCGCCGAAAACGCGGAATAAAAACCCTTCGGCGCCCGCTGCCGAAACCCTAACCTCATTCCCCCCTTCCCGAGCGCGAACGCGAGCGAGGCGAGTGGCGGCGCGAGCGGAGCGGCCGTGGCAGAGCTCGGTCGGCGACTACGACCGGTGGTTCACCGCCACCAGCTAGATGGCCGGAGCACCACGCTCACCCGAGGGTGAGCGGGGCTCCATCGAGCTAGCCTGTGGTGGCCTAAAGTCGACCGACCCGACGGCAAAGGGCCTTAGAACGCAACAGTGGCGTCAATCCAAAGGCTAGCAATCCCAACCCTAGGTCTAGCTCTGTTACCAATGATAGAATTAGCCTTAGGGGATTCACCTAGGTTGATGCTAGTAGGGTTTGTCTAAGTTGAACATGGTATAGGTCTTAGTTATTAAACACAGAGAGGTTTCACGGGGTGTGTACTTTCGATGGAGGTCGGGGTCGAGGATGAAGCCATGTCTTCTCCTCGGCTTTCTGGTGTGGAGACGGCGGCGGGATGAAGGTGCTTCCCGCCGCTAGCTACAGCGCTAGAGTAGATCGGGTTGGCCTTAGCGATTTCGGGATTAAGGGCTAGAAACTCTCGGATGGGAACCTAGAGCTCTAGCCCTTACTCCCTTTTTATATTGCGTTGGCGGTAGGGGCCCTTCAACCATGGAGTGGTTGAGCGCCTCCGGAGATCTTACTGCTAACATATGCATGAAGTGAATTAATAATAAGCACTTGAATGATGAAGGCTTGAAAAGAGCTAATGGATCACTTGGTAGCTCTGCTTAAGAAAGTGAACACAAGAATTGCAACAACTTTTACTTTGATTGCAGTGCTAACCTACAAGTGAAATGGATTATCACCAGAAATCATAGATAGAAAGGTTGTCACTAATACTTGAATTGCATGCCCATCATGTAGCCAGTCACTTGTCACTCACAACCCATAACAACAGTGTTTTGCTCTTGAACAGACCACGTGCATAAGTCCTGATCTCTTCACGTAATAAGGGCAGTTTGCAAATATTTACTGGGTGTGTCCAGCTGCTTCATGTGAAGCCTACCAGACTACCAGTAAAACAGTAACAATAGTTCATCAGGCTGATGTGTTTAAATTTTAAAATGCCAAGACAAAGGATTCTTGCCAAAGTCACTTAGAAGTCTTCAACTTTGAATCTAGACGACAAGAGCAGGAGGCTGTTCGTAGAGAGAAACTCATGCAAGCTTACCTCAAGAAACGCCTGGAGAAGCTAATTGCTGAAAAAAGGGCTCTTCAGCCACTGATGACTTTCCAGCTAGCTAGTCTAGATTATGTATGCCCTCACATGTGTCGACTGTCGAGTACCAACCGATCATGAGAATTTTGTTTGATCACTGACACTTTTATCTAACAAAACAAATTCGGAAAATGTTGTTATCATGCACAGTTGAGCATGTTGTTGTACAAAATCTACAAAACGAACAGGCATCTCAATTCTTATCTTATTTTACTATGTCTTCTTGGCGGCCAGTTTCTCGTGCAGTATACATCGTTTGATTTTCATTGCTACTGTCTCGTGTAAGCGGCAGTTCGCCATAGATAGAACATGTTTTCTACAGCTAGCCCACAGCCCCACAGTGGCAATCAAGAATCAACCACTGGCAAAATATGAAGATAAGCAGATAATTAGGATTACCAACCTCTGAAAAGCACGTCAGAAATTAAAGTGTTGGCTTTTCACCAAGTTACAGGATCACCAGGCAAGTCTGCTATACTGGTATAGGTGACGTGACAAGGTGCAGTTAAGTTTGGAATTGGTAAGCATTTGGATGTGGAATTGATTGGCCATGAACCATGATCGAGCCCATGGGGCCTCATAATTGAGGCACGGTGTTGGGAACACGGACAGCTATGCAGATTGCAGAGGTAGTTGCAGGTACTATGAAGCATTCTTCAGTGAACAAAAGAAGGTCGATGTAATTTTGCTCTGAATATTGACAAGAGTTACTGGCGGTTAACAAGCTCCTGGAGAATGAAAAGCAACAGAGAAGGAGACAGAAATGATACCATAGGGTTCAATCCTCTGTAAGAGACATCAAGAGGGTAGACAGAAAGTGTGAGCCACCTGACTGACATGAAATTTTGATGCTACTATACAAGTTTTAGGAGACATTGAGAATTTTCCTGAAGACAGAAAGTGTGTGCCACCTGACCACATACTGAATCCCAAACATTTCAAACAGGCAAAAAGCAGGTCCTGAGAAAAAATGAAACAGTAATCATGGAACATAACTTGTATTGTTGTTCAGAACAAGCTGCAACTGGGGAATGAACAAACTGGGAACAATGGCAAGATATAATTCCACAAAAGTCAGATGACAAAGGGCACTATCTGATTTATACTGAGGCACAAAACCATAAATATAAATATGCATATACATCTTGAAATCAAATCAAACTACAGAGAAATAAATGACTGATAATTAGATAAAAAGCTCATTGACAATGTTAGAACACAACTCTCTGAATCTGATGTCCTTTGTGCAACACTAAAATAAAAGATTAAGTAGTTTTTTCTGTACCACTCACTGAGCAGCAACTTTGACTCTGCGAAGATTATTTTCACCCTGTTCTTGATGGCCTTTACACAAGCCTCCTTTTGTTTCCAAATGTACAATTTCTTTTTTGACTGTATAACTTCATTCATCTATGATCTCTCCTTCCCTTTTGCCACAATCTAGATATACCCTACACTGGATCACCGTCCCACCAAGCCGAAAACCTGGCACCACCGTGAAACCGACCTTCGGTCGAATCATCTTCCCGATCTCCTTGCTCCCAGAAAATCCTTTGGAACGCACAATGTTTTCCATGTACACCGATGAATACTCTGTTCCCTGGCTAACCTGGAATATACCGACTGCCGGATCATAAGCCCAGGCCAATCTGTGAAGTGTCCATATTGAGCTTGCCATTGCTACGAACAGCTCATAGAGTGGCCCGGCCACACTCATCACAGGCAATGTTCTGCAATCTGAATTCACAAACAGTGAGGACTCAATACCAGGCTGAATGAGCTGTTTGTACTTCCGGTCGCAAAATCGGGTGAATTCACAGTCTGGGCTTGAATTTATGAGCTCCATTGGGTCTGCATCTGAGTGCTCAATGAATTGCTGCAGTGACTTGTTCCTACAGATTGCAAGGTCGATTCCTTCAGGCATGGTGGTATCACTTGTGCCACCGCCGAATTGGTAGGAATCGAAGCCATCGAACATAGATAGGCAGACGCGGGAGAGGAGTGCATAGCGGCAGTGGCATCCTTGGTGTCGAGCGCGGCCTGCAGGCGGTTCACCACGGCGTCGAATGACCGCAGCAGCGCCTGGTTCTCGCGCACCTGGGCCTCGAGGTGTGCTGTTAGCGCCCCGACTCCCGGCGGACCCCTCGCGAGCCGCTTCAGCTCAGACAATCGCCGGAGGTGCGACACCGTAGCAGCATCGCCGGCCTCAGCAGCCTCGAGCAGGAATGGCTCGTGCGCCGCCTGGAACGATGACGCGGTCGCGAGAGCGGCCTCCACGGTCGCCGCCTCACACGACGCCACCGATATCACCACCTCCACCGCTTGGGTTAGGGTTCTGCGGGTCGGGCTTGAGCACGACCTCTGCTTCCTGGCGTGGGACAGCCTCAAGGGCTCCGTCCGCTTCGCCGGCGCGCTGGGCGCACTGCGCGCCGCCGCCCGCAGGTTCGGTTCCGGGAGCGTGTGCGTGGGCGGGAACTCGCTAGGCGCCGGGTTCGCCCGGAGCCCCGCCGCCAGGAGCCCCCCGAGCCGCCAAGAGGCACCCCGCCGCCTGGAGCTCCCCGCCCGGAGCCCACCAAGCCGCCCGGAGCCCCCCAAGCCGCCCGGAGCCGTCACCGCCCGGAGCCCCCACCGCCCGGAGCCCCCGCCGCCCAAAGCCCACCGCCGTCCGAAGCGGGGAGGGACCGGCGACGGAGGCGGAGGCGACCGACGGCGTTTGGAGGGAGGAGCTGGAGAGGAGCGGAAGGGAGGCGCCACGGCGATGGGCGGGATTGCGTACGATTGTTTATAGGGTTGGCGTGTGACCGGCTGCGATTACACGCGAACGACACTGCGAAAATGGGAAAAAAATTCTATGCGGCGGGGCCTCATCCCTAATTTTTTAGGCCCCATTCCAGATTTTGACACGTGTAATATATCACCAGTTTTAAAGCATGGTCTCCTCCCTCACTCTCTGTCACGCCCCGATTTAATAAATCAGGATATTTATTGAAATTCCATAGAAAATTAATAAACCAAGACGTTTATCATGCGACCACGTACAATACGAGCAATCATTCACGGTTCGTAGACCGTATTAGTACAAAAGTTAATAAAAATGAAGAGAAACTAATAAATCAAAGGGTCCTAAATGAACGTCTCCTTCCAGTCTCGCCTTGACTAGGTCGCTACTCCAGACCTTCATCCTCCTCGTAGTAGACGGGTTCTGGTGGTGTAAGTCAACGGGGGTGAGTACAAACGTACTCAGCAAGCCACCGAATGCAAATATATTGCAAAGTAATAACAAGGGGGATAGTGGCTAATTTTGCGGAAAAGCATAATTGTAAAGCAATTAAATGTGAGCAAGTTATTAGTACTAAAATGTAAACATGTGTATGCATCATCATCTTCTAACTCGAGGGGTACAGTCAGCCCCACCTCGCTCAACAGTCCTTACATGCCATGAATAACTCAACCATTCACACAATAGTAAACTAACTGTGAGTAGTCACACAATCCGCCCTTGACCGTGGGCTCGGCTTTTCAAAAAGATTAAATACTCTGATCAGAGGTGTACCACTGTACCCACAAGGCACGCACTCACCACTTACACCAAAGTGTAACGAGATGACCCATACCACCGGAACTCGTGCCAAAACCTTCCATATGGTCCTCCTCGACCCGACATCACCCTCTTATGGGTTTCGTATCGTGTCTCAATGCGTCGAGCCTCACCATACCCCCCCTTGAGCCACGTCGGTACAAGTCACCCACAGGTTGCCCCTTGCCCCCTCCACTATGGTGCATCGAGTCGGATTGTTACTTTCAGTTAGGACTTACCCATTAGACTTGTGGTTGGTACGGAAGTGCTTTGCAACAGATCCCGCAGACCGGTCCTTATAGTGCCCCGGGTGCGACCAACCAATGCCCTAGCTTGCACCCGGAACCCACCATACTTATGACATAGCCAACTCCAACAGAATCCAGAGATAAGAATAACGGGGAAATTTCATATAGTAGAATCCATCTATCTAAGACTCATTCTTTTTATCCTATAGCAGGTGTGCCGGTACATTGGGCACTAGCTAATACATTTATAGTAGAGTGACAAGGAGTTAAGGCTCAATAAGCATGGCTTGGGTTTGCACACAAGGATGGGGATCTAATAAATATAAGTGTAAGGCTTGATATTTGACTAATGCAATATTATCCTACGAGTTAGAGCGATAATTTATTTAAAACATGGGCTCAATGATGATCAACTATTTCCACAGGGGTGGGTCAATGACTTGCCTTGCCCAGCAAATGGTGATGGAGGAACCTCGGGATAAAACTCTGGCTCCTCGACGAACTCGTAGTCTTCTCGATACGAAAAAATAAATAATACATTTAATAAACAGATAAAAATTCACCAAATAATAGACATACATGTTTATGGGTTTTATTATGTGAAGTAAAGTTTTAATATTCTGAAGTTTGGTCAAAAACAGTAAAACTTATATTTTAAGGTTTTCCCTAATTTATTTTCTGAATTTACTATTTTATCCCTAAGGGATTTTTATTCCTTTAATTAATAAGTTTATTTTGGGCAATAGTAACATACTGTTTTTATGCCATTAATGTGTAGAGAATAAAATGCTGAATTTAACAAAATTTGAATGGTGAAATTTGGAGTTAAAATGAGCAAGTTATGAATTTTCAAAGTTTAAACAATTTTCTAGAATTTAATTTAAACAGGAAATAGGATTTAGTCTACGGTGAGCCAGGCCCACGGTGGACTGGTCCACTGTGCGTGTGAACCGGATCGCCCTGAGCCGTTGGATCTGGATCTGGCGATCAGGCGCGAGGCGGGTGGCTTAAGTGACAACGGACGACCAGGATTAAAACGCACCGAACAGGTACGCGTCGACGCCTGAGATTGAGTCAAACTTTCAAATAACGATCGACGGCCAGGGTTAACAGATACCGGTTTGACTGGATCCGAGGGCTCTGATTAGATCCCCTCAGGATCTAATCTTGGCCGTTCGCTCGGGATCGTGCGGCTCGGATGGATTCCGGCATGGCACGCGGCGACGAGGGTATTTTACCCTTCGTCTCCGGCGACGGCGGCCTCGGGTGCGGCGGCGATGGCGGCGGCGAGGGCCTAGGGGCCTATCTTTCAGCAAAAATGGAGAGGGGAAGATGGCGGTCACGACGGTACCTCTGACGGCAACGGCGAGCGACTGGTGGCGGCAGGCGGCGAAGGTAGATGGCGAGGGTCGTTCGGGTGCTTGGTGGTGACGGCGATCCGACGTCGTTCACGGCCAACGGAGGCGTGGCCGAGGACGGGCGAACACCAGCGGTCTCGACGGTGGCGGTGGCTAGGGCGGAGGAGGTCCGAGGCGGCGGTGAGTGGCGGCCAGAGGTGAAGCGGAGGGTAAAACCCGAAAAGACGGCAGCGGCACTCTGGAGGGCTTAGGCTAAAGCTTAGGCGTTGTGGGCAGTGGGCGGCGACCACCAGGGGTTTATATAGGGGGTTCGCCGGCGTTTAAACGGAAAGGAGCCGTGGAAATCCGAGGGGATTCCATTTTTGCGCCGGCGAGCTTCCATGCGCACGGTTAGGCTTCTATAACCACAAATCCGCATTGGGCTTGGATGGAAAGAGGTCGCCGTCGTTCGGGGGTAGCGAATCCGTGGTCGGATCGACGAAATCGGGCGGCCGGTGGCGGGATTTGGCAAGGGGGTCACCAGAAGGAAAGGGGAGCGATCCCCTTCCATCGGGGACGAAGGTCCTGACAGGTGGTCTCCACCTGTCAGTTGGCGATCGGGAAAGGAAAGGGCCGATAGGCGGGGCCGGGCGGGCAGTGGCGGAGAAATGGGCTGGCGAGACTGACGGGTGGGACCAAGCGGGGCGCGGGCGGGAGAGAGAAACGTGGGAGTGCGCCGACAGGTAGGTCCCACATGTCAGTGGGTGGCGGGCGGACTAGGCCGGGCTCGGGGCACTTTGGAGGTTGGCGGCCCATTTAGAATTATAAATGTTTTCTGTTTTAAAATAATTCCAGTAATTCATTTATTTGATTAAGGGTTGAGTCACTGTTGATAAAAATTTATAAAAATTCCTGAAATTATGTTTTGGCCTCTAGTTTATCCCATAAATTTTCTAAATTCAGATTTTGAATATTTTTCCTTGTTTGGCTTTAATAGGGCTCTTTAAGGGTTTTTCTTTAATAATAATATTCAGAAATTCCTTTAAGAATATATTTCTTTTATTTATTTCTTTTTAAATCTTGGGGTGTTACAATCCTATCCCCCTTACAGAGAATCTCGTCCTCGAGATTTGGATCAATCCTCAAATAACTCCGGATGCTGTGCCTTGAGTTCTTCCTCTTTTTCCCATGTAGCTTCCTCTACGGGATGATTGCTCCACTGAACCTTATAGAAACGGATGGCGCGACTTCTGGTGGTTCTTTCCTTAACTTCCAAGATTTTGACGGGCTTTTCCACATAGGTCAGATCTTCTTGAACCTCCAATTGTTGTAGGTCCACTTGCTCTGTTGGGACCCGGAGACACTTTTTGAGTTGGGACACATGAAATACGTCATGTACCCCGCCTAGTGAGGTTGGTAGTTCTAACTGATAAGCGACTTCGCCTTGGCGTCGAATAATGGGAAATGGTCCAACATATCGAGGTGCCAACTTTCCTCTCATGTTAAACCGTTGAGTGCCACGGAGGGGTGTGACACGGAGGTAGACATGATCTCCCTCTTCAAAGGCTAAATCTTGGCGACGATTATCCGCATAGCTCTTTTGTCGTGATTGGGCTGCCTTGAGTCGGTCTCTGATGATCCGTACCTTCTCTTTAGCTTCATGAAGGATGTCTGTTCCAAATACTTGGGATTCACCGGTTTGATCCCATAGTAGAGGCGTCCTACAGTTACGTCCATATAGGGCTTCGAACGGGGACATCTCAAGGCTGGCTTGATAACTGTTGTTGTATGAAAACTCGGCGTATGGTAAACTCTTGTCCCAAGTTGCTCCAAAATCCAAAACGCATGCCCGTAGCATATATTCTAATATCTGATTCACTCTTTTCGTTTGTCCATCTGTCTGAGGGTGGTAAGCAGTACTGAAGTTCAATCTTGTTCCCATCTCCTCTTGAAGGTTCTTCCAAAAACGAGAGGTAAATTGACTTCCTCTGTTGGACACTATCTTCTTGGGCACTCCATGAAGGCACACAATGCGGGCCATGTACAATTCTGCGAGCTTAGGGCCACTGAAGGTTGTCTTAACGGCTATGAAGTGTGCTACTTTCGTTAGTCGGTCAATGATTACCCAAATAGAATCGTATCCAAGCTGGGTCTTTGGGAGTCCGGTGATGAAATCCATACTGATCTCTTCCCATTTTCATTCAGGCACTTTAAGTGGCTGTAACAGTCCTGCAGGTCTCTGATGTTCTGCCTTTACTCGTCTGCAGGTGTCACATTCCGCGACGAACTGAGCAATCTCTTTCTTCATGCTAACCCACCAATAGCGTTCCTTCAGGTCCTGGTACATCTTGGTACTTCCGGGATGGATGGAGTATAAAGTATCATGGGCTTCCCTTAGGATAAGGGTCTTTATCTCCGGTTTATCCGGAACACATATCCGGGATCCAAACCATACAGTGCCATTCTCGTCTTCTGAAAATCCTGGGGCTTTACCTTTTCTCATATTCTTTTTAATGGTAGCGATATCCGGGTCTTCCAACTGGGCCTCACGGATCTGCTCAAATAGAACTGGCTGGGTCTCCAAGGTGGCTAGATATGCTCCTGTGGTTAACCCAAGGTTTAGCTTTTCCATCTCCTTATAGAGTAAGGGCGCGTGATCCTGAATCACGATGGCGGTGCAATATCCCTTACGACTTAATGCATCAGCTACTACATTTGCTTTTCTGTGGTGGTAGTGAATACCTAAGTCGTAGTCTTTTATTAATTCCAACCATCGTCTTTGCCTCAGATTGAGGTCCGGCTGCGTGAAAATGTACTTCAAACTCTTGTGATCCGTAAAGATTTCACAGCGATTTCCGACCAAATAATGGCTCCATATCTTAAGGGCGTGCACAACAGCGACCAATTCCAAGTCATGGGTCGGGTAATTTAGCTCATGAGGTCTCAACTGACGAGAGGCGTATGAAATAAACTTTCCATCTTGCATGAGAACACATCCCAATCCTTGGCGAGATGCGTCGCAATAAACATGGAAGTCCTTCCGGATATCTGGTAGGGTTAGTATGGGTGCTAACACCAGCCGGGTCTTGAGGGTGCGAAAGCTTTCCTCGCACTCGGGAGTCCATTTAAACTTTTCTCCCTTCTGTAACAACTTGGTCATAAGCTTGGCTATCTTGGAAAAATTCTCGATAAACCTCCAATAATACCCTGCTAAACCAAGAAAATTGCGTATCTCCGATACATTGGTGGGTGGTAGCCAATCCGTCACTGCTTCTACGGTGGCAGGATCTACTGCAATACCTTGTGCGAAGATGATGTGTCTAAGGAACTTCACTTTCGCCGTCCAAAACTTACACTTGTTGTACTTGGCGTATAACTGATGTTCCCTTAGCTTTCCTAAAGTTAACCAGATGTGAGTCTCATGCTCCTTCTGATCCTTGGAATAGATGAGGATGTGATCTATAAAAACCACGATGAATTTGTCCAAATACTCCATGAACACCTTATTCATCATATTCATGAAGAAGGCAGGGGCGTTGGTCAATCCAAAAGACATAACCGTGCACTCATATAATCCATAGCGAGAGGTAAAAGCCGTCTTGGGTATATCCTCCTCTCGAATCCTTAGCTGATGATATCCGAATCGCAGGTCGATCTTGGAAAATACCATAGCTCCTTTCAGCTGGTCAAATAGATCATCGATCCTGGGTAGCAGGTACTTGTTCTTGATGGTCACCTAATTCAAGGCTCGGTAATCCGCACACATACGCTTAGCCTTGTCCTCTTTCTTCTCAATGAAGATGACGGGGGCTCCCCACGGAGATGTGCTAGGTCTGATGTAGCCTTTCTTCTCAAGATCTTCTAGTTGCCGCTTTATCTCAGCTAGCTCATTGGCGGCCATCCGGTATGGTCGCTTGTAAATGGGAGTGGTTCCGGGTACTAAGTCAATCTGGAACTCGATGTCCCTCTTGAGTGGCATCCCTGGTAAATCCTCTGGAAACACGTTCGGGTATTCGTAGACTACCGATATCTCCTCCAAGGTAATCTGGTGCAGCCTCGGTTTTCCAAACTTCAGGCTTGGCATCTGAAATGTGACGGCAGTCCCTTCTTCACTGGTCACAGTTACTTGTCTCCGGGCACATCTTATCACTCCTTGGTGTTTATTGAGCCAATCCATTCCAAGAATGAGGTCCAAGCCTTGGCATTCTATTAGGATGGGGTCGGCCCAAAATATTGTGCCGTGGATATCTACCTATACCCTTGGACTATAGGATTGGGCTAGAGTTTGTTTCCCAGGGGTGACTATTAGCACGACTCTCGGTAGTTCATTTATGTTTAGGTTGTTCTTTTCCACAAAAGCAGTTGATATGAAGGAGTGCGTAGCTCCAGTGTCGAATAAAACCACTGCAAGGGCTGAATGTACCATGAACTTACCCATTACGATCTCGGGTGCAGCCTGGGCTTCTTCAGCAGTGACGTGGTTGACGCGGGCGCGGATGGCGGGGTTCGTCGCGACTCCTTGTGCGCGCTTGGGGTGGGGGCACTGGTGGGAGTAATGCCCCTCCTGGCGGCAGTTGAAACACACCACGGGCTTGCCGTGCTTGTCGCGTAGAATCTCTGCCTTTTTTGCCGGGGCGGGTTGTATGGCTGGTGCGGCGGGAGCGGGGCGAGGCTGTCCGGCTCTGGTGTTGGCGGCGGTTGGCGCCGAACGATACACCGGGCGGGGGTGGTATTGTGGCGCTGGTGGAGGAGAGGTGAAACGAGGCCTCTGTGTCATGCCTTGGTTCTGCCTGAAGGCAATCATTCTCTTCTTCTTCAGGTCAACCTTGTTTTGTTGGGTTTCCTGAATGATAGCTTTGTTTACCAACTTTTGGAAGTTGGCATAATCTCCGGAAATGAGCTGAAGGGACAGCTCATCCTTCAGTCCTCAGAGGAACTTGGACTGTCTGGCCGTATCGGTACGGACCTCCTCGAGTGCATACCGAGCCAACCTGTTGAATTCATGCAGGTATTCGGTGACGGTCCTGCTCCCTTGCTGCAGGTCCCGAAATTCCTACTGTTTTTGGGCAATAATGCCGTCCGGGACATGGGCTGCGTGGAAAGCAGCCGAGAACTCCGCCCAAGTGTGGACGTGTCCCTCGGGCAAGGTCTCGCGTAGATTGTCCCACCATTCTGCGGCGGGTCCCTAGAGCTGGTGGGCGGCGAAAGCCACCCTTTCCTGCTCAGTGCAGGTCAGCAGGTCTAGCTTCTTTCCGATTGTCCTCAACCAATCACCAACCTCCATAGGGTTGGTGGTGCTTGAGAACGTGGGAGGGCGGACTCAGAGGAATTCCGAGAGCTGTGAGGCGGGGGCGGGAGCGGGAGTGGCAGGGCGAGGCAGCTCGGGCTGTTGGTGGAGGCAGAAGAACTGAGCCTGCTGCTCTTGCATCTGCTGCTGCTGCTGTTGCATCTAGTTTAGTAGGGCAGACACCAACTGATTCTAAGTGGCCATCATCTCAGCCAGGGTGGGGTGGTTGGCGACCGGGGCTTGCCTTTGCCCAATTGCTCCCCATTGGGGCAAATTGCTGTTCTCTCCTCCGTTCTGGGGAGCGTCAGAGCCTTGAGTGTTAGTCATCCTGAAGTTTCCAAAATAGATAACATCTTCTTAGGGGAAATGATACTAAGCTTTATTTCAAAATATCGTTCTTGCGATTACATTTATTCATTTAATTCTTTACTCATGCCTTATATTTGACATGAGTGGCAATACAATCCAAAACAATAAAAGGAAACAACCAATCGAAAAAGCTACGTCTAAGGCAGCTCAGGGGACGACTCGACCACGGGCTCGATGGAGACGGTCGGGGTCCTGGAGCTGGAGGGTCCGGTGGGAGGTGCACTGCGGGAAATCCTCTTAGGCCTCACGGTGGGGATCCTAAGCGATTTCCGCTTGCGAGGCGGAAGGGGTGCGATCTCCTCGAGATCCTTCTTTAATTCCTTGAGTTGGTGATGGAGCTGGGTGTTTATTATGGCGCCTTGGCGTAGAAGCTCGTTCTGACGCCTCAACTCCTCTACCTCGAGGGTCAACGGGGGGTTCTGCTGGACCTGTCGACGAAGCTCAGCATTCTCGCGGTTTAGGTTCTCCGAGGTATGGCGGTAGAAGTCGATGGTGTCATGCTGGCTGTCTGCGTCAAGAACAACCTCTGTGTGGAGGTTGTCCATGGCCTCCAATAGTCTCATGGTGCGGGCAATGGCGGAGTTGCTCTGTGTGAGGGGGCTGATGTAGATGCTTCGGTGACTCCCGGGCGTGCGCATGAGCATGAAGCGGTAGACAGTGTCGCGGAGGTGACAATCGTAGACCAGTCGAATCTCGGTGAGGGCCTGGAGTGCGGTGCGCTGACTGGCCACCACGAACGAGGGTCCTCCAATTCCATGGGTGTAAAAAGGTGGATGCGTGGACGAGGAGCGGATGACAACCGTGACCTCGCAATAGCTCTCGCTCGCATCGGGAAAGATCCCGTGGAACGCGAGCTCATGGGAGAATCCCAAGAAGTCGACGAGCACACGAAGCTCGCGGATGAATCTAGCCTCATCACGAAGAGTCCCACTCATGGTATGGACCGACATCTACAAAAGAGAGAAAGTTTTTGTGAAAACCTCGGAAGATGAGAGGATAAGTAATTTTGTAAGAAAAATATAGTTATTATCTATCCTAGGGTTAGGTCTGTTTTGCTTCCTACAGTCAAGTTGGCTCTGATACCATCTTGTCACGCCCCGATTTAATAAATCAGGACCTTTATTGAAATTCCATAGAAAATCAATAAACCAAGACGTTCATCATGCGACCACGTACAATACGAGCAATCATTCACGGTTCATAGACCATATTAGTAAAAAAGTGAATAAAGATGAAGAGAAACTAATAAATCAAAGGGTCCTAGATGAACGCCTCCTTCCAGTCTCGCCTTGACTGGGTCGCTACTCCAGACCTTCATCCTCCTCGTAGTAGACGGGCTCTAGTGGTGTAAGTCAACGGGGGTGAGTACAAACGTACTCAGCAAGCCACCGAATGCAAATATATTGCAAAGTAATAACAAGGGGGATAATGGCTAATTTTGCGGAAAAGCATAATTGTAAAGCAATTAAATGTGAGCAAGTTATTAGTACTGAAATGTAAACATGTGTATGCATCATCATCTTCTAACTCGAGGGGTACAGTCAGCCCCACCTCGCTCAACAGTCCTTACATGCCATGAATAACTCAACCATTCACACAATAGTAAACTAACTGCGAGTAGTCACACAACCCACCCTTGACCATGGGCTTGGCTTTTCGAAAAGATTAAATACTCTGATCAGAGATGTACCACTGTACCCACAAGGCACACACTCACCACTTACACCAAAGTGTAACGAGATGACCCATACCACGGGAACTCGTGCCAAGACCTTCCATATGATCCTCCTCGACTCGACAGCACCCTCTTATGAGTTTCATATCGTGTCTCGACGCGTCGAGCCACACCATACCCCCCTTGAGCCACGTCGGTACAAGTCACCCGTAGGTTGCCCCTAGCCCCCTCCACTATGGTGCATCGAGTCGGATTGTTACTTTCAGTTAGGACTTACCCATTAGACTTGTGGTTGGTACGGAAGTGCTTTGCAACAGATCCCGTAGACCGGTCCTTATAGTGCCCCGGGTGCGACCAACCAATGCCCTAGCTTGCACCCGGAACCCACCATACTTATGACATAGCCAACTCCAACAGAGTCCAGAGATAAGAATAACGGGGAAATTTCATATAGTAGAATCCATCTATCTAAGACTCATTCTTTTTATCCTATAGTAGGTGTGCCGGTACATTGGGCACTAGCTAATACTTTTATAGTAGAGTGACAAGGATTTAAGGCTTAATAAGCATGGCTTGGGTTTGCACACAAGGACGGGGATCTAATAAATATAAGTGTAAGGCTTGATATTTGACTAATGCAATATTATCCTATGAGTTATAGCGATAATTGATTTAAAACATGGGCTCAATGATGATCAACTATTTCCATAGGGGTGGGTCGATGACTTGCCTTGGTCAGTAAATGGTGATGGAAGAACCTCAGGATAAAACTCCGGCTCCTCGACGAACTCGTAGTCTTCTCGATACGGAAAAAATAAACAATACATTTAATAAACAGATAAAAATTCACCAAATAATAGACATACATGTTTATGGGTTTTATTATGTGAAGTAAAGTTTTAATATTCTGAAGTTTGGTGAAAAACAGTAAAACTTATATTTTAAGGTTTTTCCCTAATCTATTTTCTGAATTTACTATTTTATCCCTAAGGGATTTTTATTCCTTTAATTAATAAGTTTATTTTGGGCAATAGTAAAATACTGTTTTTATGCCATTAATGTGTAGAGAATAAAATGCTGAATTTAACAAAATTTGAATGGTGAAATTTGGAGTTAAAATGAGCAAGTTATGAATTTTCAAAGTTTAAACAATTTTCTGGAATTTTATTTAAACAGGAAATAGGATTTAGTCTACGGTGAGCCAGGCCCACGGTGGACTGGTCCACTGTGCGTGTGAACCGGATCACCCTGAGCCATTGGATCTGGATCCGGCGATCAGGCACGAGGCGGGTGGCTTAAGTGACAACGGACGGGCAGGATTAAAACGCACAGAACGGGTACGCGTGGACGCCTGAGATTGAGTCAAACTTTCAAATACCGATCGATGGCCAGGGTTAACAGATACTGGTTTGACTGGATCCGAGGGCTCTGATTAGATCCTCTCAGGATCTAATCTTGGCCGTTCGCTCGGGATCGTGCGGCTCGGATGGATTCCGGCACGGCACGTGGCGACAAGGGTATTTTACCCTTCATCTCCGGCAACGGCGGCCTCGGGTGCGGCGGCGATGGCGGCGGCGAGGGCCTAGGGGCCTAGATTTCAGCGAAAATGGAGAGAGGGGAAGATGGCGGTCACGACGGTACCTCTGACGGCGACGGCGAGCGACTGGTGGCAGCCAGCGACGAAGGTAGACGGCGAGGGTTGTTCGTGTGCTTGGTGGTGACGGTGATCCGACGTCGTTCACGGCCAATGGAGGCGTGGCCGAGGACGGGCGGACACCGGCGGTCTCGACGGTGGCTGTGGCTAGGGCGGAGGTGGTTCGAGGCAGCGGTTAGCGGCGACCGGAGGTGAAGCGGAGGGTAAAACCCGAAAAGACGGCAACGGCGCTCTGGAGAGCTTAGGCTAAAGCTTAGGCGTTGTGGGCAGTGGGCGGCGACCACCAGGGGTTTATATAGGGGGTTCGCCGGCGTTTAAACGGAAAGGAACCGTGGAAATCCGAGGGGATTCCATTTTTGCGCCGACGAGCTTCCATGCGCACGGTTAGGCTTCTATAACCACGAATCCGCGTCGGGCTTGGATGGAAAGAGGTCACCGGCGTTCGGGGGTAGCGAATCCGTGGTCGGATCGACGAAATCGGGCGGCCGGCGGCGGGATTTGGCAAGGGGGTCGCCGGAAGGAAAGGGGAGCGATCCCCTTCCATCGGGGACGATGGTCCTGACAGGTGGGCTCCACCTGTCAGTGGGCGATCGGGAAAGGAAAGGGCCGACAGGCGGGGCCGGGCGGGCAGTGGCGGAGAAATGGGCTGGCGAGACTGACGGGTGGGACCAAGCGGGGCGCGGGCGGGAGAGAGAAACGTGGGAGTGCGCCGACAGGCGGGTCCCACATGTCAGTGGGTGGCAGGCGGACTGGGCCGGGCTCGGGGCACTTTGGAGGTTGGCGGCCCGTTTAGAATTATAAATGTTTTCTGTTTTAAAATAATTCTAGTAATTCATTTATTTGATTAAGGGTTGAATCACTGTTGATAAAAATTTGTAAAAATTCCTGAAATTATGTTTAGGCCTCTAGTTTATCCCATAAATTTTCTAAATTCAGATTTTGTTTAATAATAATATTCAGAAATTCCTTTAAGAATATGTTGGACCGGAAATGGCGACCAGAGGGGGGGTGAATGGGAGCTTTTAAAATTTCTGGCTAAAAACTTAGCCTTCGGTTCGGTTCTGTCTTCTGCGGAACAGGCTTCGAACACTACCTTCGAAGGTCTGGTTCGGAGGTACTTCGACACCTTCGAACACAGGCTTCGGAGGAGCAAAAGTTCGAAGCCAAGAAGACTTCGCTCCACTTACAACCCTCGAAAGTCTACTCTGCTAAGTCAGTGCAGGCTCCGCACACAGGGTGCTTCGAGCAGGCTTCGCACTTCACCCTTCGCAAGAGTGGACAGCCCTCTGAGGATTTCGACCAAGTACTTGGCGACAGCAACGGGTGCTGGGCTTCGTACCCGAAGGTCTACACGCACACGCAAAAGGACTACGCTAAGGGCTTCGACACAAGAAGCACTTACGGGAACAGAACAGGGCTTCGCTAGTAAGCAGCGAGGTCTTGCCTCGTGTTACACAGAGCGACAGCACACTGTAAAACACACTTCGCGATAAAAACACCCTTCGCCAAGACAGGCTTCGGTGAACTAAAACTAGCGAAGTATGCAATACGAGCTCAAGCAAAAGCACACAGAAGCAGGGCTTCGCCGCTTGAACAAGGAACACAAAATGTATTGAACTCAGAATGAATACAGTGAGGTCTGTCTACAGGAGCTCAACAGTAAATGCTCAAAGTGTTAAATGTTACCTACCGAGCCCCCATATTTATAGCCCACGGCTTCATCCTAAGGAAGTGACTACTTTACCCCTAGGGTTTACAACAGATTTGTCTCTACAGAACTAAGGGGTACAAAAGGTAGTCCACCTTTATTTTGGAGGCTTCTCTGTCAGCTGCAGAGGGGACAGTGTCAGTCTTTTTCAGAACAGACAGTGTCAGCCTTTACAGAGTTGACTTCTGGAACCTCCCTTCGCACCCGAAGGTGCGGTAGCTTCGGCGAGAAGCCTGCAGCCTGAAGGCCTTCGCTCCGCCGAAGAATTCCTTCGATACAGTGACGGTTTTGAGCCGAAGCCGTCAAAGCCCTTGGGCCTTCGCACCACCACCTCCGGAGTGGATCACCACGGCTTCGCAGCTACTCCGAGCTCGAACACCGTCCGTCCGTGTACCGAAGCCATGCATGGCCGAAGCACCTCAAGTCATCCTTACTCCGAAGCCCCACCTTCGGAGTAACACCCTTCGAAGTCCCTCCTTCGTCCAAGGCCTCCGCATGAAGCATTCCAAGAGCACTTCGTCGCAGTGTCTCTTCCCGAGCACACTCCTCGACGAGCCTCACCCGGACCATGCCTTCGATGCGCCTCGACTTCTGAGACCTTCGTCGGGTAACCTTCGAGTGTCTCCCTCCGGAGCACACTTCGAACTCCTTGCCTCCGCAGAGGACTTGGTCCACCAACTCCGAAGTCACTCCATCCGGAGTACCTTCGAAGTGCCTCACCTCCGAGGACTTGTCTCGGAGTACCTTCAGCCGGAGCCACGCTCCGCACTCTCTGCCTTCACCTGGCACGACTCGACCCGAGGACCGACCCGGACCACCTTCGCAGCCACCGTGACGGAGCTCCCCGCTCCCCTGGCATCAAGCCACCCGCTTGACCCAGGTTCACCCGGCTCGAACCCTGTCCGTCGCCTCCGAAGTCCCTGCGCACCACAGACAAGCAAACAAGTGTATCCAGTACTCCGGAGACCTCTCCGGGTTAGCAACCTTCGGTACACACTCCGGTGTACCGCCCAAAGTACCGAAGCCATCGGTACGAACCCAGTCATCGCGTACTGTCGGACCCCTCCGACGAGTACACTCCGCTGCAACAGCTGCAGCAAGCAAACACCGAACACACTCCGGTGACACACCTCCGAACACCCTTCGGAGGTACCACCTCCGAAGCCCCTTCGGAGGTACCCTTCGAACAGAGGGTAAATAAACCTGTCAATCACTCATCACAAACACCGAAACCACCCTTGGTTTCTCAATCTCCCCCTTGATGAGTGCATTGACAACCAAATCAAAGTTCAAGAAAATTTAAAAATTTCAGCACACAAGTGACCATAAAAACTCAGAAAAGAGCCAAAGCATGTCACTTGATAAAAGAATTTTTCTCCCCCTTTAAAAAAGAGTAAACAGCCCCTTTGGCAAATCTCCCCTTGATAAAAACTCCCCCTGAGTTAAGCAAATTTTTCTTCCCCTTTATGTCAAAAATCTTTCCCCTTGCGAAATTATGCCTTCTTGCGGCAGAGAACACAGCAAATCTCCCCCTTTGGCAATGCAGGCATCAAGGAGCAGTTAAAAGATGCAAAGCTTCGAAATGAATAGAATTGCAAAGGCATATAATGCAAAAATATGCCAACAGTAGCATCAATGATCATGTGCTCAGCTCAATTTAACGTTCTGGGAAACAAGATGATGGCATGTGATTTTGACATTTTGGAAGTAAAAGCATCACCACTTAATCAAAGCAGCTAGACATGTGAAGGCAAGGACTGCGCAAAGCTAACAAGTTCTACCCTAGACAGACAAGTCTTGTTCAAAAGGAGCTGTGAAAGCAACCTTGATGAGCAATTAATTTTGTTGTTCTTTTTCTTAATGCCAGGGGTTATTTGTTTGTCCACCTTATACTTTCCAATCAGGCCAAGCCTAGGCAAGAAAGCCATCTGAAGCTTAAGGCGGTGATTTTGGCATACACTACACTATCCCAGTTCAGACCAAAGTGCAATGGTAAGCAGTCTAGAATAGAGTAGTGCGACAAACAAACCCTCCTGGATCTTTTCATTGAAACCAGGCAAATCATGAATTTTTGATTTTGAAGAATTAAATTTTTGATGAGTATCCATGAATAAAGAACACAATTTTCAAGTTGCATATTTTAGCATCCAAGGAACATTGTCTTGCTGTCAAGTAGATAAAAGAAAGCTAAAAGCATTCCAGTCTAAACAAGCTAGATGCAAGATTGTGCGGTGAGCAAGTTTTGAGTTTAGAAAATAAAACATCATGCACAATCAATGTTCCAGACATATTTCATAGAGCTGAGCTGTCATGATTTCTTTGAATTCAAAGCAGGCATATAATAGCAAAAGATGTAAATGCAATTCCACACATAATGAGCATATGCAAGACAATTAAAATCAGCTCCCCCTCACAAAATGCCGTAGGGATGACAAATGCCAAGTTCCCCACGCAAGTAAGCAAAACGAGAAGCATCGAGGGGTTTTGTAAAAATGTCGGCAAGCTGGTGTTGGGTATCAACATATTGAAGTTCAATATCACCCTTCTCATTGTGATCTCTGAGAAAGTGATACCGTACATCAATGTGTTTGGTTCTGGAGTGCTGAACCGGGTTGTTTGCAATACAAATAGCACTAGTGTTATCACAGAAAAGTGGAACACTCTTATAATCTAACCCGAAATCCCGCAAAGTGGAAACCATCCACAAAATCTGAGAGCAACAGCTAGCTGCAGCAACATATTCGGCTTCAGCCGTCGATTGTGCAACACTAGACTGTTTGCGGGAAGACCAGCAAACCAGAGAAGTACCCAGAAAATGACAAGTACCAGAGGTACTCTTCCTATCAATTCTACACCCAGCAAAATCCGCATCTGAATAACCTCTAAGACATAAAGATGAAGACGATGAATACCATATGCCGAATTCAAGGGTGTGTTTGAGATACCTTAGGATGCGCTTTACCGCTTGGCGGTGCGAAGCTCGTGGTGAAGCCTGAAAACGAGCGCACAGACACACAGCGAAGTGTATGTCCGGCCTCGTGGCAGTCAAGTAGAGGAGGGAGCCGATCATGCTCCGGAACTCCTTCTGATCTACGGCTTCTCCATCTTCGTCAGGGTCCAATGCTACAGACGTAGCCATTGGAGTGGCGAGAGGCTTCGCATCGGACATGTCGAACTTCTTGAGCAGGTCCTTGGTGTACTTTGTCTGGTGGACAAAAGTACCTTGTTTGCTTTGCTTGATTTGCAAACCAAGGAAAAAGGTGAGTTCACCCATCATTGACATTTCAAATTCCCTGCTCATGGTATCTGCAAACTCGGCAACCAAAGCATGAGAAGAGCCACCAAAGATGATATCATCCACATAAATCTGCACTAGGAGGAAATCTTTGCCATGCTTGAGAGTAAACAGTGTTTTATCAACAGACCCCATTAAATACCCTCGCTCAAGCAGAAAAGACTTAAGTCTATCATACCACGCCCGAGGGGCCTGCTTGAGTCCATAAAGAGCCTTATGAAGTTTAAGGACTTTATGTGGGTACTTGGGGTTTTCAAAACCAGGGGGTTGTTTTACATAAACATCTTCACCTATGAAGCCATTAAGAAAAGCACTTTTGACATCCATTTGATAGAGTTTGAATCCCCGGGATGTCGCAAAAGCAAGCAAAATCCTAATGGCCTCAAGGCGAGCAACAGGTGCAAAAGTTTCAGTAAAATCAATCCCTTCTAGTTGAGAAAAGCCCTGAGCTACAAGTCTAGCCTTATTTCTAACAATTGTTCCATCCTCCCCTTGTTTATTTTTAAAAATCCATTTTGTTCCAATGAAATGAACATTTGGTGGAGGATCAACTAAAGTCCAGACTTGGTTTCTTTCAAAATTCTCAAGCTCTTCATGCATGGCATTGATCCAACTAGAATCAGAAAGTGCATGACTAACATCTAAGGGCTCGAAAGAAGCAACAAAAGCAGCATTAGTGAAATGAGCGTGAGAACGTGTTACCCTTTGATCAAGCTCACCAATGATCTGCTCGGGAGGGTGCATCCTTTGGACATGATGTGGAGCCTCGCGGCGGGATGCAGTCTCCCCCTCAACTTGTGCGTTGGATTGGTCCAAGATGACCGATGTTGAGGTAGTTGCTTCGGGACCTCGTGCCGAAGTAGTTGAAGCGGGGTCAGCTTCGGGGGTTGATGTCGAGGGTAGTAGGGGATCATCCTCGAATTCTCCGGGATCTTCGTCTTCGAATAAGGTCTGTTCCATGTCGTGTTCATTTGCCTGTTCAAAAGCAGAACTAACAGAGGGGGTTGATTCATCAAAAGTCACATCACATGACTCGATGACAGTGTTAGTTTCCAAGTTATAAACACGATAAGAATGACCATGAGTAGTATAACCCAAAAAGATCCCGTCAGAAGATCGCGACTCAAATTTATCCAAGTTACCACGTTTTAGGATAAAGCAGCGACAGCCAAAAACTCGAAGATGAGTAACCTTGGGCTGTCTCCCAAAACGCAGCTCATAAGATGTCAAATTTAAAATTGAGCGCAAGAAAATTCGGTTTGAGATGTAACATGCAGTGTTCATGGCCTCAGCCCAGAATTTTCTAGGAGTCCTATGCTCATCAAGCATCGTCCTAGCCATCTCAACCAAAGTGCGGTTTTTCCTCTCAACAACACCGTTCTGTTGAGGAACCCGCGGAGCAGAGAATTGATGTTCTATGCCATGCTCCATGCAAAAGTCAACAAAGAGACTATTTTTGAACTCGGTGCCATTATCGCTTCGAATGAATTTTAATGCACCAGGGAGTTCAGTGAAAAGTCTCAAAGCCAAGCTCCGAAAGTGTGAAAACACTTCATCCTTGCTGGCAAGAAAGAAGACCCAAGAGTAGCGAGAGAAATCGTCGACAATAACAAGTACATACCACTTGCCGCCTAAAGAACTAACCCGAGAAGGACCTACAGTGTCCATATGGAGAAGTTCTCCGGGCTGTTCAGTCATCACTGTGGTGACTGGCGAATGCGAAGCGGCAATCATTTTTCCATGTCGACATGGAGCGCAAACTAAATTCTTCTCAAACTTGAGCTTGGGCAATCCTCGGATCAAACCTAGGGCGCTCAGACGAGCGAGCAATTCAAAGCTCATATGCCCTAGTCTCCTATGCCACTTCCAAAGCTCAGAAGTCGAATGTGCAACAAGGCAATGAGAAGAACCAGACGACTCTGAAAAATCAGCTCCAAAAACTCTCCCAACTCTAAAGATCTTACACACCACAACGCCATCAGAATTGAGCACTTGCGAAGTATCGCGATGAAATCGCACTTCGAAGCCCTCATCAAGCAACTGAGATACAGACAACAAATTGTATCCCAGGTTCTCAACCAAAGCAACATCTTTGAGAGTGAAGTTCGAATTAATTCTTACCACACCTTTACCTTTCACTCTACTCCTTCGATTGTTTCCGAAGGTGATATGTTCCCTTTGCTTGGTTGTAGTGAGGCTGGAGAACCAAGCTGCATCTCCGGTCATGTGGCGCGAACAACCGGAGTCCATGATCCACGTGCCCTCCAAGCCTCGACCTGTCGCCTACACATGATAAGAACGCCTCGATCGCTCAGTGCTGGGGTGAGTGAAATAATGGCGAGGCATCCAGCACTGAGTGACACGAGTAGTAGGCACAGTAAAAGTAGATGGTCTACGCACATAATAATCAGAATGATGCAAGGTGCGAGGTCTACCAACATGCAAAGAACGCAAAGCATGTCGAGGTCTCCTACTCTGACGAGGTACAAAGCTACTCGCCCGAGGTCTACCACCATATGGAACATGGTGAACACCTCGAGGAGCAAAACCTCTCCGAGAAGCACGAGGAGCCTCAAAAACAGGACGAGAGAAATACTCAGACTCATGCATACCTAAAGATGGGTAATGCATGTCCTGATAACTCATCCCCTGTGCACGTCGCTCATCCTTGATGCGACGGAAACAGAAACCAATCAAATGACCCGCCCGCTGACAATAAGAACAATGAAACACTCTCCTGGGGGCACTCTCATGGGTCACAGGAGCAACTCTCACAGTCTCCTTGGGTTTCTTCACAGTGGTTTTCTTGGGAGGATTTTTCTTGGTAGGAGGAGTGGTTTTCTTTGGTGGATGGGTAGGCTTTTTGGCTGGTGGGGTGTCCAACAGAGCTCTCTCTTTCTCTAGGGTGGTGGGAGAGGTGAAAACAGTTTTGGTCTTACTGTCTGAAGCTATCCTCTCAAAACCCAAACCTAGAGCTACCCCGGCTCTGTCAGCACACAACTTGGTCTTGGCCAAGAGCAAATCCATCCTACCCTTTCCCTCAGTGCATTTATTTACCACAGAAAGAAGGTATTCATTTTCGGACATGAGATTTTCAGCTCGCTCTCTGACAGTGCCTAGCTGGTCCTTAAGGGTAATGCAAGTGTCACAAACAGGTTGCACATCCTTAGAACTACCGGCCCTCTCCAATCTAGCCTCTAAATCATGAACATGCTTATCACGTAAATTAATGCTATCGCGTAATAAACAGCAGTTCATGCAATCAATAACATCATGAGGTCTAGAATCCACCTCCAAAAGCTGCTTCTGTGCAGTCTCAAGCTCAGAAAGAGTTTGAGCATGAACAGAACGCAACTGAGCAAGCTCACTCATGACAACAGAACATGATTCACATTCAGCATCATCAAACTTAGACTTAAGCATGGCATATTCAGTAGAAACATTTTCTAGCCTAAGTCTAAGGTCTTTTCTTTCTCTAGCGGCTTGCACAAGTAATCTATCCTGACCTAGCACAACCTCATTCAGCTCATCTAATTTAATTAGAAGCTGGTCAGAAGATAGGATTACCTCAGATGAGTCAAGCTCATCGCCGCTGTGATCGCTGTCGGCCATGAAGCAAAGGCCGGTGAAGTCACGTCCCTTCTTGTCCTTCTTGTCCTCCTTCCTTGGGGACTCCTCCTCCTCAGAGCTCGACTCCTCAGTTGAGGATGTGTCGATGTCGCTGAGAGCAGCAACAAAAGCTCTAGAAGCGGCCTTGGCTACTTTCTTAGCCATCTTGCCGCGCTTGCCCTTCACAAAGGGCTTCCTCTCCTTTTTGTGGAATTTGGGGCGGTCACTCTCATCTCTCTTTTTGACCTTGGGGCAATTGGCCTTGATGTGAGAAGTGTCGCCACATTCATAGCAGCCACTAAAACCACTTCTCCGCTGATCCCGTCTCTCATGGTGAAAGCGGGTGAACCTCCGGGCAATGAGAGCAAGCTCATCATCAGCTAGAGTATCCACCTGCTCCTTTGTGACGGAGACCAGGGAGGACAAAGCAAAACCATCTGCAAGAACACAAGTGCCTGATGTGCTTGGTTCTGCAGTGGTGCCACGGCTAGTGCTAGAAACCAATGCCAATGGCTGTGGCAAAGAGCTTCTGTGCACTGCAAGAGATGCCTTGGCAATCTCTGTGGACTTCAGCTTGCTAAAGAGTTCATCACAGGTTAGAGTGTCATAGCCTGTGGACTCCTCAATGCTGGATATCTTCACCTCCCATATGCTACGGTCAAGAGCATAGAGAAGCTTGATAGCCCTATCATGATCACTGTAAGCAAGCGTCCCGTTGGATCGCAAGTTACTCACTATCGCGTCAAAACGAGAAAACATGGCATCTACAGATTCACCAGGTGCCTGCACAAACAGCTGATACTGTTGATTGTAGGTGCTTTGGCGCCTGGCCTTGATCTGAGCAGAGCCCTCATGAAAGACAGTGAGTGTTGTCCAAATTTCCCTAGCAGTCCTAAGGTGCTGCACCCTATCAAACTCACTCCGACTCAAACCAATGAACAATATGTTCCTTGCCTTCGAATTGGCAATGTACTGATCTTTTTCGGTTTGAGTGGTGCGGGTATCAGGGATGGAGTATTGTGAGTCCACAATCTCCCAAATTGCATTTCCTTGGCTTAACAAGTAAGCCTCCATGCGCACCTTCCAGTATGCAAAGTCAGTCCCATCGAACAGAGGAATTTTACTGCCTCTATCCATGTCGCCAACAGATCACAAAACCGGTTAAGGTCAACTGGTGATCTTAACCTGCTCTGATACCAATTGTTGGACCGGAAACGGCGACCAGAGGGGGGGTGAATGGGAGCTTTTAAAATTTCTGGCTAAAAACTTAGCCTTCGGTTCGGTTCTGTCTTCTGCGGAACAGGCTTCGAACACTACCTTCGAAGGTCTGGTTCGGAGGTACTTCGACACCTTCGAACACAGGCTTCGGAGGAGCAAAAGTTCGAAGCCAAGAAGACTTCGCTCCACTTACAACCCTCGAAAGTCTACTCTGCTAAGTCAGTGCAGGCTCCGCACACAGGGTGCTTCGAGCAGGCTTCGCACTTCACCCTTCGCAAGAGTGGACAGCCCTCTGAGGATTTCGACCAAGTACTTGGCGACAGCAACGGGTGCTGGGCTTCGTACCCGAAGGTCTACACGCACACGCAAAAGGACTACGCTAAGGGCTTCGACACAAGAAGCACTTACGGGAACAGAACAGGGCTTCGCTAGTAAGCAGCGAGGTCTTGCCTCGTGTTACACAGAGCGACAGCACACTGTAAAACACACTTCGCGATAAAAACACCCTTCGCCAAGACAGGCTTCGGTGAACTAAAACTAGCGAAGTATGCAATACGAGCTCAAGCAAAAGCACACAGAAGCAGGGCTTCGCCGCTTGAACAAGGAACACAAAATGTATTGAACTCAGAATGAATACAGTGAGGTCTGTCTACAGGAGCTCAACAGTAAATGCTCAAAGTGTTAAATGTTACCTACCGAGCCCCCATATTTATAGCCCACGGCTTCATCCTAAGGAAGTGACTACTTTACCCCTAGGGTTTACAACAGATTTGTCTCTACAGAACTAAGGGGTACAAAAGGTAGTCCACCTTTATTTTGGAGGCTTCTCTGTCAGCTGCAGAGGGGACAGTGTCAGTCTTTTTCAGAACAGACAGTGTCAGCCTTTACAGAGTTGACTTCTGGAACCTCCCTTCGCACCCGAAGGTGCGGTAGCTTCGGCGAGAAGCCTGCAGCCTGAAGGCCTTCGCTCCGCCGAAGAATTCCTTCGATACAGTGACGGTTTTGAGCCGAAGCCGTCAAAGCCCTTGGGCCTTCGCACCACCACCTCCGGAGTGGATCACCACGGCTTCGCAGCTACTCCGAGCTCGAACACCGTCCGTCCGTGTACCGAAGCCATGCATGGCCGAAGCACCTCAAGTCATCCTTACTCCGAAGCCCCACCTTCGGAGTAACACCCTTCGAAGTCCCTCCTTCGTCCAAGGCCTCCGCATGAAGCATTCCAAGAGCACTTCGTCGCAGTGTCTCTTCCCGAGCACACTCCTCGACGAGCCTCACCCGGACCATGCCTTCGATGCGCCTCGACTTCTGAGACCTTCGTCGGGTAACCTTCGAGTGTCTCCCTCCGGAGCACACTTCGAACTCCTTGCCTCCGCAGAGGACTTGGTCCACCAACTCCGAAGTCACTCCATCCGGAGTACCTTCGAAGTGCCTCACCTCCGAGGACTTGTCTCGGAGTACCTTCAGCCGGAGCCACGCTCCGCACTCTCTGCCTTCACCTGGCACGACTCGACCCGAGGACCGACCCGGACCACCTTCGCAGCCACCGTGACGGAGCTCCCCGCTCCCCTGGCATCAAGCCACCCGCTTGACCCAGGTTCACCCGGCTCGAACCCTGTCCGTCGCCTCCGAAGTCCCTGCGCACCACAGACAAGCAAACAAGTGTATCCAGTACTCCGGAGACCTCTCCGGGTTAGCAACCTTCGGTACACACTCCGGTGTACCGCCCAAAGTACCGAAGCCATCGGTACGAACCCAGTCATCGCGTACTGTCGGACCCCTCCGACGAGTACACTCCGCTGCAACAGCTGCAGCAAGCAAACACCGAACACACTCCGGTGACACACCTCCGAACACCCTTCGGAGGTACCACCTCCGAAGCCCCTTCGGAGGTACCCTTCGAACAGAGGGTAAATAAACCTGTCAATCACTCATCACAAACACCGAAACCACCCTTGGTTTCTCAGAATATATTTCTTTTATTTATTTCTTTTTAAATCTTGGGGTGTTACACTCTCCCTCACCCTCTCTCTCCCTTCCCATTTGGAGGTTCAGGTGGTGGGCTGGTGGCGACGGCGAGCGCTGGTCCGATGGCGGTGGCGACGGCGACGGCGATGGCGAGTGCTGGTCCAGTTGTGGCGGCGGCGAGCGTTGGTCCGGCGGCGACAGAAGCGGTGGTGGCGCGGGCCCGATGAAGGTGGCTGACGCGAGGACGAAGCGCGGGCAGCCGACGCGAGGCGGCGGAAGCGTAGTCTGTCGCCAGGGTGCAGACGCCAAGGAGCGCCGAACGAGGCGGCGACTGGCTCCAGCATGGCTCCGGCGACGCGGGCCTGGCGCAGTGGCAGGGTGAGGGGGCGGCATCGGCGGAAGGGAGCGGCGGCACACATCCCTGCCCTCCAATTAGTTGGTAAGTGAGCTAAATAGATAGTAGTTTGCGGAGATTGTGGGAGGTTGTCTGCGGGATCACGGGATCAGGAGTATGGATGAACAATCTAGATGCCTCCAATAATGACAGATGAAAGATGAACAGTCTAGATGCTTCTAATGATGACAAATAAGAGTTGGATGATCGGGATGCTCTTAATGATAAAAAAACTTAAAATCTTTATATAGTAGGATAAATTGATTAGCATAGTAAGAAACACAGCAATTTCAAGACAAATCAAATTGCAAGTTTTGCGGCTACCTGCAAAACACCTAACATGAATTTTACTATTCCTAAAATCATGGATCATCATTCCATACGACATTGCCCTCAAACCAAATAGACCTAACTTCCTGTTAAACCCCAACTCCAAAACAAATAAAATATCCACGTCATAACAAAAGCTGCTAACATACAAGTTACTCACTCGATGTCAAAACACTTCATTTTTACCTTCTTAATTTCCCTCGGTTCATTAATCGACAAGTTTTATTTATTTAATACATCTTACATATACAAGTTTTATTAATACTATACACCGTGAATGACGCAACATGTCAAATATGTGTAGTGCAAGAGACCTAGGAAGAAGTAAAAAAGGTTACAGAACTATGACAGATACACCTCAGCAACCTCTAAGGCAAAACATGGCAGTGACACAAAAACCATTAGTCCATTTTACATAGAGCCAATAGGCTACAATGTATTCAGAGTATCAAAATATTGACAACTGTAATGCAAACATGCCAAGTACATCTTACCTCACCATAGGACTTGGGTACGCATCATCTCCAAAATTAAATCATGCTGAATTTCAACAATCAACACCTATGAGAAAAGAAAGAAAAATGTGAAGACTATAGAGAGGGCAAAACACCCGACGATGGTGGAAGTAGTAGTCATACATGCCCTTGAGTCAGTACAAAAGAGCTAGCTTGTCTCCCAAACTCCTATCAGGCTTTCCCAGATCAAACATGTCTTCTCTTGAGCAACAATGCAGAATGATTTGGTCCACATGTCATCCAAATTAGCAAAGGAAAGAGTCAAAAAGACATTGATATGTGATTCACCTTGACCACTCATGTTTATCTTGCGTGCAGTTCAATGGCTTTGTACAATCAATCGTGTGTAGTGTTAATATTCCGAATTTACAACATGCCATTGCTTCCTTCTCATATCTGTATCTCTATTAATATATATAGAAAAATGCCATTTGCTCAACATTCATTACTCAAGTTAACATAATGAAAACTGCCAGTTTAGCTTTGGATGAAAGAAGCACCATCAATTTAGTCCAGAAAGTGATCATCGAAAGTAGAGATTTAGTCAACAGATAGATAAGCATAATATAGTCATTAAGTTATGTAAAGTGTGTATAAAGCATGTATCCACCAAAAGTCCAGATTCTATCGTAAACATAAGACATGCTAACAAGTCACACATGGAGTCATAGAAGCAAGAAATTGTGCAGTCGTATACACACCGGCGTAGTCACGGTTCCAGAGGCACTGCCCGATCTCCAAACGGTGGCGAGCTCCGGACACACGTCCTTCGCCTCCTGCAGCGTCGACTTCTGGAGAAACGTCACGTTGTTCCTGCTCATCACACCCAGGCCACACCACCATTACGACAAAACCCTAGCCCCAAACCAGGAAACCCTATAAGAGTTAGCGAGCGACGTGCAGGTCATTGAGGAAGAGGTGGGCAAGGACATGGACAGCGTAGGGCCAGTCGTCGATGGCGGCCCCCCGAGACGCGGCCTGCAAGTTCACAGCGGGAAGGAATCATGTGAGGGGGCGACGACCTCATCGCTAACCCGTAAGGAGAAAGAGACGGACTCACGGATTATTTGGTACCTGGAGAAGGAGGTCGTCGCAGAGGGAGGCAAGTACGGAGATCCATCGGAGGAGGCGAAGGATGGCTGGTCGCTGGTTGTGGCGGACGATGGCGAGATCTGATGCGACGCGGTGGCGTGGGGGGCCGACGACACGGTGTTGCGAGGTGAAAGGCAGTGGGTCGCGCCTGGAGAGGAGAGCGGTGCATGTGGGAGAGAGGGGAAAATTTCTAGGGTTTTTATTTATAGGTCACCAAATATCGGCGTGCTAAAATTTTTCAAACGCTAGCATTTCGGTAAATTTCGGCGTGGCACTTATATTTTGATTGTAAAAATATTAAAGTTTAAATGAGGATTAAACCATTGATTTTCTTTTAAACCTAACCCTAATTTTGATTCATTATGCTTGCGGTTCAAATCTGACTGATTTCAATATAAATCTTAGAAACACACTTAATAAATTAAAATTAATAAACTGATCGAGAAAAATACCAATTTTTACATTAGATAATTTATGTTGTTTTTTATTGTAAAAAAGTTTCAAGTTCAAACAAGAATTTAACCATCGATTTTCTTTGAAACCTAACTCATTCCTTCTCTAAAACCTAATCAGTCCTAGGAGAATCTTAGTTTCTTAACATTAAGATGAAAATATTTGTTAAAACATTTTTAAATTTTTATTATAGCATCTACATATCATATCACAACACCATGACAAGTCTTGTATTTTTCAGACTCAATATGATTTTTTAGAATTAAAAAACCATTAAGCTTCATGTTGCAAATCGAGTGTCGCAATCTATATTTTTCATTATGTATTTCAATTTATTAGAAAAGAAATAAAATGGACTTAAAAACATGAATATGATTTTTTTATAAATTTTTGTTGATTATTTCAGGCACATGTAGTTCAAAATTCATCTATTTCAATTTAAACACACTTAATGACTTAAAAATAGTAAAATTACCTAGAAAAATACAAATTTTTTACATTATATAATTTATATTGTATTTTGATTTTAAAAAAAGTTTCAAGTTTAAATGAGAAATTAACCATCAATTTGCTTTGAAATCTAACTCATTCCTTATCTAAAACCTAATTCGTCGTGAGAGAATCTCCGTTTCTTAACACCCTACATGAAAATATTTGCCAAAACATTTTTAATTGTTTATCACAGCATCTACGTATTATATCATAACATAATGACAAGTCTCATATTTTTCAGACTCCATATGATTTTTTACAATTAAAAAACCATTAAGCTTGATGTTGCTAATCGAGTGTCGTAACCTAAATTTTTCATAATATCTTTAAATATATTGAATAAGAACTAAAAATGGATTAAAAAACATGAATATGATTTTTCTATAAATTTTTGTTGATTATTTCAGGCACTTGTAGTTCAAAATTCACCTATTTCAATTTAAATCTTAGAAACACACTTAATGACTTAAAAATAGTAATATTATCAAGAAAATACCAAATTTTTTCATTAGATAATTTATGTTGTATTTTTATTGTAAAAAAGTTTCAAGTTAAAATGGAAATTTAACCATCGATGTACTTTGAAACCTAATTCATTCCTTCTCTAAGATCTAATTAGTCCTAGGAGAATCTCCGTTTCTTAACATCCTACATGAAAAGATTTTTCGAAATATTTTTAAATTTTTATCACAACATCTATGTATCATATCACAAGACCATGACATGTCTTGTGTTTTTCAGACTCCATATGATTTTTTTAGAATTAAAAAACCATTAAACTCCATGTTGCCGATCGGTTGTTGCAACCTAGATTTTTCATAAGGTCTTTCAATTTACTGGATAAGAACTATAAATAGACTCAAAAATATGAATATGATTTTTCTATAAATTTTTCAGGTACTTGTAGTTCAAAATTCACCTATTTAAATTTAAATCCTAAAAACACACTTAATGACTTAAAAATAGTAAACTTACTCAGAAAAATACAAAAGTTTTACATTCTATAAGTTGTGTTTTATTTTGATTGTAAAAAAAGATTCAAGTTCAAACGAGAATTTAATCTATCACCTCCACGCTGACTTGTGGGCCCACCTCCCCTCCACTACTTCTTCCTCAATGAACAACGGAATAGTTTATTTCTAAAATCACTCTCTTCCATTCAATAGTGTTATTTTATATGTTAATTGATATTTATTAGATATTTTTATATGACTTATATTTTTGTACAGATTAAAAAATAGAAAAAAATCCAATAATAAGTGCTAATGTAATGTTATGTTTTTTAATATTAAGCTAAACATAAGGTTATGCTCAAATTTACGGTGCATAAAAGTTCAAAAGCATGGTAGTACCTACGTAAAATAGGCAATGGGAGAGGGTGCACGATTGGGCAGAAGTGCGGGGCGTGGAGGTGTGCAGCGCGGCGCAGGAAGGAGGGCAAAATTTGATGGCTTGGGAATTTTTTAATTCTCCATATAACAAACACTGCTTCCCGCAATCTTCAATCAACAAACCTTGTGCAGTCTAGTGGAAAATTTGTTGCCTTGTAACTAGGATTACCCTAGTTCGACTCTAGCTTTGGAGCATTTTGTTCTTTTTTTCCATATAACAAATAATGCAATACACAACGTCGTTGCTAAAGATTAATAACATATGCAACGACAAATATAATTCACGCAACACATTATACATGCATGGCAATATCATTGTTGCTAATAGGCAACATAATAATATTTTGTTGCTAAAGATCAAAAACTTATGCAACAAAAGATATAATTCACGCAACACATTATACATGTTGCTAGTTTTATAACATGTCGCAATGATCGTCGAAAACATTACAACAACGCCTACATATTGCAACCAAATATCAAATTTTCACAACCTGGTTATATCATGACGATAAACACAATTACTTGCGACCAAATTATATGTGGTGGTAACATTGTCCGCTATTGTAACCAAAACTGAGAACTGTGACAATAACACCAATGTATTGCAACCAAATTGGTATCGTTGTAGTGTGGACCGTGGCTAAAGGGTGAAAATCTAGTAGTGTAACTGCAAAGAACATCACTTGGCTCACTCATAACCGTAGACACGACTTTTAGAAAAGATTATACTCTAATCAGAGGTGTACAAATTTACCCACAAGGCAAGAACATAGCATGCATTTACTAAGATCGTGCCAAAACCCTAGATATAAACTATTTCACGAAGAGGACAACCACACAAGGTTTCGCCAACGCCCAAAGCAATGGAAACGTAAGCCCCTTTTTGTTCCATAGTGTCTCATCAATAAAAAAGGAAACAAGGCGTCCTTTCTTCTTGACTCTTACAACCCTCTGATTGGTGCATCCTACTGAACCGACCTATACATCAGGTTAGGCCTTACCCACTAGACTTGTGACTTGTATGGAAATGTTTTCCAACAGATCTCATAACCGGTCCTTATAGTGCCCTAGGTGATACCAATCAATGCACTCGCTTGCACCTGGAACCCACCATTGCCATTAACTTAACCATTTTCCAAACATTGCTTCCATCAATTTAGAACAATGAGATGAGATAAATCCGAGTATTATGAAAGAGAACAAAGTATACAATCTAGTCTACGACTCATATTTAGTTTAAGAAGGTGTGCCAATATTAGGGCACTAACTAATATTGATCAGGGCGATAATGGAAAATGGATCAAAAGCCTGACTTGGGTTTTCACATCAAGGTCAAGGGATCTTAATATGACAAACCAAGTTGAGATGTGCCTTGGTTTCAAGTCTGTGATGAGTGATTGACAAGTTTCCTTCTAGGAGAAGGGGTCCCTCCAAAGAGGTTCGGAGGTGTTTTACCGAAGGGTTTGGTGTTTGCTGGATGCAGCTGTTCTAGCGGAGTATGTCTGTTGGAGGGGTTCGACAGAATACGATGAAAAGTTAGTATAGAAGGGCTCAGTACTTTGGGCGGTACACCGGAGTGTGTACCGGAGAGGTCTCCGGGGTACTAGAAACACTTGTCTGCTTGTAGGTGGTGTGCAGGAGACTTCGGAGGCGACGAATGGTTTGTAACAAGTGATCCTGGGTCAAGTAGGGAGCTCGGTCATGGAGGCTGCGTGGAGTCGAGGTCTATCCTTGGGTCAAGGTGTGCCAGGCGAAGGCAGAAAGTGCGGAGGGTGGCTTCGGTTGAAGGTACCCCGATGCAAAGTCCTCGGAGGCGAGGCATTTGAAGTGTGCTCCGGATGAAGGCACTCGAAGCGACACCTGACGAAGGTCTCAGAAGTCGAGGTGCATCGAAGGCATGGTCTGGGTGAGGCTCTTCGGGAGTGTGCTCTGGGCAGAGACACTACGAAGAAGTGCTTCATGCGGAGGACTTGGACGAAGGAGGGACTTCGGAAGGTGGTGAAGTGTAACACCCCAAATTTTCAGAAAAATAAAAATATTATTTAATTCAATTTCCTAGAATTAATTATTTGGGAAATACCTTTAATACCCTCCTTTACCCTTTTGAGCTACAACCTTGATGAAATAGCCAAACCAGGAGCAGAAAATTTTTGTATATGATCCCAAAGCCAAGATATATTTTTGAGAATTTTTACAAATTTTTATCAACTTTGGAAGTAGTCTTAATATTTTAATCCATTTTCTGTGATTATTTTTAATCAGAAATTCATTTAAACAGTAACGGGCTCCCTCCTCCCTTTCTCTCTCACCTGGCCGGCCCAGCCCGTCACTCTCGCCCGCCTCAGACTGACAGCCCGACCCCACCCGTCGATGACCCCCTCTCCTCTCGCACACACGCCCGACACCCTGGCCTCACCTGTCGGCACCAACCGCCCCCTCTCGCGCCCGAGCCCGACCCCACCCGTTAGCCTCGCCCTCAAACGCACCCGCGCCCGCTGCCCGATGGACCCCACCTGTCAGGACCGTCGTCCACCTCGCGCCAACCCCCTAACTCCACCGGCCGATGACCTTGCCTCGGATCCGCTCACCGGCTCCCCCTCCCGTTAAACCGACGCCGACATTTAATTCCCCGAGGCCCGCCGGCCATTTAAACGCGTTAAGGCACGCGTTTAAGCCCCCGGATCGCGTTTACCAGCATGGCAAAACCTCGCTGGTGAGTTATTACCCCCCTCGGCTTTCCTTGCATGCGACCCCCTCTGACCCTCGCCGGCGCCTCTATTTGTACCCCTGGCCTCCACCGCGTTCGACCCCCACGCTCTCGCAGCCCAGGACCGAACAGAACGCTCGTAATTCACATTTTTGTGCTCCCCTCCTGCTTCACCTCCGGCCACCGCTCGCCGTCGCCTCAGACCACCTCCGTCCACGCCGTCGCCATCATCGTGACCGTCACCGACCACCGACCTCGGCCACCCCTCCGTCGACGCCTAACCCCGCCGGATCGCCGTCATTGCCCAGGACCCGAAAGCCTTCGCCGCCTCTTCTCGTCGCCGGCCTCGCTCCGTCGACCTCGGACCACCGCAAGGGTACCCTCGTGTTGCCCTTAGTTCCCTCGTTACGTATTTAGCCTTAGTTAGGCCGGATGGCCCTCGCCGTCACCGGAATCGCTCGCCGTCGCGTTGCCGGAGTCAAGGAAGACGGGTACTTAACCCCCCCGACACGTGCCGTGTCGGATTCGATCACGACCGTGCGACCGGGGCACTATAAGGACCGGTCTACGGGATCCGTTGCAATACACTTCCGTACTAACCACAAGTCTAATGGGTAAGTCCTAACTAAGGTATGGAGTGTTCCAAACCGAGGCCACCATTTGGAGATGGGTCAAGCAGCACCTGCGGGTGGCTTGTAACGACGTGGCACAAAAGGGGGTGCGACGTTAGCCGGGATGCGGCCCGGCGCGCCGGCAAAACCTAGAGCGGGTGGTTATCGCTTGGAGCATTGCATGCTGAGGTTTTGGCACGAGTTCCCATGGTATGTGTCATCTCGTTTGGGATGAGTGCGTGCCTTGTGGGTACAGTAGTACATCTCTGATCGGAGTCATAAATCTTTTCGAAAAGTTGAGCCCACCGTCAAGGGCGGGTTGCGTGACATCCCACAGTTAGATTACTTTGAACATGGATGTGCATGTTGTTTGACATGTAAGGACTGTTGTGCGAGGAGGTAAAACGTACTCCTCGAGTTAGATGATGTTATTGGTGCTCATGTTTATATTTCCGCATGATTAAATTTAACTACACTAATTGCAACAACTGAAAATGTACTTTTCCGCACTTTTAGCCAATTATCCTTCCTTTGTTATTACCTTGCATTATTACCTGCATTTGCGGTGGCTTGTTGAGTACTTTTTGTACTCATACCCGTTGAACACCACAGAGGATGCCTACTATGAAGACGGTCTGGAGTAGCGACCCAGTCAAGCAGAAAGATCTTGAAGAAGGCGTTCGTCATGCATTTTAATTATCTTTATTATTGTTTTTATTAAAACTCTGATGTAGTAAATATGGTCCGCGTACCATGAATATTGTCGTATGTACGATTGTCGCATGATGAACCTCTTGTATTATTGTTTTTCTTATGAAATTCAATAATGTCTCGATTTCGATAAATCGGGGCGCGACAAGATGGTATCAGAGCCGACTTGATGTAGGACTGAAAGTAGCGACCAGAGGGGGGGTGAATGGGCGCCTTAAAAATTCTTTCGAATCAATGGCCTGTTCCCAATACCCACCGCACCTCAAAAGACTACGCAGCGGAAAATAAACAGAAGGCCTAAGTCTAAAGGTTTCTAACCTAGAAGCAACTGATGATAAACAGTGTAAATCTAAAGTAGTGCAACTAGGCAGATGAACAAGGTATAACAAGCCTAAACTTCTCAATGAAATAATCTAAGAATGTGTAAGATGAAAAGAGAAGTTACTGTCCAAATTTGTCTCCTGTTCAGAACTTGGCGAAGCCCCCTTCGCACGTCGAGATCTGCTTCGGAGGTTGGTGACGGAGCCTGTCCGAGATGCCGAAGGTGTCACGGTCTAGTCTAATTCGAAGTGGCAGGTAGCGGAGTATACTTCGGAGCGAAGTATGACAGTGCCGGAGCCTGGTTCGAAGTATGCACTTCGAAGACAACACTTCGAACACAGCTTCGAACCGAATGCTTCGAAGCAAAACCTTCGAACAGAAAGCTTCGAACACAACACTCAAAAGGACAACCTTCGAACAAAGAAGCGAAGTCTGTCACACGACAGAAAATCAACTCCGAAGCCTACACTCTATCTTCGAACAGGAAAAGCTTCGGAAGGAGGACCGAAGGTTGACACGCCACAGGGAAATCAAATCGAAGTCTAACAGAAATGACAAGCTTCGAACCCAACTTCGAAGCCTACCGAAGTGTGGACTTCGAACAGCTAGATTTGGAGAATGTTGTTCGAAGTATGCAATGCTGTCCGTTCAGAAAAATACTCCAAAGCTTATCAACACAGACCGCACACCGAAGACCGAAGATCGAAGATCGAACGAAGCCTTCGAAGGAGATAGATCGAAGCCTGCCTCGCAAAACTGAGGGGCTTCGAACAGAGAGAGGCTTCGCTTGAAACACAGCCAAAAAGGTGACAGAGCCTGTCAGCCTCGATCAAAAAGCTGTGCAGTAGAAGGTGAAAAGCTGCACAGACTACTGTAGCTACAGGAAAGTAGTACTACTTGCAACAGCAAGAACTAGTACTCGGTTTGTGAAGAACAGAAGCAAAAAGAGAAGCTTCTTCTCACGAAATAAATTCAGCAGCCCGTAGCCGAAGCAATAACTCCCCAAACCAAACAATGTGCACCAAATAAAATCAACAGGGACCAAGGCTTTAACGCATCCAAGAGATTAGAGCAAATGCAAGGCAAAAACAGGAAGGAGCAATAGCCTGGCGGCGCACACAGGAGAGAGAAACGAGAGACAAAATGACCCAATAGAGTGGATGTGATTTCAGCCAAAAGGGTTGTCCAAACCCTAGGGATTGGGGTCCTATTTATAGGCTCCCAACACTAGGAATATTCTACCAGCCCCTTAGGGTTTTTATAGACTCAAAATAAAGAAAAAGACTCTACTGCCCTTAGGAATTTTTACAGACACGACTGACTGACTGTGGGCCTAGAGTTACAGATGACTTATCCGGAAGCTAAGTTTTCGTAGCGACTACGGCTTCTCTTCTGGACAGTCGGATACAGAATCAACGGTTGTCAGTTTTACGCCGAAACTGACAAAGCCTCCACCGGCTTTGCACCAGGTACCCGGATTGGGCCGGCCTGACTCCGCAGCTCTCTCAGCCCGGCAATCACTCACCGCCCGTGTACCTGAGTCAATCCTGGTCAACAGCCCAGTGGGTCTTCCACTGCTTCTGGCCCATGCACCCGGATTGGGCCAGCCCGACTTCGCAGCCTCCTCTGCCCGACAGTCGCTCGCTGCCCGTGTACCTGAGTCACACGCGGCCCATGAAACAGCATATCTCTTTTCTTCTTCTGTCCTCTTTGACTATCGTTGACAATGACTCATCACTTCTGGAGCCATGAGGCCCACGCTATTCAGCATGGCTCCTCACTTGACTGTAGGAAGCCAAACAGACCCGCCTAGCCAATAGCTGCAGGAAATTATTTCTCGAAAACCTACTTTATAAACTTTGTTCCTCCCCTCACTTTTCTTCAACTGCTGTTTTGTAGATGCCTGTCTACCAAGTCCACAGCTACTGCCGCCACTTTGAGGGCTTCGTCCGGGAGCTCCACATGATGCTCACATTCCTCGGGTTCCTCTTCGAGCCCGAATTCCATGGGGTGTACTTGGAGGAGTTTGCCGGGCCTTGCGACGTCTCCCTCACCGTCCCCGGCTCCGGAGAGCATCTGCCGCCTTTCACCACCGCACTTGGGGGCCCGACTTTCGATGTCGCGTGCCAACGAGTCGCCCTCTAGGCCCTCATGGAGTTGAGGATGATCTATGATGATCGTCTTCAGAACTCGTCCTTCTGGCTTGTGCCGAAGCGCACTCCCGGTGCCTACCGTAGCATCTACCTCGAAGTTCAATCCGTGCATGATCCGGTCATGGCTTGGTAGTCGCGTCTTCTTCAGGCTATGGATGACCTCCATACCAAGGCGGTGCTCGACGCCGATGAGCACCATGAGGCGGTTGAGTTTCTTCGCCAGGAGACGAAGAACTTGATCTAGCAGAACGGCGAGCTGCAGCTGCAGAAGGACATCGCGGAGATGGTTCTCCTCCTCCCGAGGAAGAGGAAGCCCATCCATGAGCCCGCCCCTCTCCCCAAGAGGATCCCACCACATCCCTCCACCGCCGGACCATCCACCGCCAGCACCCCTACACCACGCCCCGGCCTCGTCTCCGACCCAATCATCGAGAACTTTCTCGAGCCCACCATCCCTCGAGAGTGAGGAGCCATGCTGAATAGTGTGGGCCTCATAGCTCCAGATGTGATGAGTCATTGTCAATGATAGTCAAAGAGGACAAAGGAAGAGAGGAGATATGCTACTTCATGGGCCGCATGTGACTCAGGTACACGGGCAGCGAGCGACTGTCGGGCTGAGAGAGCCGCGAAATCGGGCTGGCCCAATCTGGGTACATGGGCTAGGAGCAGCAGAAGACCCACTGGGCTGTTGACCAGGATTGACTCAGGTACATGGGCGGTGAGTGATTGCCGGGCTGAGAGAGCTGCGGAGTCGGGCCGGCCCAATCTGGGTACCTGGTGCAAAGTCGGTGGAGGCTTTGTCAGTTTCGGCGCAAAACTGACGACCGCTGATCTTGTATCGAACTGTCCAGAAGAGAAGCCGTAGTCGCTACGAAAGCTTAGCTTTCGGATAAGTCATCTGTAAATATGAGTTTACTATTTTGTCCCTAGGCCCACAATCAGTCAGTCGAGTCTGTAAAAATATCCTAAGGGCAGTCTAGTCTTTTCCTTTATTTCAGCGTCTGTAAAAAACCCTAAGGGGCTAGTGAAATATTCCTAAGTGTTGGGCAGCCTATAAATAGGGCCCCAATCCCTAGGGTTAGGTCACCCTTCCAGAATTCACTTTTTAATCAATTGGGTCATTTTTGTTTCCTGCGTTCTCTCTCCTGTCCATGCGTGCGCCGCCAGGAAGTTTCCTGTGAGTTCATCTCAGAATTTTTCACTGGTCCGGATGATTTTATTCCTGCTGTTTGTATGCTGCACCTAGTTAATAGCTCTACAGTCTTCGGTCTGCGTGCAACAATTTTATTCCTGAGTTTTTGTGCTTCTGTTGCTTCTGTTCTTCACATGAGGAGTACTAGTTCTTGCTTGTAGCAAGTAGTACCTACTCCCTGTAGCTACAGTACTCTAGTACTCTAGCCTTGCTTTTTCCTGTGTAGCTTTTTAATCGAGTAGACAGTGCTTTGCTTTTCCATGGTTGTTTCTGGCGAAGCCCCTGTCGTTTGTGCGAAGTCTTTCAGATCTGTGAAGCAGGCTTCGACCTGACTTCCTCGAAGGCTTTGCTAGGACTCCGTTTTTTGAACTGTAAACCTTACTTCGACGTATGCTCTGTGCTTAGTTTTTATTCTCTTGGCATACTTCGGCAATCCTTACGAAGGTACTCCGACTCGAGCTCTACGAAGCATACTTCGACATGCTTCGAAGTTATCTTCAAAGCGTGTCTCTGGTAGACTTTGCTCGAAGTGTGTTTTCTGAGATCTTTCTGTTGTAGTCCTTTTTCGAGGGTCACAGTTTGTGGATTCGGAGCTTGTCTTTCGAAGTTAGTTCTTGTGTCAAAGGTTACCACGTTGGTAGTCATACCTCGATCAAGCTAATTTTGAAGGTAGAGGGTAGACTTCGATTTGGTATTTCTGCCGTGTGTCGGGCTTCGCTTCTCTTTCAGAGGTTGCTTTTCTGCGAGCATGGTTCGAAGCTTTCTGATCGAAGTATAGGCTTCGAAGTACACTGTTCGAAGCAAGCTTCGATACTTTCATACTTTGCTTCGAAGCATACTTCGCTCTCTGCCACACTCGAACTAGGCTAGACTCAACAAACCTTCGGCACTTCAACGACAACCTTCACTTAACTTCGACAAGGGACTCCGAAGCAAGCTTCGATACTGCGAAGTAGGCTTCGACACAGCGAAGCAGGCTTCGCCAAGTTTCGAACAGGAGACAGATTTTGAACAGTAACTTCTCATCCCATTCCATGTGTACTTAGATTATTTTACTGAGAAGTTTAATCTGCCATGTCTTGAATATTTTGTTTATCTACCTATTAGCACTGTATTGGTGTTTCTCTATTTTGGCACCGATTGTTTTATGCTAGATACTTTTAGACTTAGGCTTTCTGTTCACACTCTGGTGCTTAGTCTTTTGAGGTGCGTTGGGTATTGGGAGCAGGCCATAGATTCGAAAGAATTTTTAGGCGCCCATTCACCCCCCCTCTGGTCGCTACTTTCGGTCCTACAGAGAGCCACGTACCCGTGGTTCTGAGAGCACGGAGACCGTCTCCGGTGGCGAATAGGCGTTAGATACCGCTATTTTAATAAAACAATTTTTGTATGTGGTGCTATCTACAACGAGTTGTGTTGTAGATAGAATAAGAGCTTGAGTGTAATGAACAATTTTACCACTTGATTTATACGCATGAGCTTTATGAGCTAGTTTCTTTAATTGTATTGTCGTCCGCTTTTTACTTTATAACATGGTATATTCAGAAGATGGCCGACAACCGGAACACCGGCTCCAACAACGGAGAAGGAGGAAGCCGCGACGACCCCGAGGGTGTTGTACCCAACTGGGGTGCAACGGGCCCATGACAATCTGGGTCGCCATCCAACCACCCCACCTTGGCGGAGATGATGGCGAACCAGAACCAATTGATCACCGCCCTCCTCACTCAAATGCAGCACCAACAAGCTCAGTTGGACCATCTGCAGAATGGAGAACCTGCCCCTCACGCACCAGCACCCGCGCCCTCTCCCCAACTCTCGGAGTTTCTACGCGTGCGCCCGCCCATCTTCTCTAGCACCACCAACCCCATGGAGGCCGGAGATTGGCTCCGCACCATTGGGAAGAAACTAGATCTCCTCCCCTGCACCGACCGGGAGCGAGTGGCCTTCGCCACTCACCAGCTCCAGGGTCCCGCCGCCGAATGGTGGGACAACTACCGTGAGTCCTAGCCTGAGGACCACGTGGTGACATGGGCGGAATTCACCATCGCCTTTCGTGCCACCCACGTCCCCGCCGGAGTCATCGCGGTGAAGCAACAGGAGTTCCGCGACCTGCAATAGGGCAACCGGACCGTCATGGAGTACCTCCATGAGTTCAACCGTCTGGCACGCTACGCGCCAGAAGAAGTGCGGACCGACGCCGTCCACCAGGCTAAGTTCTTCCGGGGACTTAAGGATGAGCTGTCCATCCAGCTCGTCGCCACCAACTATGCCGACTTCCAATGGCTAATAAATAAAGCGCTCATCCAAGAGACTGAGCAGAAAAAGCTGGACCTCAAGAAGAGGAAGATGATCACCTTCAAGTATCAACATGCGAATTCTCAGAGGCCCTGCTTCGTCCCTCCACAACCAGCGCCTGCCTCCATCCTCGGCCCACCTACCGGCCACCTCACGCTTCCGGTGGATCCAACGCTAGGCATCCCCGCCCCGCTGCACCAGCTCCTGCCGCTCAGCCGATGCCCGCCACCAAGGCCCCAATCTTGAAGGATCGCCAAGGGAGGCCGATCGTCTGCTTCAACTGCCGGAAGGAAGGGCACTATTCGCACCAGTGTCCTCACCCAAGCAACCCCATGGCGCGGCAGCCAACCAGGTGGTTCGTGCCCGCATCAACCACATCACCGCGGAGGAAGCTCAGGAGGCTCTCGAAGTCGTGCTCGGTACATTTACCGTAAATTCCATACCAGCTATGATTTTATTTGACTCTGGAGCAACCCATTCTTTCATCTCAGAAGATTTTGTGAAAACCCATGACTTGGAAGTACTCCCTCTATCAGTCCCCATGATGATTGCCACTCCAGGCAATAAAACCTTAGCCCACTTATACAGTCCTAAGGTTAAGATATAGATCTAAGGAGTATTATTCCGGGCCGAGCCAGTCCTCATAAAATGCACCGGACTCGACCTCATCCTAGGGATGGATTGGTTGATGAAGCACAAGGGAGTGATCGACTGTGCCAACAAGTCCGTCACAGTGACCAACCCTGAAGGCGAAGCTGTCACCTTTCGGATGACCAGCGGCAAACCACTCGAAGCGTCCCTCCACTCGCTAGCCCTTGAAGAAGTGCCCATAGTCAAGGAGTTCATGGACGTCTTCCCATAGGACCTACCATGAATGCCTCCTAAGCGGGACATCGAATTCAGAATCGAGCTTGTCCCCGGTACCACTCCAATTTCTAAGCGTCCATACCGGATGGCCGCCAATGAACTAGCTGAGGTCAAGAGCAACATCGAAGACCTAGAGCAGAAAGGGTACATCCGACCGAGTACCTCACCCTGGGGTGCACCGGTTATCTTTGCCATGAAGAAGGACAAGACCAAGAGGATGTGCGTGGGCTATAGAGCCTTGAACGATGTAACCATCAAGAACAAGTACCCATTGCCTCGGATCGATGACCTGTTCGATCAACTGAAGGGATCCTCGGTGTTTTCCAAGATTGGCCTCAGGTCAGGTTATCACCAATTGAGGATTAGAGAAGAGGACATACCCAAGACTGCCTTCACTTCTCGCTATGGACTCTACGAGTATACTGTGATGTCGTTCGGACTCACGAATGCCCCGACCTTTTTCATGAACATGATGAAAAATGTTTTCCTTGAGTTCTTGGATAAGTTCATCATGGTATTCATCGACGATATTCTCGTCTACTCCAAGACCAAGGAAGAGCACGAAACTCACCTCCGTCTAACCCTCGGAAAGCTATGGTCCCCAGATTGTGAAGAAAGCTTCCAAACCCTCAAGAAGAAGCTCGTGTCAGCCCCAATCCTAACCCTGCCGGACATTCAGAAAGACTTCCATGTCTACTGCGATGCTTCTCGCCAAGGTTTGGGATGTGTCTTAATGCAAGATGGGAAGGTGATATCATACGCCTCCCGACAGCTGAGACCGCATGAGCTGAACTACCCAACCCATGACCTGGAGTTAGCAGCCGTGGTTCATGCCTTGAAGATATGGAGACATTACCTTGTGGGGAATCGGTGTGAGGTCTTCACCGACCACAAGAGCCTCAAGTACATATTCACCCAACTGGACCTGAACCACAAGCAAAGGAGATGGTTGGAACTGATCAAGGATTACAACTTGGGCATCCATTATCATCCAGGCAAGGCAAATGTAGTGGCAGACGCCCTTAGTCGAAAAGGGTACTGCAATGCCATCATGATTCAGGACCAGCCCCCTTTATTATACAAGGAGATGGAAAGGCTGAATCTAGGGATCACCACCTGAGCGTACCTCGCTGCCTTGGAGTCTAGGCCTATCTTGATAGACCAGATCCGAGAAAAGCAGAAGGAAGACCCAGACATCTTGGAGATCCAGCAGAACCTTGAGGAAGGGTAAAGCCCCCGGATTTTCCGAGGACGAGCACGGTACCATCTGGTTCGGAAACCGGATATGTGTGCCTGACAAGCCTGAGTTGAAGACTCTCATTCTCCAAGAAGCCCATGATACTCTATACTCCATACATCCCGAGAGTACCAAGATGTATCAAGTCATGAAGGAAAAATATTGGTGGGTCAGCATGAAGAGGGAAATAGCTGAGTATGTGGCCAAGTGCGACACATGCCGGCGAGTCAAGGTAGAGCATCAAAGGCCTACTAGACTTCTTCAACCCCTCAAGGTCCCCGAATGGAAGTGGGAAGAGATTGAAATGGACTTCATCACGGGACTGCCCAGGACCCAAGCTGGTCATGATTCTATCTGGGTGATCGTCGATCGACTCACCAAAGTAGCTCACTTCATCCCAGTCAAGACAACTTACACCGTCGCCAAGTTGGCTGAGTTGTATATGACCCGGATCGTATGCCTTCACGGTGTTCCTAAGAAGATCGTATCTGACCGTGGGAGTCAGTTTACCTCCAAGTTTTGGAAGAACCTTCAAGAGGAACTCGGCACCCGGCTGAACTTTAGCACCGCCTATCATCCACAGACCAACAGTCAAACCGAAAGAGTCAAACAGATATTGGAGGATATGCTTAGAGCTTGTGCTCTAGACTTTGGCGGAATGTGGGACAAGAACTTGCCCTATGCGGAGTTCTCCTACAACAACAGCTATCAAGCTAGCCTGCAAATGTCCCCGTTCGAAGCGCTTTACGGGCGTAAGTGCAGAACGCTGCTGCTTTGGGATCAGACCGGAGAGTCACAACTGTTTGGGACAGATATACTAAGAGAAGCTGAAGAGAAGGTCAAGGTCATCAGGGACAGATTGAAGATAGCCCAGTCCCGACAGAAGAGCTACGCCGATAACCGTCAAAGAGACCTAACCTTTGAGGAGGGTGACTATGTCTATCTCCGAGTCACTCCGCTCCGTGGCACTCAAAGGTTCAACATGAAAGACAAGCTAGCACCCCGTTACATCAGACCCTTTCAGATCCTCCGACGGCAAGGAGAAGTGGCATATCAACTAGAATTGCCTCCATTCTTGGCAGGAGTTCATGATGTGTTCCACGTCTCTCAGCTGAAGAAGTGTCTTCGCGTGCCCACCGAGCAAGCCAACCTTCAACAACTCAACGTCCAAGAAGATTTAACCTATATCGAGAAGCCCGTCAAGATCTTGGAAACCAAGGAAAGGGTAACCAGGAGCCGTGTAGTTCGCTTCTGCAAGGTTCAGTGGGACAACCACCCCGCCAAAGAAGCTACATGGGAAAAGGAAGATGAGCTGAAAGCCCAATACCCCGAGCTATTCGAGTAACGCTCCAATCTCGAGGACGAGATTCTTTGTAAGGGGGATAGGTTTGTAACACCCCAAATTTTCAGAGAAATAAAAATATTATTTAATTCAATTTCCTGGAATTAATTATTTTGGAAATACCTTTAATACCCTCCTTTACCCTTTTGAGCTACAACCTTGATGAAATAGCCAAACCAGGAGCTGAAAATTTTTGTATATGATCCTAAAGCCAAGATATATTTTTGAGAATGTTTACAAATTTTTATCAACTTTGGAAGTAGTCTTAATATTTTAATCCATTTTCTATGATTATTTTTAATCAAAAATTCATTTCAATAGTAACGGGCTCCCTCCTCCCTTTCTCTCTCACCCGGCCGGCCCAGCCCATCACTCTCGCCCGCCTCGGACTGACAGCCCAACCCCACCCATCGGTGACCCCCTCTCCTCTCGCACACACGCCCGACACCCTAGCCCCACCTGTCGGCACCAACCGCCCTCTCTCGTGCCCGAGCCCGACCCCACCTGTCAGCCTCGCCCTCAGACGCGCCCGCGCCCGCTGCCCGATGGACCCCGCTTGTCAGGACCGTCGTCCACCTCGTGCCAACCCCCCTAACTCCACCGGTCGATGACCTCACCTCGGATCCGCTCGCCGGCTCCCCCTCCCGTTAAACCGATGCCGTCATTTAATTCCCCAAGGCCCGCCGGTCATTTAAACGCGTTAAGGCACACGTTTAAGCCCCCAGATCGCATTTACCGGCATGGCAAAACCTCGCCGGCGAGTTATTACCCCCCCTCGGCTTTCCTTGCATGCGACCCCCTCTGACCCTCACCAGCGCCTCTATTTATACCCCTGGCCTCCACCGTGTTCGACCCCCACGCTCTCGCAGACCAGGACCGAACAGAATGCCCATAATTCACATTTTTGCTCTCGCCTCCTGCTTCACCTCCGGCCACCACTCACCGTCGCCTCGGACCACCTCCGTCCACGCCGTCGCCACCATCGTGACCGTCACCGACCACCGACCTCGGCTACCCCTCCGTCGACGCCGAACCCCGCCAAATCGCCGTCGTCGCCCAAGACCCGAAAGCCTTCATCGTCTCTTCTCATCGCCGGCCTCGCTCCGTCGACCTCGGACCACCGCAAGGGTACCCTCGTGTTCCCCTTAGTTCCCTCATTACATATTTAGCCTTAGTTAGGCCGGATGGCCCTCACCGTCGCCGGAATCGCTCACCGTCACGTCGCCGGAGTCGGGGAAGACGGGTACTTAACCCCCCCGACACGTGCCGTGTCGGATTCGATCGCGACCGTGCGATCGGGATCCAACGGTGATGATTAAATCCCTCGTGTGGTTTAATCGGATCTGTTAGATCTCTGCGAAGGGGTATGTTCTAATCTGAGCCATTCGCTAGATTTAAAATCCCACATCGCATCTGGTCCGTCCATCGCGTATGGGTTCGATGTTTTAATCCTGGCCGTCCATGTCACTTTAACTCCCCCGCCTTGCCCTCGCGCATTGGATCTGGATCCAACGGTCCAGATCAATCCGGCGCACGCGCACAGTACGCGGGTTCACCGTGGACCCGAGGGGATTTAAATTTGAAAATAAATTCCAGAAATTGTTTTAAACTTGTAAAATTCATATCTGGCGCAATTTAACTTCAAAAATTACCATTCCACTTTTAGAAAATTTGTAATATTATTCCCTACATGTTCATTCAATAAAAACAATATGTTTACTTTGGGTTTTTCATGTTTATTTAAATAGGTATTCAAATGCCCTTAGGGTAAAAATGTAAATTTAATTATTTAAATTTCAGTAAAGCTTATATTTATTTATTTCCTGTTAATATGATGAGACCACTGAGTTTTCCCTAAACCTTTCATTTCAAATTAATTAGAAAGCTTTAAAAGAGATCATTTCACAATTTAAAATCCCTTTTATAAAGGGGCCATCCTTCTTTGTAGTTCCTTTTAAAATTATTTAATAGATTTCAGAAACTTAATAACTTGGTTTTCTTAAAATAAACCAATTTAAACTTATGTGCTTGTTGTGTGACTTTATATTGTTTAATTGAATGTTGTATTTATTTTACTTTATTTATATTGGGAAGATTACGACGCCGTCGAGGAGCCAGAATATTTCCCGGAAGTTCCTCCCTCTCCCCTCGCTGAATAAGGCAAGTCACCAAACCAATCTTTTGAGCATATTGGACCCATGTTTCATTAAACTATCGCTAAAACACATAGGCTATACATGCATTAGTCAAATGAAAACCCTTACAATGTATTTATTTAGGATCCCCCGACCTTGATGTGCAACCCAAGCCATGCTATCTAACCTAAACTCCTTGTCACCATATGATGAGTGTTATTAGCTAGTGTCCAATGTATTGACACGATTGCTATAGGATTAAAAATGAGTCGTAGCGATTGGTTCTACTATATGATCCCCGTTATTCTCATCTTTGGAATTCTGTCGGTGTTGGAGTTGTGGTTGTGAGTGAATGCATGGTGCGTTCCAGGTGCAAGCTAGGGCATTGGTCGGTAGCACCCGGGGCACTATAAGGACCGGTCTGCGGGATTCGTTGCAATACACTTCCGTACTAACCACAAGTCTAATGGGTAAGTCCTAACTAAAGTATGGAGTGTTCCAAACTAAGGCCACCATTTGGAGATGGGTCCAAGCAGCACCCGCGGGTGGCTTGTACCGACGTGGCGCAAAAGGGGGTGCGACGTTAGCCGGGATGCGGCCCGGCGCACCGGCAAAACCTAGAGCGGGTGGTTATCGCTTGGAGCATTTCATGCTGAGGTTTTGGCACAAGTTCCCGTGGTATGGGTCATCTCGTTTGGGATGAGTGCGTGCCTTGTGGGTACATTAGTACATATCTGATCAAAGTCATAAATCTTTTCAAAAAGCCAAGCCCACGGTCAAGGGCGGGTTGCGTGACATCCCACAGTTAGATTACTTTGAACATGGATGTGCATGTTGGTTTGACATGTAAGGACTGTTGTGCGAGGAGGTAAAACGTACTCCTCGAGTTAGATGATGTTATTGGTGCTCATGTTTATATTTCCGCATGATTAAATTTGACTACACTAATTGCAACAACTAAAAATGTACTTTTCCGCACTTTTAGCCAATTATCCTTCCTTTGTTATTACCTTGCATTATTACCTGCATTTGCGGTGGCTTGTTGAGTACTTTTTGTACTCATACCCGTTGAACACCACAGAGGATGCCTACTATGAAGACGGTCTGGAGTAGCGACCCAGCCAAGCAGAAAGATATTGAAGAAGGCGTTCGTCATGCATTTTAATTATCTTTATTATTGTTTTTATTAAAACTCTGATGTAATAAATATGGTCTGCGTACCATGAATATTGTCGTATGTACGATTGTCGCATAATGAACCTCTTGTATTATTGTTTTTCTTATGAAATTCAATAATGTCTCGATTTCGATAAATCGGGGCGCGACATGAAGATACTTCAAAGGTGGAGCTTCGTAGTTTGGATGACTTGAAGTATTTTGGCCATGCATGGCTTCGGTACACGGACTGACAGAGTTCGAGCTGGGAGTAGCTGCAAAGCTGTGGTGGTCCACTTCGGAGTTGATGGTGCGAAGGCTTAAGGGCTTTGACGACGTCAGCTCAAAACCGTCATTGTATCGAAGACTGACTTCGGTGAAGCGAAGGCCTTCGGGTTTGAAGCGTGTCACCGAAGCCTCTGCACACTTTGTGTGCGATGGGGGCTCTAGAAGATTCCACTTTGCAAAAGCTGGTCATGTCTGCTCTGCAAAAGAAATATTGTCTGCTCTACGAAGCTGACAAAAAGAGCTTCCAATAAAGTAGACTACCATCTATACCCCCGTGTTTGCCAGAGACAAAAACAGTGTAAACCTTAGGGGTAAAGTAGTCTATTCGCATTACTGAGTTGTGGCTATAAATAGTGAGGTAGGCTAGGTCTAGGCAACACTTTGAGAAACCATTTTCAGAACTCCTAGAGCTAGCCGCCATTCTCATGTACTCAGTTCTGTGAGTGTTTTGTGTTCCTTGTTTATGCAATGAAATTTCAGTTTTCGCTTTGATTCACTTTGCATGAACTTGTATCTATTTGTGTCGCACTGTATGAGTTGAGTTCTCTGCTTTTCATTTTGTTTTTTGTAAACCTGAGATCTTTCTCTGGGTTATTTCTGTAGCGCCCCGATTTATCAAATCGATACATTATTGTATTTCAGAAGAAAAACAATAATACAAGAGGTTCATCATGCGACAACGTACATACGACAATATCCATGGTACGCAGACCATATTTATTACATCAACGTTTTAGTAGAGACAATATTAAAAATAATTAAAAAGCGGCATGACGAACATCTTCTTCAGGATCTTTCTTCTCGACTGGGTCGCTACTCCAGACCGTCTTCGTAGTAAGCATCCTCTGTGGGGTCCAACGGGTATGAGTACAAAAAGTACTCAACAAGCCACCGCAAATGCAAGTAATAATGCAGGATAATAAACAAGGAAGAGTAATTGCTAACATTGCGGAAAAGTACAGTTTCAGTTATTGCATTTAGTGTAATCATATTTTAATCATGCGGAAAAGTAAACATGAATCTTAACAACATCAACTAACTCGAGGAGTACGTTTTACCTCCTCGCACAACAGTACTTACATGTCAATCCATCATGCACATACATATTCAAAGTAAACTAACTGGGGGATGTCACGCAACCCGCCCTTGACCGTGGGCTCGGCTTTTCGAAAAGATTTAAGACTCTGATCAGAGATGTACTACTGTACCCACAAGGCACGCACTCATCCCAAACGAGATGACCCATACCACGAGAACTCGTGCCAAAACTTCGGCATGAAATGTTCCAAGCAAATAACCACCCGCTCTAGGTTTCGCCGGCGCGCCGGGCCGCATCCCGGCTAACATCGCACCCCCTTTTGCGCCACATTGGTACAAGTCACCCGCAGGTGCAACTTGACCCATCTCCAAATGGTGGCCTCGGTTTGGAACAACCCATACCTTAGTTAGGACTTACCCACTAGACTTGTGGTTAGTACGTAAGTGTATTGCAATGGATCCCTCAGACCGGTCCTTATAGTGCCCCGGGTGCTACCGACCAATGCCCTAGCTTGCACCCGGAACCCACCATGCATACACTCACAACCATAACCCATCACCAACAGAATTTCCCAGGGATAAGAAGTAACGGGGATCATATAATAGAACAATTTTGCTACGACTCATTTTTATCCTATAGCGATCGTGTCAATACATTGGACACTAGCTAATATCATTGATCATATGGTGACAAGGAGGTTAGACGAGATAGCATGGCTTGCGTGGACATCAAGGTCGGGGGATCCTAAATAAATATATTGTAAGGGTTTCATTTGACTAATGCATGTATAGCCTATGAGTTTTAGCGATAGTTTAATCAAACATGGGTTCAATATGCTCAAAAGATTGGTTTGGTGACTTGCCTTGTTCAGCGAAAGGCGAGGGAGGGACTTCCGGGAAGTATTCCGGCTCCTCGGTGACGTCGTAGTCTTTTCAATATAATAAAGTAAAATAAAAAGAAAACAACATTCAATCAAACAATATAACATTACATGATAAGCACATAAGTTAAAGTTGGTTTGATTAAGAATAAGATAACTTCAATTGTTAAGGTTCTGAGATTTATTTCATAATAAATTTTCAAGGAATTAAAATGAAAAGTTGACCTTTTTAGAAAGGGTGTTTAAATGTGATTATTGTCATATTAAGTTTCCTAATAAACTTTTTAAATGAAAAGTTCATGTTAGTTTAATGGTTTTCAGCACATGGACAGAAAGGAAATAAATACAAATTTTTCTGAGGTTTAAATATTTGAATTTGTATTTTAACCCTAAAGGCATTTGAATATTCATTTGAATAAACATGAAATGTCCAAAGTAAACCTACTATTTTTATTGCATAATCATGTAGAGAATAATATTATGAATTTTCTGAAATTGGAATGGCAATTTTTAGAGTTCAAATGCGCTAGATATGAATTTTACAAGTTTTAAACCTTTTCTGGAATTTATTTTCAAATTTAAAACGCCTCGGGTCCACGGTGAGCCAGGCCCACGGTGAACCCGCGCACTGTGCGCGTGCGCCGGATCAAGATCCGCCGTTGGACCGCGATCGGGCGGTCACGGGCGAGGCGGGGGAGTTAAAATGACGTGGACGGCTGAGATTAAAACGTTTGAACCGGTACGCGATGGACGCTCCAGATCAAACATGAGTTTTAAATACCAACGAACACACGAGATTGCACCGTACCGCTTCACCCAGATCCGACGGCCCGGATTAAACCGAACAGATGATTTAATCTTTGGCGTTGGATCTGGATCGCACGACCGGGATTGAATCCAGCACAGCGCGTGCCGGGGGGGTAAAGTACCCCTTCTTCCCCGACTCCGGCGATGCGACGGTGAGCGATTCCGGCGACGGCGAGGGTTATCTAGTCTAGCTAGGACTAAAAACGTAAAGAGGGTACCGAGGGGAACAAGAGGGTACCCTTGCGGTGGTCCGGGGTCGACGGGGTGAGGCCGGCGACGAGCGGAGGCGGCGAAGGCTCTCGGTTCCTCGACGGCGATGGCGATCCGGTGGGCTTCGTCGATGATGGAGCGGTGGCCGGGGTCGGTGAGGTCCTGGCGGTCACGGTTGTGCGGTCGGCGTGGACGGAGGGGGACTCCGGTGACGGCGAGCAACGGCTGGAGCGAGGGCGACGGTGGTGCGCTAAAATGCGAAGTGCAATGGCTCTGTCGGTTCTCGCAGCGTGTGAGCGTGGGGGTGAAATGCGGGTGGCCAGGGGGTTTAAATAGGACCATCGGCGGGGGCAGAGAGGGCGTAGTCTACTGTGGCCGGGAATAAAACGCGTTTAAGCGCCGGCGAGCTCGGGTTGAGTTCGATTCACCGAACCTGGACGCGAATCGGTCGGGGTTAATGGGGGGAAACGGTCAGCGCGACGCGGGGGTTTGATTGCCGGGCTTAATTCGAGAGGAGGGGGTCGGGGGCAAGGGATCCGAGGCGAGTAATGGCGTCGGCCGGCGAGAGAGGGGGGATTTGGGGGCGGATCTCGCGGGGACGACGAATCCGACAGGTGGGGGCCACTGGCCAGCGAGTGCGAGCGAGCGGGGTGGCGACTGACGGGTGGGGCCGGGCTCGAGCGCGAGGGGGAAACGGTTGGCGCCGACAGGTGGGGTCGGGGTGTCGGGTGCGCGCGAGAGAGGAGAGGGGGTCACTGACGGGGGGGCTCCACTGGTCAGAAGGCGCGCGCGGGAGCGAGGGAGGCAGCTGACGGGTGGGGCCGTGGCGTCGGGCGCGCGCGCGAGGGGAGGCAGTCGGCGCCGACAGGTGGGGTCAGGCTGTCAGCCTAAGGCAAGCGCGGGTGATGGGCTGGGCCGGCTGGGAGAGAGAGAAAGGAGGGCCCAATACTGTTTGAAACTATTTTCAGATTAAAAATAATTGCAGAAATTGATTTAAAATAATAGGGCTACTTCCAGGCTTGGTAAAAATTTATAAAAATTCTCAAAAATATATCTTGGTCTTAGGATCTCATACAAAAAGTTTCACCCCCTGGTTTGGCCATCTACTCTATGCTGTAGTTCAAATTGGTATAAAAGGGTATTTAAAGTATTTTCGAAAATATATATTCCAAGAAATAATATTTTTTGTATTGAAAATTTGGGGTGTTACAAACCTATCCCCCTTACAAAGAATCTCGTCCTCGAGATTGGAACGCTACTCGAATAACTCGGGATATTGGGCTTTCAGTTCGTCTTCCTTTTCCCAAGTGGCTTCTTCGGCGGGATGGTTGTTCCATTGAACCTTGCAGAAGCGAACGACGCGGCTTCTGGTCACTCTCTCCTTGGTTTCCAAGATTTTGATGGGTTTCTCTATGTAGGTCAAGTCTTCTTGGACATTGAGCTGCTGAAGGTCGGCTTGCTCGGTGGGTACACGGAGGCACTTCTTCAACTGAGAGACATGGAACACATCATGAACTCCTGCCAAGGATGGAGGCAGTTCAAGTTGATATGCCACTTCTCCTTGTCGTCGGAGGATCTGGAAAGGTCCGACGTAGCGGGGTGCTAGTTTGCCTTTCATGTTGAACCTTTGAGTGCCACAGAGGGGAGTGACTCGGAGATAGACATAATTGCCCTCCTCAAAGGCTAGGTCTCTTCGACGGTTGTCGGCATAGCTCTTTTGCCGGGATTGCGCTGCCTTCAACCGGTCTCTTATGATCTTGACCTTCTCTTCAGCTTCTCTTAATAGATCAGTCCCAAACAGTTGCGACTCTCCGGTCTGATCCCAGAGCAACGGCGTTCTGCACTTACGTCCATAGAGTGCTTCGAACGGGGACATTTGTAGGCTGGCTTGATAGCTGTTGTTGTAGGAGAACTCTGCATACGGTAAGTTCTTGTCCCACATTCCACCAAAGTCTAGAGCACAAGCTCTAAGCATATCCTCCAATATCTGGTTGACCCTTTCGGTTTGACCGTCGGTCTGTGGATGATAGGCGGTGCTAAAGTTCAGCCGGGTGCCGAGTTCCTCTTGAAGGTTCTTCCAAAACTTGGAGGTAAACTGACTCCCACGGTCAGATACAATCTTTTTAGGAACTCCATGAAGGCACACGATCCGGGTCATATACAACTCAGCCAACTTGGCGACGGTGTAAGTGGTCTTGACCGGAACGAAGTGAGCTACCTTGGTGAGTCGGTCGACGATCACCCAGATAGAATCATGACCAGCTTGGGTCCTGGGCAGTCCCATGATGAAGTCCATTCCTATCTCTTCCCACTTCCATTCAGGGACCTTGAGAGGTTGAAGAAGTCCGGCAGGCCTCTGATGCTCTGCCTTGACTCGCCGGCATGTGTCGCACTTGGCCACATACTCAGCTATCTCCCTCTTCATGCTGACCCACCAATATTTTTCCTTCAGGTCTTGATACATCTTTGTACTCCCGGGATGGATGGAGTATAGAGTATCGTGGGCTTCTTGAAGGATGAGGGTCTTCAATTCAGGTTTGTCGGGTACGCAGATCCGGTTTCCGAACCAGATGGTACCATGCTCGTCCTCGGAAAATTCGGGGGCTTTACCCTTCCTCATGTTCTGCTGGATCTCCAGGATGTCCGGGTCTTCCTTTGGCTTCTCTCGGATCTGGTCTATTAAGACAGGCCGAGACTCCAAGGCAGCGAGGTACGCTCGAGTGGTGATCCCTAGATTTAGCCTTTCCATCTCCTTATACAGTAAAGGAGCTTGGTCTTGAATCATGATGGCATTGCAGTACCCTTTCTGCTCTAGGTCTTCGATGTTGCTCTTGACTTCGGCTAGTTCATTAGTGGCCATCCGGTACGGACGCTTGGAGAATGGAGTGGTCCCGGGGACAAGTTCGATTTTGAATTCGATGTCCCGCTTGGGAGGCATTCCGGGTAGGTCTTCAGGGAAGACATCCGCAAACTCCTTGACTATAGGTACCTCTTCAAGAGCTATCGAGCGAAGGGATGCTCCGAGTGGTTTGCGACTGGTCATCCGAAAGGTGACGGCTGCGCCTTCAGGGTTGGTCACTGTGACGGATTTGTTGGCACAGTCGATCACTCCCTGGTGCTTCATCAACCAATCCATCCCTAGTATAAGGTCGAGTCCGGTGCATTGGATGAGGACTGGCTCGGCCCGAAACAGTACTCCTTGGATGTCAATTTGAACCTTAGGGCTGTATAAGCGGGCTAAGGTCCTATTGCCGGGAGTGGCAATCACCATGGGAATGGGTAGAGGGAGCACGTCCAGTTCGTTTGTTTTTGCAAAATCTTCCGAGACGAAGGAGTGGGTTGCTCCAGAGTCAAATAATATTACGGCCGGTACGGAATTCACAGTAAACGTACCGAGCACGACTTCAGGAGCCTCCTGAGCTTCCTCCGCACTGACATGGTTGACGCGGGTGCGAACCGCCTGGTTGGGTGCCGCACCTTGGGGCTGCTTGGGGTGGGGTGTAGGACCGAAAGTAGCGACCAGAGGGGGGGTGAATGGGCGCCTAAAAAATTCTTGCGAATTAATGGCCTGCTCCCAACACCCAACGCACCTCAACAGACTAACAGCGAAAAGTAAACAGATCAACAGAGCCTCAAAAGATCTAGCCTAAAAACAACCGGTGTCCTAACCAAAAAGACACCAACACAGTGCTAATAGGCAGATTAACAAAGCATTTTAAAACATGGGTAGATCAAGCTTCACAGAAATAAAACATCACAACCTTTTAATTTGAGTGCACATACAACGAAAAGTCTTACTGTTCAAAGTTGTCTAAGCAATATATTTTCTCAAGTGATTTAATCATACGCAAGTTAAGAGCTCAGTTTTTATATTCATCCATTCACTTCAAGCAAGTAAACAAGGAGACAAAATTTAATCAAAGACCAGGAAAGAATATTAAGTAGTCCTGCTTGCCGTACGTTCTGATTGAGGATGCAAGTGAATCGAAGAGCTAGAAGGCTCTGGAAGCAGCAGCATCTATGCAGATCGAATCCTAATGAACAGTAGCATCAAGCAGCAAGCTGTGCAGTCACATAAAGTCTCCTCGAAGCTTCAAGTTTCAAATCGAGATGCATAACAAAGTGCGGCACGCTAGATAATTGAGAGAAAAACAGAGGCAGATGCAATAAAAACAATATAGGGCATGCTTCACAAGTTGCAGAAGATGTAAAACAAAATTGCAGAAGTGGAGGAGGCTTCAAGCACACAAAACGAGATTATAGTTTTTTTTAATCAAAACTGAAAACTTTATTGACTCCTACCATGTTGGATGAACTCCATAACAAAAATAAAATCATAGGAAAACGTAGTGGCTAGAAAGAGCACAGAATGCTTCACATGGATTAGCACGAGACCCAAGGCAATTAACTTTTGAGCCAATCTAACAGAACCACGCGGGGCTTGTTCTTGGCGAGCTACAGTAGGGGGATGAATCCACACACAGGATGAGAATCGGAGGGAAGCACTGACTCACCGAGAAAAAACCAGTAGTAGAAAAACAACTGCTTCAGCAGTGCAATAATCCGGCCAACGGCGATAGGATCAAATGACGATGGCGGCGGAACAGAGGTAGAAAAACAGGAAAAAAACACAAGGGAAAGTGACCCAATTTTTGAGATTGGTAAAGTAATTTTTGGAAATGGGTGCCCTAACCCTAGACTATTGGGGCCTATTTATAGGCAGCCCAATAAATGGGTAAAATGCAGAAATAACCCTAGGATTTTTTACAGACGCTGAAATAAAGGGAAAAGACCAAACTGCCCTTAGGATATTTTTACAGACTCGACTGACAGACTGTGGGCCTAAAGGCAAAATAGTAAAATCCTAAATAAAGGTAATTTGTCCTGATGCAGAGCTTTCGTAGCAGCTACGGCTTCGCTCCAGGACGGTCCGATCCAAGATCAGTGGTCGTCAGTTTTGCGCCGAAACTGACAAAGCGTCCACCGTCTTCGCACCGGGTACCCGGATTGGGCCGGCCCGATTCCGCGGCTCCCTCAGCCCGGCAATCACTCGCCGCCCGTGTACCTGAGTCAATCCCGGTCAACAGTCCAGTGGATCCTCTGCTGCTCCTAGCCCATGTACCCGGATTGGGCCAGCCCGACTTCGCGGCCCCTCTGCCCGACAGTCGCTCGCTGCCCGTGTACCTGAGTCACACGCGGCCCAGACGCAGCAGGTCTTCTCTCTCTTTTCAGTCCTCTTTGACTATCGTTCACAATGACTCATCACATCTGGAGCCATGAGGCCCACGCTATTCAGCATGGCTCCTCAATCTCCCCCTTGATGAGTGCATTGTCAACACTTCTCTTAATCTGTTCTTCAGTACCTGCAAGCAACTGTGGAAACACGAAAACAAAAACACAAGAAAACAAAGAAGAAGAAAAAAAAATAAAGTAAAAGCTCGAAGACGAGTGCGATCTTAGAAACAACAACAAGGATATCAAAAGAGTAAGGACAAACGGGACAAAAACTCCCCCTGAAACAAATCCCAGAGAAAGCCAAAACTCCCCCTTAAACTCTTATACCAAAATTTCTCCCCCTTGTTGACAAGTGAACTCATCAAGCACTCGAAAAACGACACTGACTCCCCCTGAAAAGCAACTCCCCCTCAAAATATGCAATGAATGCAACTAGGGTGCAGGTGGAGTGTAGAAAGCATGCTTCTCAGATATGATTGACTGCAATTACAACATCTAACAAGTATAGCAAAAAAACATACTGTCGAAGTCACATGGCATGATCAGTACAACAGATGATATCCAAAGAAAGTCATTTAGCACGCATTTTTCAGTTTTTGCAAACAAAGGCATCACCACATTTTCCAGTTAACAAGCAAGGTAAAGTATGAGATGCAGAAGCTAACTGATATCTACCAAGATAAGCATCGTCCAAAACAAAGTGCTTCAGCAAACTTGTTGTCTTTTTAATTTTCAGGCTTTTTCATTGTCCTTTTTCATTTTTGCCAAGGGTTATTTGCATGTCAAACCTTATGCTAACCGACCAAGTCAAGCCTAGGCCAGAACTGGACCATCAGAAGCTTAAGACATTGGTCTTGGCATACACTACACTGTCCTAGTTCATACCAAAGTGCTATGGCAAGCAGTCCAGAACAATGCAATGCGACAAGGCAAACCCACTTGGATCTTTTCAACTTAAGCATAAAAAGGCATGGAATTTTCATTCATTTTTGATTTTTATCATTTTTATAGCACATTTTCCATGTTAAAGCATAAAGATGTCCAAGTTGCATATCTGCATCTATGTGATGAACTAGCTACAAGGCATGTAACAGATAGCAAAAGCACTCAGCCTACACATGCTAGTTACCAGAAGCAATGGTGATCATTTTTCAAGTTGAAAGCGTAAAAGCCATGCATATGACAGATATCAGACATATCAAGCGAACTGAAACAAAGCATGATCATTGACAAGTAATCAAAAGCATGTACCAGCTAGAATAAGTAAAGCAGTTCAATCATATAACAGAAGCAGGCTCAAAAGTGTGATATGTGAATATGTATGATATGAACACACACAAAAAGACTCAAGAAAAGAGTAAAGAAGAAAGAAATGAACTGACTCAAAATATCCTAAAAAGGATACACAACACCCAAATCCCCTCGTAAACGCTCAAAAGTAGACTGATCTAGGGGTTTGGTGAAAATGTCAGCCAACTGATGATGGGTATCAACATGAACAAGGTCAATGACACCTTTCTCATATTGATCCCGCAAAAAGTGAAAGCGCACATCAATGTGTTTGGTTTTTGAATGAAGACATGGGTTTTTCCCTACACTAATTGCACTGGTGCTGTCGCAAAACAAAGGAACTCTGGTAGGAAAGAACAACCCAAAATCTCGCAAAGTGGAAATCATCCAAACCAACTGTGAGCAGCAGCTAGCAGCAGCTACATACTCAGCCTCTGTGGTCGAAAGAGCAACTCCAGATTGTTTTCGAGAAGACCAAGAGACAAGAGAAGAACCAAGAAACTGGCAAGTACCGGAAGTCGACTTGCGATCCAACCGGCACCCACCAAAGTCGGCATCCGAAAAGCCAGATAAATCAAGAGATGATGATGCTGAATAATAAAGACCAAGATCAGGCGCATAAGTGAGATACCTGAAGATGCGCTTGACAGCCTGCCGATGAGACGCGCGAGGTGAAGACTGGAAGCGCGCGCACAGTCCCACGGCGAACTGTATGTCTGGCCTCGTCGCCGTCAAGTACAGCAGCGAACCGATCATCCCTCGAAACTCTCTCTCGTTGACCTTGACGCCGCTCTCGTCCTTGTCCAGGCCCCCAGATGTACCCATTGGGGTCATCTGCGGCTTCAGCTCACCACCAAAGTCAAATTTTTTCAACATGTCACGAGTGTACTTACCCTGGTGGATGAAGGTGCCGTCCTTGGTCTGCTTGATCTGGAGCCCTAGAAAGTACTTGAGCTCACCCATGAGGCTCATCTCAAACTCGCTGTGCATCTGCTCAGAAAACTTGGACACAAGATCGTTAGTAGTACCGCCAAAAATAATATCATCCACGTAAATCTGAGCGACTAAAAAATCTGAAGCATCCCTGAGCAAGAAGAGAGTCTTATCCACAGAGCCCATCACAAAGCCCTTCCCCAACAAAAACTGCTTTAACCGGTCATACCAAGCCCTGGGGGCTTGCTTTAACCCGTATAAAGCTTTCTGCAGCTTAAAAACATGTCGAGGAAATTTGGGGTTCTCAAAACCGGGGGGCTGCCTAACATAAACCTCCTCCTCTATGTACCCGTTCAGAAAAGCACTCTTGACGTCCATTTGAAAAAGCTTAAAACCCTTCGAAGCGGCAAAAGCTAAAAGAATGCGAATGGACTCAAGACGGGCAACAGGGGCGAAAGTTTCTTCAAAATCAATACCTTCCTTCTGGCAGAAACCCTGGGCAACTAGTCGAGCTTTGTTGCGCACCACAACCCCATCTTCACCTTGCTTGTTTTTGAACACCCACTTGGTGCCTATGGGGTTGCATCCTGGTGGTAGCTCTACTAGTGTCCAAACCCGATTGCGGACAAAATTCTCAAGCTCTTCTTGCATGGCATTAATCCAGTTCGAGTCAGAAAGAGCATGAGAAATGTCTCTAGGCTCAAAAGATGCAACAAAAGCAGATTCAGCAAACACAGCAAGAGAGTCAACAGAAGAGCGCAAAGTTCTTGTAGACACATCACCGATGATGAGCTCTGAGGGGTGATTACGCTGAACTGCTCGGGATCCCTGGTGATCTGAAGTCACCTCTCCGGAGTCAGCAGCAGGCACCTCTGGAGTCGACTGAGGGGGCTCGATCGAAGTGGAAGAAGTGATCAGAGGTCCGCCCTCGTCCTCAGTCGAAGTCTCAGAAGGTGTGGGCTCTGCAGGAGGTGCAGAAGGCCCACCCTCATCAGCAGCTGGAGTATCCTCATCTTCCTCGAAGATGGACTCTCCGAGCTCACCATCCCCAGAAAGCTCAAAAGAAGGATTCAAAGAAGGCAAGGACTCATCAAACGAAACCTCACAAGTCTCGACAAGCTGCTGGGAGTCGAGGTTCCAAACACGGAAGCCTCGAGAATGCAAAGCGTAACCAAGAAAAACACCATCCCAGCAACGAGACTCGAACTTGTCCAAATGCCCTCCCTTCTTGAGCACAAAGCACTTGCAGCCAAACGCTCGCAAGTGGCTCACCTTGGGCTGTCTGCCAAACCGCAACTCATAAGAGGTCTTACCAAGGTAAGCTCTAAGAAAAATGCGGTTGGCCAGATAGCAAGCCGTGTTCATGGCTTCAGCCCAAAAGCGCCTAGGAGTCCTGTGCTCATCGAGCATCGTCCTGGCCATCTCGACTAGCGTGCGGTTCTTTCGTTCCACAACGCCATTCTGTGGGGGAGTGTAAGGAGCAGAAAACTGATGATCAAGACCCTGATCACTGCAGAAGCTGACGAACTGAGAGTTCTTGAACTCAGAGCCATTGTCGGAGCGAATTGCTCGCATCCGACCATTGTTCTCATTCTTCAGCTTCAAAATCAGGTCATGAACAAAATGAAAAGTTTCATCCTTAGACTCTAAGAAGAAAACCCACGAGAATCGAGAAAAATCATCAACAATCACAAGTGCGTACCACTTCCCACCGACTGAGCGTACCCGAGCTGGACCAACAGTGTCCATGTGTAACAGCTCGCCCGAATACGAAGTCATCACCTGAGTCACAGGTGAGTGAGAAGCAGCAACCATTTTCCCATGACGACAGGGATGGCAAACTAGATCTTTCTCCATTTTAAGCTTGGGCAATCCTCGGATGAGGTCCATAGAGCTTAACCTGACTAGCAGATCAAAACTCAAATGACCTAACCTCCTATGCCACTTCCAGAGCTCAGAAGAAGATCCAGCAAGCAAACAACGAGAAGGGCCAAAAGAACTAGAGAAGTCAATTCGAAAAACTTTACCGAAAGGTAAGATCTGGCAAATCAAAGACCCTCTAGAATCAAACACAGAAGAATTGCCCTTCTTAAAACGCACCTCCAAACCATCCTCAAGAAGTTGCGAAACAGAAATCAAATTAAAGTTCAAGTTTCCAACCAAAGCAACGTTCTTCAATGAAAAATGGTCTGAAATGCGAATTGAGCCAATGCCACTTACTTTCCCTTGACCACTGTTCCCGAAGGTGATGTACTCTTTGGAGCTCGGGGGAGTGAGACTGGAGAACCATCTGCGATGTCCCGTCATGTGGCGAGAACACCCTGAGTCCATGATCACTCCCTGGTGCTTCATCAACCAATCCATCCCTAGTATAAGGTCGAGTCCGGTGCATTGGATGAGGACTGGCTCGGCCCGAAACAGTACTCCTTGGATGTCAATTTGAACCTTAGGGCTGTATAAGCGGGCTAAGGTCCTATTGCCGGGAGTGGCAATCACCATGGGAATGGGTAGAGGGAGCACGTCCAGTTCGTTTGTTTTTGCAAAATCTTCCGAGACGAAGGAGTGGGTTGCTCCAGAGTCAAATAATATTACGGCCGGTACGGAATTCACAGTAAACGTACCGAGCACGACTTCAGGAGCCTCCTGAGCTTCCTCCGCACTGACATGGTTGACGCGGGTGCGAACCGCCTGGTTGGGTGCCGCACCTTGGGGCTGCTTGGGGTGGGGACACTGGTGTGCGTAGTGCCCTTCCTTGCGGCAGTTGAAGCAGACAACCGGCCTCCCTTAGCGATCCTTCAGGATCGGGGCCTTGGCGGCTGGTGTCGGCTGAGCGGCCGGAGCTAGTGGAGCGGGGCGAGGATGCCCGACGTTGGATCCACCGGCGGCGTGAGGTGGCCTGTAGGCGGGCCGAGGATGGTAGACGGGCGCTGGTGGTGGAGGGACGAAGCGGGGCTCTGAGAGTTCACCTGCTGGTGCTTGAAGGCGATCATCTTCCTCTTCTTGAGGTCCAACCTGTTTTGCTCAGTCTCTTGGATGAGCACTTTGTTGACCAGCCATTGGAAGTCGGCGTAGTCGGTGGTGATGAGCTGGATGGATATCTCATCCTTAAGTCCCCGGAGGAACTTGGCTTGGCGGAGGGCGTCGGTGCGCACTTCCTCCGGTGCGTAGCGGGCGAGGCGATTGAACTCATGGAGGTACTCCATGATGGTCCGGTTGCCTTGTTGCAGGTCACAGAACTCCTGCTGTTTCACCGCGATGACACCGGCGGGGACGTGGGCGGCACGGAAGGCGATGGTGAACTCCGCCCAAGTCACCACGTGGTCCTCTGGCTGGGACTCCCGATAGTTGTCCCACCATTCCGTGGCGGGACCCTAGAGCTGGTGAGTGGCGAAGGCCACTCGCTCCCGGTCGGTGCAGGGGAGGAGGTCGAGCTTCTTTCCGATGGTGCGAAGCCAATCTTCGGCCTCCATCGGGTTGGTGGTGCTTGAGAAGATGGGCGGGCGCACGCACAGAAACTCCGAGAGTTGTGGGGCGGGCGCGGGGGCTGGTGCGTGAGGGGCGGGTTCCCCGTTCTGCAGACGGCCCAACTGAGCTTGTTGGTTCTGCATATGAGTGAGGAGGGCGGTGATCAGTTGGTTCTGATTCGCCATCATCTCCGCCAAGGTGGGGTGGTTGGCGGAGGGCGACCCAGACTGACGCGGGCCCGTTGCACCCCAGTTGGGTACAACACCCTCGGGCGCATCACGGCTTCCTCCTGCTCCGTTGTTGGAGCCGATGTTCTGGTGGTCGGCCATCTTCTGAATTCATAAGGTTATAAGGCAAAAAGTTGACAACACAATTAACAAGAATAGTCCATGCATGTAAATTAAGGGGTAAAAATGTTCATTACAATCAAGTTCTTATTCTACCCACAACACACTCGTCGTGGGTAGCACCACATACAAAATCATGCTTCTTTATTTAAATAGCGACTCCTAACGCCTACTCGCCACCGAAGGCGGTCTCCGTGCTCTCGGAACCACAGGTACGCGGCTCCAGAGGGATGGTGGGTTCGAGAAAATTCTCGATGATGGAGTCGGAGACGAGGCCGGGGCGTGGTGTAGGGGCGCTGGTGGAGGGTCTGGCGGGGGAGGGTCGTGGCGGGATCCTCTTGGGGCGAGGGAGGGGCTCACGGATGGGCTTCTTCTTCCTTGGGAGAAGGGGAACCATCTCCGAAATATCCTTCTGCAGCTGCATGATCTTGCGCTGCAGCTCGCCGTTCTGTTGGATCAAGTTCTTCGTTTCTTCACGAAGGAACTCGACCGCCTCATGATGCTCGTCGGCGTCGAGCACCGCCTCGGTGTGGAGATCGTCCATGGCCTGTAGAAGACACGACTGTCGGGCCATGACCGGATCACACACGGAGTGAACTCCGAGGTAGATGCTACGGTGGGCGCCGGGAGTACGCTTTGGTACAAGCAAGAAGGACGAGTTCTGAAGACGATCATTGTAGATCATCCTCAGCTCCATGAGGGCCTGGAGGGCGACTCGTTGGCACGCGACGTCGAAAGTCGGGCCTCCAAGTGCTGTGGTGTAGGGCGACAGGTGTTCTCCGGAGCCGTGGACGGTGAGGGAGACGTCGCAAGGCCCGGCGAACTCGTCGGGGTACACTCCTTGGAATTCGGGTTCGAAGAGGAACCCGAGGAAGGTGAGCATCATACGGAGCTCCCGGACGAAGCCCTCGTAGTGGCGGCAGTAGCTGTGGACTTGGTAGACAGGCATCTACAAAACAGCAAGTTGAATAAAAGTGAGGAGAGGAACAAAGTTTATAAAGCAGATTTTCGAGAATAATTTCCTGTGGCTAATGGCTAGGCGGGTCTATTTGGCTTCCTACAGTCAAGTCGGCTCTGATACCGTCTTGTAGCGCCCCGATTTATCAAATCGAGACATTATTGTATTTCAGAAGAAAAACAATAATACAAGAGGTTCATCATGCGACAACGTACATACGACAATATCCATGGTACGCAGACCATATTTATTACATCAAAGTTTTAGTAGAGATAGTATTAAAAATAATTAAAAAGCGGCATGACGAACATCTTCTTCAGGATCTTTCTTCTCGACTGGGTCTCTACTCCAGACCGTCTTCGTAGTAAGCATCCTCTGTGGGGTCCAACGGGTATGAGTACAAAAAGTACTCAACAAGCCACCGCAAATGCAAGTAATAATGCAGGATAATAAACAAGGAAGGGTAATGGCTAACATTGCAGAAAAGTACAGTTTCAGTTATTGCATGCATTTAGTCTAATCATATTTTAATCATGCGGAAAAGTAAACATGAATCTCAACAACATCAACTAACTCGAGGAGTACGTTTTACCTCCTCGCACAACAGTCCTTACATGTCAATCCATCATGCACATACATATTCAAAGTAAACTAACTGGGGGATGTCACGCAACCCGCCCTTCACCGTGGGCTCGGCTTATCGAATAGATTTAAGACTCTGATCAGAGATGTACTACTGTACCCACAAGGCATGCACTCATCCCAAACGAGATGACCCATACCACGGGAACTCGTGCCAAAACTTCGGCATGAAATGTTCCGAGCGATAACCATCCGCTCTAGGTTTCGCCGGCGCGCCGGGCCGCATCTCGGCTAACGTCGCACCCCCTTTTGCGCCACATTGGTACAAGTCACCCGCAGGTGCAACTTGACCCATCTCCAAATGGTGGCCTCGGTTTGGAACAACTCATACCTTAGTTAGGACTTACCCACTAGACTTGTGGTTAGTACGTAAGTATATTGCAACGGATCCCTCAGACCGGTCCTTATAGTGCCCCGGGTGCTACCGACCAATGCTCTAGCTTGCACCCGGAACCCACCATGCATACACTCACAACCATAACCCATCACCAACAGAATTTCCCAGGGATAAGAAGTAACGGGGATCATATAATAGAACAATTTTGCTACGACTCATTTTTATCCTATAGCGATCGTGTCAATACATTGGACATTAGCTAATATCATTGATCATATGGTGACAAGGAGGTTAGGCGAGATAGCATGGCTTGGGTTGCAAATCAAGGTCGGGGGATCCTAAATAAATATATTGTAAGGGTTTCATTTGACTAATGCATGTATAGCCTATGAGTTTTAGCGATAGTTTAATCAAACATGGGTTCAATATGCTCAAAAGATTGGTTTGGTGACTTGCCTTGTTCAGCGAAAGGAGAGGGAGGGACTTCCGGGAAGTATTCCGGCTCCTCGGTGACGTCGTAGTCTTTTCAATATAATAAAGTAAAATAAAAAGAACACAACATTCAATCAAACAATATAACATTACATGATAAGCACATAAGTTAAAGTTGGTTTGATTAAGAATAAGATAACTTCAATTGTTAAGGTTCTGAGATTTATTTCATAATAAATTTTCAAGGAATTAAAATGAAAAGTTGACCTTTTTAGAAAGGGTGTTTAAATGTGATTATTGTCATATTAAGTTTCCTAATAAACTTTTTAAATGAAAAGTTCATGTTAGTTTAATGGTTTTCAGCACATGGACAGAAAGGAAATAAATACAAATTTTTCTGAGGTTTAAATATTTGAATTTGTATTTTAACCCTAAAGGCATTTGAATATTCATTTGAATAAACATGAAATGTCCAAAGTAAACCTATTGTTTTTATTGCATAATCATGTAGAGAATAATATTATGAATTTTCTGAAATTGGAATGGCAATTTTTAGAGTTCAAATGCGCCAGATATGAATTTTACAAGTTTTAAACCTTTTCTGGAATTTATTTTCAAATTTAAAACGCCTCGGGTCCACGGTGAGCCAGGCCCACGGTGAACCCGCGCACTGTGCGCGTGCGCCGGATCAAGATCCGCCGTTGGATCGCGATCGGGCGGTCACGGGCGAGGCGGGGGAGTTAAAATGACGTGGACGGCTGAGATTAAAACGTTTGAACCGGTACGCGATGGACGCTCCAGATCAAACATGAGTTTTAAATACCAACGAACGCACGAGATCGCACCGTACCGCTTCACCCAGATCCGACGGCCCAGATTAAACCGAACAGATGATTTAATCTCTGGCGTTGGATCTGGATCGCACGACCGGGATTGAATCCGGCACAGTGCGTGCCGGGGGGGTAAAGTACCCCTTCTTCCCCGACTCCGGCGATGCGACAGTGAGCGATTCCGGCGACGGCGAGGGTTATCTAGTCTAGCTAGGACTAAAAACGTAAAGAGGGTACCGAGGGGAACAAGAGGGTACCCTTGCGGTGGTCCGGGGTCGACGGGGTGAGGCCGGCGACGAGCGGAGGCGGCGAAGGCTCTTGATTCCTCGGCGGCGATGGCGATCCGGTGGGCTTCGTCGACGATGGAGCGGTGGCCGGGGTCGGTGAGGTCCTGGCGGTCACGGTTGTGCGGTCGGCGTGGACGGAGGGGGACTCCGGCGATGGCGAGCGATGGCTGGAGCGAGGGCGACGGTGGTGCGCTAAAATGCGGAGTGCAATGGCTCTATCGGTTCTCGCAGCGTGTGAGCGTGGGGGTGAAATGCGGGTGGCCAGGGGGTTTAAATAGGACCATCGGCGGGGGCAGAGAGGGCGTAGTCTACGGTGGCCGGGAATAAAACGCGTTTAAGCGCCGGCGAGCTCGGGTTGAGTTCGATTCACCGAACCTGGACGCGAATCGGTCGGGGTTAATGGGGCGAAACGGTCAGCGCAACGCGGGGGTTTGATTGCCGGGCTTAATTCGAGGGGAGGGGGTCGGGGGCAAGGGATCCGAGGCGAGTAATGGCGTCGGCCGGCGAGAGGGGGGGGGATTTGGGGGCGGATCTCGTGGGGACGATGAATCCGACAGGTGGGGGCCATTGGCCAGCGAGTGCGAGCGAGCGGGGTGGCGACTGACGGGTGGGGCCGGGCTCAAGCGCGAGGGGGAAACGGTTGGCGCCGACAGGTGGGGTTGGGGTGTCGGGTGTGCGCGATAGAGGAGAGGGGGTCATTGACGGGGGGGCTCCACTGGTCAGAAGGCGCACGCGGGAGCGAGGGAGGCAGCTGACGGGTGGGGCCGTGGCGTCGGGCGCGCGCGCGAGGGGAGGCAGTCGGCGCCGACAGGTGGGGTCAGGCTGTCAGCCTAAGGCAAGCGCGGGTGATGGGCTGGGCCGGCCGGGAGAGAGAGAAAGGAGGGAGAGGGCCCAATACTGTTTGAAACTATTTTCAGATTAAAAATAATTGCAGAAATTGATTTAAAATAATAGGGCTACTTCCAGGCTTGGTAAAAATTTATAAAAATTCTCAAAAATATATCTTGGTCTTAGGATCTTATACAAAAAGTTTCACCCTCTGGTTTGGCCATCTACTCTATGCTGTAGTTCAAATTGGTATAAAAGGGTATTTAAAGTATTTTCGGAAATATATATTCCAAGAAATAATATTTTTATTGTATTGAAAATTTGGGGTGTTACAATTTCATACTAAGTGTTGTGTCAATCATACATGCAATTTTTGTGAGTTTGGTGCATGATTCATTCTGTGTAAATCAAAGGCTAGACCTCACTATTTACTAACGAAGCACCCTGTGAAGTTTGGATCAAAGTCCATTTTCTCCCTTTAGACGAAGTCCTCATTGCTATCATTTCTGTCTGTGTTCAGCACTTTGAAGTACGACGCCTAGTACCAGGTACTAGTGATGAGTATATGTTCAGATCTCATAGAGGGAAACGAACTGGTGCAAAGTACAGCAGTGCGAAGCCTGCTCGAAGGCACCTCGTGTGTAGATCCAGCACTACCTTTGTAGAGTATAGTGCGTTTACGGGTTTCTGAGTGTGAGCGAAGTGTTCTAAACTTTGAACTTTTACCCCATTCGAAGTCTATGTTCAGAGTGTGTGTGATACCTCCGAACCAGACACTTCAAAGGGTGTGTTCGAAGCCTGTTCATCAGAACAGAATTTTAAAAGCTCCTATTCACCCCCCTTTGGTCGTCTGTTTTGGTCCAACAATACTGCACAGAAGCAGCTTTTGGTGGTGGAGTCTAGACCTCTTTCTTCTGATGCTTGTTCAAACTGTTCTTTATTGATTGATAGCATTAATTTAAGAGACAAGCATGTTAGGGAGTTAGAGGCTAGATTGGAGAGTGATGAGTGTTTTAAGGATATGTGCAGCCTGCTTGTCCCACCTGCATCACCCTTAAGGACCAACTCAGTTTTGCTAGAGGGCAAGTTGAAAAGATCATGACCGAAAATGAATACCTTCTTTCTGTGGTGAACAAATGCACCGAAGAAAAGGGTAGGATGAATTTGCTCTTGGCCAAGACCAAGATGTGTGCTGACAGGGCAGGGTTAGCTCTAGGATTGAGTTTTAAGAGAATTCCTCTAGACAGTGAGAACAAAACTATCTTTACCTCACCCACTCCCTTAGAAAAAGAGAGAGCCCAATTAGACACTCCACAAAAAACCAAGAAACCTACCCAACCTCTCAAGAAAATTCCACCTCCTCCGCCCAAGAAAAACCCTCAGCAGAAACCCAAGGAGTCAGTGAGAATTTCTCCTATGACCTAGGCGAGTGCCCCTAAGACAGTGTTTCATTGTTCTTACTGTTAGAGGGTGGGTCATTTGGTTGCGTTTTGCTTTCGTCGCATTAAGGATGAGCGACACTCTCAGGCGTTGAGTTTTCAGGACATGCATTACCATTCACTAGGTACGCATGAGCCTGACTATTACTCACATCTTGGTTTTGAGGCTTCCCGTGCTTTCCAGAGAGATTATGTCCCTCATAGTGTACACCATGTATCATATGGTGCTAGACCACGTGTAGGTGGCTTTCTACCTCGACAAGTTAGGAGACCTCGTCGTGTGTCTGATTTGCATCATGTAGGTAGGCCTCGCACTTTGCATCACTCTACTTTACCTGTGCATATACAGTCTACTTTTACTATGCCTACTACTCGTATCTCTTAGTGCTGGATGTCTCATCATATTTTCACTCACCTAGCACTGATCGGTCGATATTTTGTCGTTTTGTGTAGGCGTTAGACCGAGGCTTCGAGGGCAAGTGGATCATGGACTCCAGTTGTTCGCGCCATATGACCGGGAACGCAACATGGTTCTCTAGCCTCACCACAACCAAGCAAAAGGAGAAAATCACCTTCGGAAACAACCGAAGAAGCAGAGTGAAAGGTAAAGGTGTGGTAAGAATCAACTCAAACTTCACTCTCAAAGATGTTGCTTTTGTTGAAAATTTGGGATACAATTTGCTCTCTGTGTCCCAGTTGCTTGATGAGGGCTTTGAAGTGCGATTTCATCGTGATACTTCACAAGTACTCAACTCTGATAGCGTTTTGGTTTGCAAGATCTTTAGAGTTGGGAGAGTTTTTGGAGCTGATTTTTCTACGTCATCTGGTTCTTCTCACTGCTTAGTTGCACATTCTACTTCTGAGCTCTGGAAGTGGCATAGGAGACTAGGGCATATGAGTTTTGAGTTGCTAGCTCGCTTGAGTGCCCTAGGTTTGATCCGAGGATTGCCCAAGCTCAAATTTTAGAAGAATTTAGTTTACACTCCTTGCCGACATGGGAAAATGATTGCCGCTTCACACTCACCAGTCACTATGGTGATGACTGAACAATCCGGAGAGCTTCTCCATATGGACATTGTAGGTCCTTCTCGGGTTAGTTCTTTAGGCGGCAAATGATATGTTCTTGTCATTGTCGACGATTTCTCTCGCTACTCTTTGGTCTTCTTTTTAGCTAGCAAGGATGAAGTGCTTTCACACTTTCGGAGCTTAGCTTTGAGACTGTTCACTGAACTCTTTGGTGCATTAAAATTCATTCGAAGTGGCAATGGCACCGAGTTTAAATATAGTCTCTTTGTTGACTTTTGCATGGAGCATGGCATAGAACATCAATTCTCTGCTTCGTGGGTTTCTCAACAGAATGATGTTGTTGAGAGAATGAACCACATTTTGGTTGAGATGGCTAGGACGATGCTCGATAAGCACAGGACTCCTAGAATGTTTTGGGCTGAAGCCATGAACACCACTTGTTACATCTCAAACCGAATTTTCTTGCGCTCAATCTTGAACTTGACTTCGTATGAGCTATGTTTTGGGAGACATCCCAAAGTTACTCATCTTTGAGTATTTTGCTGTCGATGTTTTATTCTGAAATGTGGAAATTTGGACAAGTTTGAGTCGCGTTCTTCTGACGGGATCTTTTTGGGTTACACTATCCATGGCCATTCCTATCGTGTTTTCAATTTGGAAACTAATACTGTCATCGAGTCATGTGATGTGACTTTTGATTAATCAACCCCTGTGTTAGCTCTTCTTTTGAACAGGCAAGTGAACACGATATGGAGCAGGCGATCTTTGAAGATGAAGATCCTGAAGACTTCGAGGATGATCCCCTACTACCCTCGACATCGACCCCTGAAGCCGACCCCGCTTTAACCACTTCGGCAAGAGGCCCCGAAGCTACTACCTCGACATCGGTCATCTTCAACCATTCACCGGCACAAGTTGAGGGGGAGACTGCATCCTGCCACGAGGCTCCTCATCACATCCAAAGGATGCACCCTCTCGGGCAGATTATTGGTGAGCTTGGTCAAAGGGTAACACGGTCTCACGCTCATTTCATTGATTCTGCTTTTTTTTCCTCTTTCGAGCCCTTAGATGTAAGCCATGCGTTATCTGATTCTTGTTATATCAATGCCATGCATGAAGAACTTGAAAATTTTAAACCAAGTCTAGACTCTTGTAGATCCCCCTCCTAATGTTCATTTCATTGGATCTAAATGGATTTTCAAAAACAAACAAGGGGAGGATGGGTCTGTAGTTAGAAATAAAGCTAGACTTGTGGCTCAGGGTTATTCTCAGTTAGAAGTGATTGATTTTACTGAAACTTTTGCATCTGTTGCTCGTCTTGAGGCCATTAGAATTTTACTTGCATTTGTGCTATCCCGTGGTTTCAAACATTATCAAATGGATGTCAAAAGTGCTTTTCTAAATGGCTTCATAGGCAAATATGTTTATGTAAAACAATCCCCTAGATTTTAAAACCCCAAATACCCCTATAGAGTCCTTAAACTTCATAAGGCTCTTTATGGACTCAAGCAAGCCCCTCGGGCTTGATATGATATACTTAAGTCTTTTTTGCTTGAGCGAGGGTATTTGATGGGATCTGTAGATAAAACCCTTTTTACTCTCAAGCATGGCAAAGAGTTCCTCCTAGGTCAGATTTACATTGACGATATCATCTTTGGTGGCTCTTTTCATGCTTTGGTTGCCGAGTTTGCAGAGACTATGAGCAGGGAGTTCGAAATGTCCATGATGGGTGAACTCACATTTTTCCTTGGTTTGCAAATCAAGCAAAGCAAACAAGGTACCTTCGTCCACCAGACGAAGTACACCAAGGACTTGCTCAAGAAGTTTGACATGGCTCATGCGAAGCCCCTTCCCACTCCAATGGCTACTTCGATAGCATTTTACCCTAAGGAGGATGGTGAAGTTGTAGATCAGAAGGAGTTCCAAAGCATGATCGATTCCCTCCTCTACTTGACTGCTACGAGGCTGGACAAACACTTCACTATGTGTCTATGCGCTTGTTTTCAGGCTTCGCCTAGAGTTTCGCACCGCCAAGCGGTAAGGATCATTCTCAGGTATCTCAAGCATACCCTTGAATTTAGCATTTGGTATTCTGCATCTTCTTCTTTGTGTCTTCATGGTTATTCAGATGCGGATTTTGCTGGGTGTAGAATTGATAGGAAGAGTACCTCCGGTACTTCTCTTGTTTGCTGGTCTTCCTGCAAACAGTCTAGCATTGCACAATATATGGCTGAGGCCGAATATGTTGCAGCAGCTAGTTGTTGCTAATAGATTTTGTGGATGGTTTCCACTTTGCGAGATTTTGGGTTAGATTATAGGAGTGTTCCACTATTTTGTGACAACACTAGTGCCATTTGCATTGCAAACAACCCAATTCAACACTCAAGAACCAAACACATTGATGTAGGATATCATTTTCTCAGAGATCACAATGAGAAGGGTGATATTGAGCTTCAATATGTTGATACTCAGAACCATCTTGCCGACATTTTTACCAAACCCCTTGATGCGTCTCGATTTGCTTATTTGTACGGGGAACTTGGTATTTGTCATTCTTACAACATTTTGTGAGGGGAGCGTGCTTTAATTGTTTTTTATTGGCTTTGTTATGATTAAATTGTTGATGCATTTAGTTGCTTTTATATGCCTTGGAATTATTGTCATTACCATGATGCATTCAGCTCTGATTAATATATCTATTTTCATTCTGAGCATGATTTTCATTCTACAAAATTCCAAACTTGATCACTGCTTAGTCGTGTGTCTAGCATGTGTTATGCAGAATTGTTGTTGCTATCTTTTATCTACCTAGTAGCTAGGATCCTTTACTTTGGATGCAAAAATGCAACTTGAAAATAATACTGTTTTTTCATGGAATTATACAATAATTGGTACTCAACAAAAACCAATATCCATGATTTATGTGCTAAAAATGAAAAGATCCAGGTGGTTTGCTTGTTGCACTATCATATTCTAGACTGCTTACCATGACACTTTGGTTTGAACTGGGATAACTTAGTGTTTGCCAAAATCACAGCCTTAAGCTTCTGATGGTTTTTGTAATGACCCGGGTTCTCACGAACCGCAATTCATTGAATATAAATGAAAAATCATTATTACAAGACGCTCATACGCTGACAACGAAGTAAACGAAAGTAAAGCAAAGTACGTAGCTCATGGGCTACACTTATTACAACAGAAATCAATGCGGAAGCAAATCTAAAGCAGCTGCCGAACGTCTTGGCTCCTGGGATCCGACTCCTCGACTAGGACGCTACTCCTGGCCTTCGTCTTCTTGGTACACAACATCTAAAAGAATTTTCCCACAAAGGGTGAGTACAAAGTACTCAACAAGCCACCGACATGCAAATAATGACGACTGTTGAACAAGGATGCATAGACTTGTCTCATTGCATAAAAAGCATGTTAAGTGTTGTTTAAGCTTTAGTGAGCAGTGTTAAAGCAGGAATAAAAACGCTGAAATAAATATGAGTACTAACTTCCCACTACCTCGAGTTGCACACCTGTGCCCACTCGCTCTTTCAAACCATCCCAAACATGATATGCAATTCACACTTCTGACACTGAAAGCTAACTGCGGAGAACATCACTAGGCTTGCCCATAACCGTGGGCACGACTTTTCGAAAAGGTTATACTCTGATTAGAGGTGTACTACTTTCCCCACAAGGCGCTTGTCCTTGCACACCGCAGTGTGTTACGAGGACCCAAGTCCCAGGAATTCATGCCAAAACCCTTCGCATGTCCGGCTCAGCAAGAGGACAACCCCACTAGGTTTCATTGACACTCCACTAGGATCTCACCCATAACGGTTGAGTAGACCCTGATTGGTAGACGTGCGACCCCCATTAGTGCCTCGTCAGCACAAGCCATCACTAGGCAACTCCAGATAGATAGTCTTGTCTCCTCCACTTGGTGCATCGAGCTGAACTGACCCATACTACAAATTAGGTCTTACCCATAGACTTGTGGTTAGCATGACAATGATTTGTGATAGATCCCGCAGATCGGTCCTTATAGTGCCCCGGGTGCGACCGCCAATGCCCGAGCTTGCACATGGAACCCACCATGCACAATACCACACCAACTCCACATCGCCTTCCACAACTCAGAACATCGATGAGACAAGACATATATATATATACAAAGGAGTATAAAGAGATTAACCTGACGACTAATAGTAATTGTAGTTAAGCTAGCAAAAGTAATGCGCGTCTACTATATGGCACTAGCTAGTAAGCGACAACGGCGACAAGGAGAATGTGATACAAACATGGCTTGGGTTTACACTTCAGGGAGCAATACTATACATTAGCTATATACACAAACGAGTGAACATGTTAGCACTAATGTAGTTATCAACCTATGGGTTATAGTGATTATTGCAAAAGTAGGTTCGACATGATCAACTGTGTCCACAAGAGGGTCCGGTGACTTGCCTTGGTCCTCGTACCACTGGTACAGATCCTCGGCGGTGAGTGGCGGCTTTTCACTAACTTCAACTTCAACTACAACACGTCGAAGAAACAAAACAAAAAGAAACAGTACAATAAGCATTGCAATCAGTACAAAATAATTACACCAGTACGTAGAGCCCAATTTTATAAACATACAGAAATTTGAATGAGCTCAAATGGAGCCAATTGGAATTTACTATGCATTTTACAAGAATTACAGAAATTCTGCTAAACTTGAACCCTAAAACCAGTCGGTATCAGCCTACGGTGAACCAGTGGACCACGCACCCACGTCGGTGGCTCACGGCGGAACACAGACCAAGCGCATGGCGCACCCACGAGCCTATGCCATGGACCAGTCGAGTCGGACCATTGGATCCGCATCCAACGGCTTGACTCGCATACGGCACGCAGGCGGCACGGATGACCGGGGGGAGTCCTCTTCCTCAACTACGGCCGAACGGCGGCGATGGCGGCGGCGACACACAGTGGCCTAGGGCCCAAGCTAAGGCAAAAACGGAAAGAGGACGAGGTGGGGAGCAAGGGGCTACCTAGGGCGGCGGAGCTCGGGGCGGGAGGTGGCCGGCGGCGAGGGCGAGGCGACGACGAGTTTGGGTTTGAGGTGACGACGGCGCTCTGGTGGTGAACGACCGAAACTGAGGTGGTGCCGGGGTAGAGCGCGCGATGAGGAGCACGGAGATGCCAGCGGCGACGGCTAAGACAGTCACTGGCTGCGGTAGCACGCGGCTGGAGGCGGTGGCGGCAGATTGGGCGCGAGGCAAAATCCGGCGAAACGGAGCGACGATTGCAAAAACGGGACGCAGATTCGGTGGAGGGGGTTTAAAAGGGTCCGGATAGAGGGGGTAGTGGGGGTCTAGAACGTGTAGGAGGTCTCCGGCGAAAGCGGAAGGATCAGTTGCGGTGGTGCGGGGAGAGAAGGAAAGGGAGGGCGTCGGCTGAGGAGAAAATGGGGCTGACAGGCGGGGCCGGGGTGGCAACAGGTTGGCACGCGGCTGACGGTCACGGGCGAGGCGAGGGAGTTAAAATGACGTGGATGGCTGAGATTAAAACGTTTGAACCGGTACGCGATGGACGCTCCAGATCAAACATGAGTTTTAAATACCAACGAACGCACGAGATCGCACCGTACCGCTTCACCCAGATCCGACGGCCCGGATTAAACCGAACAGATGATTAAATCTCTGGCGTTGGATCTGGATCGCACGGCCGGGATTGAATCCGGCACAGTGCGTGCCGGGGGGGTAAAGTACCCCTTCTTCCCCGACTCCGGCGATGCGACAGTGAGTGATTCCGGCGACGGCGAGGGTTATCTAGTCTAGCTAGGACTAAAAACGTAAAGAGGGTACCGAGGGGAACAAGAGGGTACCCTTGCGGTGGTCCGGGGTCGACGGGGTGAGGCCGGCGACGAGCGGAGGCGGCGAAGGCTCTCGATTCCTCGGCGGCGATGGCGATCCGGTGGGCTTCGTCGACGATGGAGCGGTGGCTGGGGTCGGTGAGGTCCTGGCGGTCACGGTTGTGCAGTCGGTGTGGACGGAGGGGGACTCTGGCGACGGCGAGCGACGGCTGGAGCGAGGGCGATGGTGGTGCGCTAAAATGCGGAGTGCAATGGCTCTGTCGGTTCTCGCAGCGTGTGAGCGTGGGGGTGAAATGCGGGTGGCCAGGGGGTTTAAATAGGACCATCGGCGGGGGCATAGAGGGCGTAGTCTACGGTGGCCGGGAATAAAACACGTTTAAGCGCCGGCGAGCTCGGGTTGAGTTCGATTCACCGAACCTGGACGCGAATCGGTCGGGGTTAATGGAGGGAAACGGTCAGCGCGACGCGGGGGTTTGATTGTCGGGCTTAATTCGAGGGGAGGGGGTCGGGGGCAAGGGATCCGAGGTGAGTAATGGCGTCGGCCGGCGAGAGGGGGGGATTTGGGGGCGGATCTCGTGGGGACGACGAATCCGACAGGTGGGGCCACTGGCCAGCGAGTGCGAGCGAGCGGGGTGGCGACTGACGGGTGGGGCCGGGCTCGAGCGCGAGGGGGAAACGGTTGGTGCCGACAGGTGGGGTCGAGGTGTCGGGTGCGCGCGAGAGAGGAGAGGGGGTCACTGACGGGGGGGGCTCCACTGGTCAGAAGGCGCGCGTGGGAGCGAGGGAGGCAGCTGACGGGTGGGGCCGTGGCGTCGGGCGCGCGCGCGAGGGGAGGCAGTCGGCGCCGACAGGTGGGGTCAGGCTGTCAGCCTAAGGCAAGCGCGGGTGATGGGCTGGGCCGGCCGGGAGAGAGAGAAAGGAGGGAGAGGGCCCAATACTGTTTGAAAATATTTTTAGATTAAAAATAATTGCAGAAATTGATTTAAAATAATAGGGCTACTTCTAGGCTTGGTAAAAATTTATAAAAATTCGCAAAAATATATCTTGGTCTTAGGATCTTATACAAAAAGTTTCACCCCCTGGTTTGGCCATCTACTCTATGCTGTAGTTCAAATTGGTATAAAAGGGTATTTAAAGTATTTTCGGAAATATATATTCCAAGAAATAATATTTTTATTGTATTGAAAATTTGGGGTGTTACAATTTCATACTAAGTGTTGTGTCAATCATACATGCAATTTTTGTGAGTTTGGTGCATGATTCATTCTGTGTAAATCAAAGGCTAGACCTCACTATTTACTAACGAAGCACCCTGTGAAGTTTGGATCAAAGTCCATTTTCTCCCTTTAGACGAAGTCCTCATTGCTATCATTTCTGTCTGTGTTCAGCACTTTGAAGTACGACGCCTAGTACCAGGTACTAGTGATGAGTATATGTTCAGATCTCATAGAGGGAAACGAACTGGTGCAAAGTACAGCAGTGCGAAGCCTGCTCGAAGGCACCTCGTGTGTAGATCCAGCACTACCTTTGTAGAGTATAGTGCGTTTACGGGTTTCTGAGTGTGAGCGAAGTGTTCTAAACTTTGAACTTTTACCCCATTCGAAGTCTATGTTCAGAGTGTGTGTGATACCTCCGAACCAGACACTTCAAAGGGTGTGTTCGAAGCCTGTTCATCAGAACAGAATTTTAAAAGCTCCTATTCACCCCCCTTTGGTCGTCTGTTTTGGTCCAACAATACTGCACAGAAGCAGCTTTTGGTGGTGGAGTCTAGACCTCTTTCTTCTGATGCTTGTTCAAACTGTTCTTTATTGATTGATAGCATTAATTTAAGAGACAAGCATGTTAGGGAGTTAGAGGCTAGATTGGAGAGTGATGAGTGTTTTAAGGATATGTGCAGCCTGCTTGTCCCACCTGCATCACCCTTAAGGACCAACTCAGTTTTGCTAGAGGGCAAGTTGAAAAGATCATGACCGAAAATGAATACCTTCTTTCTGTGGTGAACAAATGCACCGAAGAAAAGGGTAGGATGAATTTGCTCTTGGCCAAGACCAAGATGTGTGCTGACAGGGCAGGGTTAGCTCTAGGATTGAGTTTTAAGAGAATTCCTCTAGACAGTGAGAACAAAACTATCTTTACCTCACCCACTCCCTTAGAAAAAGAGAGAGCCCAATTAGACACTCCACAAAAAACCAAGAAACCTACCCAACCTCTCAAGAAAATTCCACCTCCTCCGCCCAAGAAAAACCCTCAGCAGAAACCCAAGGAGTCAGTGAGAATTTCTCCTATGACCTAGGCGAGTGCCCCTAAGACAGTGTTTCATTGTTCTTACTGTTAGAGGGTGGGTCATTTGGTTGCGTTTTGCTTTCGTCGCATTAAGGATGAGCGACACTCTCAGGCGTTGAGTTTTCAGGACATGCATTACCATTCACTAGGTACGCATGAGCCTGACTATTACTCACATCTTGGTTTTGAGGCTTCCCGTGCTTTCCAGAGAGATTATGTCCCTCATAGTGTACACCATGTATCATATGGTGCTAGACCACGTGTAGGTGGCTTTCTACCTCGACAAGTTAGGAGACCTCGTCGTGTGTCTGATTTGCATCATGTAGGTAGGCCTCGCACTTTGCATCACTCTACTTTACCTGTGCATATACAGTCTACTTTTACTATGCCTACTACTCGTATCTCTTAGTGCTGGATGTCTCATCATATTTTCACTCACCTAGCACTGATCGGTCGATATTTTGTTGTTTTGTGTAGGCGTTAGACCGAGGCTTCGAGGGCAAGTGGATCATGGACTCCAGTTGTTCGCGCCATATGACCGGGAACGCAACATGGTTCTCTAGCCTCACCACAACCAAGCAAAAGGAGAAAATCACCTTCGGAAACAACCGAAGAAGCAGAGTGAAAGGTAAAGGTGTGGTAAGAATCAACTCAAACTTCACTCTCAAAGATGTTGCTTTTGTTGAAAATTTGGGATACAATTTGCTCTCTGTGTCCCAGTTGCTTGATGAGGGCTTTGAAGTGCGATTTCATCGTGATACTTCACAAGTACTCAACTCTGATAGCGTTTTGGTTTGCAAGATCTTTAGAGTTGGGAGAGTTTTTGGAGCTGATTTTTCTAAGTCATCTGGTTCTTCTCACTGCTTAGTTGCACATTCTACTTCTGAGCTCTGGAAGTGGCATAGGAGACTAGGGCATATGAGTTTTGAGTTGCTAGCTCGCTTGAGTGCCCTAGGTTTGATCCGAGGATTGCCCAAGCTCAAATTTTAGAAGAATTTAGTTTACACTCCTTGCCGACATGGGAAAATGATTGCCGCTTCACACTCACCAGTCACTATGGTGATGACTGAACAATCCGGAGAGCTTCTCCATATGGACATTGTAGGTCCTTCTCGGGTTAGTTCTTTAGGCGGCAAATGATATGTTCTTGTCATTGTCGACGATTTCTCTCGCTACTCTTTGGTCTTCTTTTTAGCTAGCAAGGATGAAGTGCTTTCACACTTTCGGAGCTTAGCTTTGAGACTGTTCACTGAACTCTTTGGTGCATTAAAATTCATTCGAAGTGGCAATGGCACCGAGTTTAAATATAGTCTCTTTGTTGACTTTTGCATGGAGCATGGCATAGAACATCAATTCTCTGCTTCGTGGGTTTCTCAACAGAATGATGTTGTTGAGAGAATGAACCACATTTTGGTTGAGATGGCTAGGACGATGCTCGATAAGCACAGGACTCCTAGAATGTTTTGGGCTGAAGCCATGAACACCACTTGTTACATCTCAAACCGAATTTTCTTGCGCTCAATCTTGAACTTGACTTCGTATGAGCTATGTTTTGGGAGACATCCCAAAGTTACTCATCTTTGAGTATTTTGCTGTCGATGTTTTATTCTGAAATGTGGAAATTTGGACAAGTTTGAGTCGCGTTCTTCTGACGGGATCTTTTTGGGTTACACTATCCATGGCCATTCCTATCGTGTTTTCAATTTGGAAACTAATACTGTCATCGAGTCATGTGATGTGACTTTTGATTAATCAACCCCTGTGTTAGCTCTTCTTTTGAACAGGCAAGTGAACACGATATGGAGCAGGCGATCTTTGAAGATGAAGATCCTGAAGACTTCGAGGATGATCCCCTACTACCCTCGACATCGACCCCTGAAGCCGACCCCGCTTTAACCACTTCGGCAAGAGGCCCCGAAGCTACTACCTCGACATCGGTCATCTTCAACCATTCACCGACACAAGTTGAGGGGGAGACTGCATCCCGCCACGAGGCTCCTCATCACATCCAAAGGATGCACCCTCTCGGGCAGATTATTGGTGAGCTTGGTCAAAGGGTAACACGGTCTCACGCTCATTTCATTGATTCTGCTTTTTTTTCCTCTTTCGAGCCCTTAGATGTAAGCCATGCGTTATCTGATTCTTGTTATATCAATGCCATGCATGAAGAACTTGAAAATTTTAAACCAAGTCTAGACTCTTGTAGATCCCCCTCCTAATGTTCATTTCATTGGAACTAAATGGATTTTCAAAAACAAACAAGGGGAGGATGGGTCTGTAGTTAGAAATAAAGCTAGACTTGTGGCTCAGGGTTATTCTCAGTTAGAAGTGATTGATTTTACTGAAACTTTGCATCTGTTGCTCGTCTTGAGGCCATTAGAATTTTACTTGCATTTGTGCTATCCCATGGTTTCAAACATTATCAAATGGATGTCAAAAGTGTTTTTCTAAATGGCTTCATAGGCGAATATGTTTATGTAAAACAATCCCCTAGATTTTAAAACCCCAAATACCCCTATAGAGTCCTTAAACTTCATAAGGCTCTTTATGGACTCAAGCAAGCCCCTCGGGCTTGATATGATATACTTAAGTCTTTTTTGCTTGAGCGAGGGTATTTGATGGGATCTGTAGATAAAACCCTTTTTACTCTCAAGCATGGCAAAGAGTTCCTCCTAGGTCAGATTTACATTGACGATATTATCTTTGGTGGCTCTTTTCATGCTTTGGTTGCCGAGTTTGCAGAGACTATGAGCAGGGAGTTCGAAATGTCCATGATGGGTGAACTCACATTTTTCCTTGGTTTGCAAATCAAGCAAAGCAAACAAGGTACCTTCGTCCACCAGACGAAGTACACTAAGGACTTGCTCAAGAAGTTTGACATGGCTCATGTGAAGCCCCTTCCCACTCCAATGGCTACTTCGATAGCATTTTACCCTAAGGAGGATGGTGAAGTTGTAGATCAGAAGGAGTTCCAAAGCATGATCGATTCCCTCCTCTACTTGACTGCTACGAGGCTGGACAAACACTTCACTATGTGTCTATGCGCTTGTTTTCAGGCTTCGCCTAGAGTTTCGCACCGCCAAGCGGTAAGGATCATTCTCAGGTATCTCAAGCATACCCTTGAATTTAGCATTTGGTATTCTGCATCTTCTTCTTTGTGTCTTCATGGTTATTCAGATGCGGATTTTGCTGGGTGTAGAATTGATAGGAAGAGTACCTCCGGTACTTCTCTTGTTTGCTGGTCTTCCTGCAAACAGTCTAGCATTGCACAATATATGGCTGAGGCCGAATATGTTGCAGCAGCTAGTTGTTGCTAATAGATTTTGTGGATGGTTTCCACTTTGCGAGATTTTGGGTTAGATTATAGGAGTGTTCCACTATTTTGTGACAACACTAGTGCCATTTGCATTGCAAACAACCCAATTCAACACTCAAGAACCAAACACATTGATGTAGGATATCATTTTCTCAGAGATCACAATGAGAAGGGTGATATTGAGCTTCAATATGTTGATACTCAGAACCATCTTGCCGACATTTTTACCAAACCCCTTGATGCGTCTCGATTTGCTTATTTGTACGGGGAACTTGGTATTTGTCATTCTTACAACATTTTGTGAGGGGAGCGTGCTTTAATTGTTTTTTATTGGCTTTGTTATGATTAAATTGTTGATGCATTTAGTTGCTTTTATATGCCTTGGAATTATTGTCATTACCATGATGTATTCAGCTCTGATTAATATATCTATTTTCATTCTGAGCATGATTTTCATTCTACAAAATTCCAAACTTGATCACTGCTTAGTCGTGTGTCTAGCATGTGTTATGCAGAATTGTTGTTGCTATCTTTTATCTACCTAGTAGCTAGGATCCTTTACTTTGGATGCAAAAATGCAACTTGAAAATAATACTGTTTTTTCATGGAATTATACAATAATTGGTACTCAACAAAAACCAATATCCATGATTTATGTGCTAAAAATGAAAAGATCCAGGTGGTTTGCTTGTTGCACTATCATATTCTAGACTGCTTACCATGACACTTTGGTTTGAACTGGGATAACTTAGTGTTTGCCAAAATCACAGCCTTAAGCTTCTGATGGTTTTGTAATGACCCGGGTTCTCACGAACCGCAATTCATTGAATATAAATGAAAAATCATTATTACAAGACGCTCATACGCTGACAACGAAGTAAACGAAAGTAAAGCAAAGTACGTAGCTCATGGGCTACACTTATTACAACAGAAATCAATGCGGAAGCAAATCTAAAGCAGCTGCCGAACGTCTTGGCTCCTGGGATCCGACTCCTCGACTAGGACGCTACTCCTGGACTTCGTCTTCTTGGTACACAACATCTAAAAGAATTTTCCCACAAAGGGTGAGTACAAAGTACTCAACAAGCCACCGACATGCAAATAATGACGACTGTTGAACAAGGATGCATAGACTTGTCTCATTGCATAAAAAGCATGTTAAGTGTTGTTTAAGCTTTAGTGAGCAGTGTTAAAGCAGGAATAAAAACGCTGAAATAAATATGAGTACTAACTTCCCACTACCTCGAGTTGCACACCTGTGCCCACTCGCTCTTTCAAACCATCCCAAACATGATATGCAATTCACACTTCTGACACTGAAAGCTAACTGCGGAGAACATCACTGGGCTTGCCCATAACCGTGGGCACGACTTTTCGAAAAGTTTATACTCTGATTAGAGGTGTACTACTTTCCCCACAAGGCGCTTGTCCTTGCACACCGCAGTGTGTTACGAGGACCCAAGTCCCAGGAATTCATGCCAAAACCCTTCGCATGTCCGGCTCAGCAAGAGGACAACCCCACTAGGTTTCATTGACACTCCACTAGGATCTCACCCATAACGGTTGAGTAGACCCTGATTGGTAGACGTGCGACCCCCATTAGTGCCTCGTCAGCACAAGCCATCACTAGGCAACTCCAGATAGATAGTCTTGTCTCCTCCACTTGGTGCATCGAGCTGAACTGACCCATACTACAAATTAGGTCTTACCCATAGACTTGTGGTTAGCATGACAATGATTTGTGATAGATCCCGCAGATCGGTCCTTATAGTGCCCCGGGTGCGACCGCCAATGCCCGAGCTTGCACATGGAACCCACCATGCACAATACCACACCAACTCCACATCGCCTTCCACAACTCAGAACATCGATGAGACAAGACATATATATATATACAAAGGAGTATAAAGAGATTAACCTGACGACTAATAGTAATTGTAGTTAAGCTAGCAAAAGTAATGCGCGTCTACTATATGGCACTAGCTAGTAAGCGACAACGGCGACAAGGAGAATGTGATACAAACATGGCTTGGGTTTACACTTCAGGGAGCAATACTATACATTAGCTATATACACAAACGAGTGAACATGTTAGCACTAATGTAGTTATCAACCTATGGGTCATAGTGATTATTGCAAAAGTAGGTTCGACATGATCAACTGTGTCCACAAGAGGGTCCGGTGACTTGCCTTGGTCCTCGTACCACTGGTACAGATCCTCGGCGGTGAGTGGCGGCTTTTCACTAACTTCAACTTCAACTACAACACGTCGAAGAAACAAAACAAAAAGAAACAGTACAATAAGCATTGCAATCAGTACAAAATAATTACACCAGTACGTAGAGCCCAATTTTATAAACATACAGAAATTTGAATGAGCTCAAATGGAGCCAATTGGAATTTACTATGCATTTTACAAGAATTACAGAAATTCTGCTAAACTTGAACCCTAAAACCAGTCGGTATCAGCCTACGGTGAACCAGTGGACCACGCACCCACGTCGGTGGCTCACGGCGGAACACAGACCAAGCGCATGGCGCACCCACGAGCCTATGCCATGGACCAGTCGAGTCGGACCATTGGATCCGCATCCAACGGCTTGACTCGCATACGGCACGCAGGCGGCACGGATGACCGGGGGGAGTCCTCTTCCTCAACTACGGCCGAACGGCGGCGATGGCGGCGGCGACACACAGTGGCCTAGGGCCCAAGCTAAGGAAAAAACGGAAAGAGGACGAGGTGGGGAGCAAGGGGCTACCTAGGGCGGCGGAGCTCGGGGCGAGAGGTGGCCGGCGGCGAGGGCGAGGCGACGGCGAGTTTGGGTTTGAGGTGACGACGGCGCTCTGGTGGTGAACGACCGAAACTGAGGTGGTGCCGGGGTAGAGCGCGCGATGAGGAGCACGGAGATGCCAGCGGCGACGGCTAAGACAGTCACTGGCTGCGGTAGCACGCGATTGGAGGCGGTGGCGGCAGATTGGGCGCGAGGCAAAATCCGGCGAAACGGAGCGACGATTGCAAAAACGGGACGCAGATTCGGTGGAGGGGGTTTCAAAGGGTCCGGATAGAGGGGGCAGTGGGGGTCTAGAACGTGTAGGAGGTCTCCGGCGAAAGCGGAAGGATCAGTTGCGGTGGTCGAGGAGAGAAGGAAAGGGAGGGCACCGGCTGAGGAGAAAACGGGGCTGACAGGCGGGGCCGGGGTGGCAGCAGGTTGGCACGCGGCTGGCGGGCTAGCAAGCGGGTCCAGGCGGAAGGGGGCTAGCGGGTGCACTAGCGGGTAGGGCCGGGTGACTAGAGAGAGGGAGAGGGGGCGTCCAGCGTGGAGGGCGACGCCGACAGGCGGGCCCCTGCGGCAGAGAGAGAGAGGGGAGGAGGAGCGGGCTGCTGGGCCAGCTAGGCCAAAAGCGAGGGCACGACCCACTAAGAAAATAAAAAGCTTTCCGAATAAAATTAATCCCTAAAAATAATTTTGAAGTTTAAAATATGAATTTGAATTCGAAAAATTCCAAAATAATTTTGTAAAATACTTTAAGGCTCAGGGACCCTTACAAAATTAATTAATTTCAAAATTCAATAGTTTCACCTTAAGATTTTAATTTGCAATGCTTTCCTGCCTTTAAACAAATTTAAATTTGAATTCAGTTTGAAAATATGGTTTCAACGGTTTGAAAAATACAGGTGTTACAAACCTACCCCCTTACAAAGAATCTCGTCCTCGAGATTCGGAACGACCTTCGAACAACTCGGGATGCGAAGATTTCAAGTCATCTTCCTTTTCCCACGTCGCTTCTTCTGGCGAATGTTTAATCCACTGAACCTTGCAGAACTTGATAACTCTGCTCCTTGTAACTCGCTCACTGGTATCTAGAATGCGGATAGGCTTCTCCACATAAGTCAGATCCTCTTGTATCTCTAACTGCTGATGATCGGCTTGCTCAGTAGGCACTCGGAGACACTTCTTTAGCTGCGAGACATGAAACACATTGTGCACACCTGACAATGACGCTGGTAGCTCTAGCTCATAGGCAACCTCTCCTCGGCGATGGGTAACCAAGAACGGCCCAACAAAGTGAGGTGCGAGCTTGCCTCTCATGTTAAACCTCTGAGTACCACGAAGCGGGGTGACTCGGAGATAAACATGGTCTCCTTCTTTGAATGACAAATCTCGGCGATGATTATCAGCATAACTCTTTTGATGAGACTGAGCTATCTTCAACCTGTCCTGTATAACCTTGACCTTGGCTTCAGCTTCACGAATGATATCTGTTCCAAAAACTTGACTTTCTCCAATCTGATCCCAAAGCAGAGGGGTTCTACACTTGCAACCATACAGAGCTTCAAACGGTGACATCTGCATACTAGCCTGACAACTGTTGTTGTAGGAAAACTCGGTATACGACAAATTTTTATCCCAAGAACCTCCAAAATCTAACGCACGAGCTCTCAACATATCTTCGAGAATCTGATTTACCCTTTCTGTCTTACCATCTGTCTGAGGATGATACACTGTACTGAAATTCAACCGGGTACCAACCTCTTCTTGCAGATTCTTCTAGAACTTTGAAGTAAACTGACTTCCTCTATATGAAACGATCTTCTTCGGAACACTGTGCAAACACACTATCCGAGCCATATACAATTCTGCCAACTTCGGACCACTGTAAGTCATCTTGACTGCTATGAAGTGAGCCACTTTAGTCAAACGATCAATGATCACCCATATCGAGTCATTACCTGCTTGAGTTCTAGGCAAGCTAGTAATAAAGTCCATATCAACTTCTTCCCACTTCCACTCGAGAACCTTAAGAGGCTGTAACAGTCCTGCTGGTCTTTGGTGTTCTGCTTTGACCCGCTGACAAGTATCACACATCGCCACATACTCAGTGATCTCTCTTTCCATACTGACCCACCAATACTTCTCTTTTAAGTCCTGATACATCTTCGTACTTCTGGGATGGATAGAGTACAAGGTATCATGGGCTTCTTTCAGGATAATGGTCTTCAACTCTGGCTTATTTGGCACACAGACGATTCCCAAACCAAACTGTTCCAATTTCATCTTCTGAGAAACTGGGGGCTTTCCCTTTCCTCATGTTCTTCTTTATATCTGCCATATCTGGATCTTCCTTCTGAGCTTCACGAATCTGATCTTGAAGTGTTGGCTTTGCCTCGAGCGTAGCAAGGTATTCTCGGGTTGTGACTCCCAAATTCAATCTTTCCATCTATCGACACAACATAGGGGCTCTATCTTAGAGAACTATTGCGTTGCAATACCTATTTCGACTCAGTGCATCTGCCACTACATTAGCTTTGCTTGGATGATAGTGAATTCCGATGTCATAGTCTTTAATCAACTCTAGCCATCTTCTTTGCCTGAGGTTCAGATTTGGCTGTGTGAATATATACTTCAGACTCTTGTGATCGGTGAACACTTCACATCTGTTGCCAATGAGGTAATGCCTCCAAATCTTTAAAGCATGCACTACGACTGCTAGCTCTAGGTCATGAGTAGGATAGTTCAGTTCGTAAGGATGAAGCTGATGGGAGGCGTAAGACACCACCTTTCCATCTTGCATAAGTACACATCCCAGTCCTTGACAAGACGCATCACAGTACACATGAAAATCCCTTCGAATATCTGGCAGAGTCAACACTAGTGCTGAGACTAACTTTTTCTTCAAGGTACGGAAACTCTCTTCACATTCTAGTGTCCACTTGAACTTGGTGTCCTTCTGAAGAAACATGGTCATGGGCTTAGCAATCTTGGAGAAGTTCTCGATGAATCGACGGTAATAGCCCACCAATCCAAGAAAACTACGAATCTTCGAAACTGATGTAGGCTGCAACCAATCTGTCACTGCTTCAACGGTGGTAGGATCCACTGCTATTCCCTTATCTAATATGATGTGTCCCAGAAACTTCACTTCAGACGTACAAAACTCACACTTGCTGTACTTGGCGTATAGCTGATTCTCTCTTAGCTTTGTTAGAGACAGACGAAGGTGCTCTTCATGTTCTTCCAGGGTCTTGGAGTAAATGAGGATATCATCGATGAACACCACAATGAACTTGTCCAAACAATCCATGAAAACAATATTCATCATGTCCATAAAGAATGCTGGAGCATTAGTAAGTCCAAACAACATCACTGTATACTCATACAGACCATACCTCGATGTGAAAGCAGTCTTCGGGATATCTTCTCTCTGATTCTCAACTGATGGTAACCTGATCGGAGATCAATCTTAGACAATACTGAAGCTCCTCTCAACTAGTCAAACAAATCATCAATGCGAGGCAACTGATACTTGTTCTTGATAGTGACTTCATTCAAAGCCCTGTAGTCGACACACATTCTCTTTGTCTTGTCCTTCTTCATTGCAAAGATTACCGGTGCTCCCCATGGTGAAGTACTTGGTCTGATGTAACCCTTCTGCTCGAGATATTCAATATTCTGCTTCACCTCCAATATCTCATTAGCGTCCATTCTGTACAGACGCTTTGAGATGGGAGTGGTTCTTGACACAAGGCCGATTCTGAACTCGATGTCTCTCTTCGGTGGTATCCCTGGCAGATCTTCAGGAAAAACATCCATGAACTCTCTAACAACACGTACCTCCTCCAAGGCTATCTGGTTCACCATTGGAGTCTCGACTCTTTTCCCTACCATCTTGAGGGTGATGATGATTCCATCTTCATTGGTCAAGGTAACTTCTCTGCTGGCACAATCAATCATCCCCTTGTGTTTAACCAACTAGTTCATCCCTAGGATGACATCTAAGCCTTTGCATTCTATTAGAACAAGGTCTACCTGTAATTCTACCCCTTGAATCTCTATCAGCACCCTTGGGCTAAATAGGTCAGCCGGGGTCTGTTTGCTAGGAGTGGCTATAAGCATAGGCTTGGATAGTAGCAAAGTTTTCAAATCATGCTTCTTTACAAATGATGCAGATATGAACGAGTGTGTTGCCCCAGAATCAAATAAAACAACTGAAGATACTGAGTTAACAGGAAACATACCCAATACCACCTCTGGTGCCTCCTGAGCTTTTTCTGCAGTAATATGGTTCACCATGGCATGAACCACTTGATTGGTAGGAGATTGAGCATGTTCCTGAGGTCACTTCGGGTGAGGGCAAGCTGAAGAGTAATGGCCCACTTGACGACAATTGTAACAGACCACTAGTTTCCCAAACTTGTCTTTCAGCACATCTGCCTTCTGAACTGGTGCTTGAGCTATCAGGGGAGCCGGACAGGACGCTCCCAAACTAGGGCCACTTATAGTTAAGGGCTTGTAAGCTGGTCGAGGCTGATAGCTTCGCACCGAGGGAGCTGGTGCCAGCTGGCGCTTCTTGTTCTCAACTCTGTTTTGTTCTGATTCTTGAATGATGGATCTGTTAACCAGCCTCTGGAAGTCAACATGATCAGTGGCCAGCAATAGAGGCTTCAACTCATCTTTGATACCTTGGAACTTCTCCTGCTTCTCTGCATTAGTACGGACATCTTCTGGAGCATATCGTGCCAGACGATTGAATTCATGCAAATACTCAGTAACGGAACGGTTGCCCTGCTACAGATATCTGAACTCTTGCTTCTTTAGTTCTATCAAGCCATACAGTATGTGTGTATCCCAGAACGCAACAGTGAATTTAGCCTACGTAACCACATGATTAACCGGCTGGGCTTCCTGGAAGTTATCCCACCACTCAGTGGCGGGTCCCTATAGCTGGTGGGTGGCGAACACCACACGCTCCTGATCAGTACATGGCAAAAGTTGTAGCTTCTTAGTGATAGTGCGGAGCCAATCACCTGCCTCCATGGGATTAGTAGTGTTGGAGAAGGTGGGTGGCCGGACCCGCATAAACTCTGACAACTGTGAGGCCAACATTGGTGCTGGAGGTGGGACCGGGGCTGGCCCAGGTACAGGTGCTGGCGCTGGTGCTAGCACGAGCACTGTTGCTGGTGCTGGTGGGGGAGCCTGACGCTCTCTCACTGACAACTACCTCTCGAGTTGCTCAAGCTTTTCCTGCTGCCGTTGCATTTGTGACATAAGAGCAGCCATCATATTGTTCTAGTTGACCATAACCTCAGCAAAAGTGGGATGGATCGGTGCAAGCACTGGTACGGCCTGGCGAGGCCCTGTGGCGCCCCAGCTGGGCCCACCCAAGCTTCTCAGAATCCTGTTGGCATGAGTCTCAACTGCCTGGTTGTGATCTTCAGTAGCTGGCTGACTAGCTCTAGCATTGCTAGCCTCGGGGTTGCCACTCAAGTTGGAAGACATCTGTAAGAAGATAAGCGGACCCACCCAAGAGTAAAGTAGAGGAAACTTAGCAAAATAGAGAATAGCTTTTATCGAAACTAGTTTATTTATTGCTGAAATGAATGAAGAGTTGTTCTAACAAAATGACATTACGACGCGCACATCCTCGACACAGGTTGCCGGGTCTACGCACAAACAAACTGACTCCAAGCAACTATCTAACAAACATGCAGACAAGCAAACTACAAACATCGAGCTAACAGACATCAAACTAACAAACGCTGGCGACCAAAAACACAAACGACGCTCTACGATGACTCAAGGAGCCATCTCAATGTCATGGGCAACATCCTCCGCGTTGCCAATGGGGGATCTCGGCTCAACTAGTGGAAGAACTAGCTACGGGGGCTGGTGCTGCAGCCACGGCAGATGGCCTGTCGCCTTCCTCACGGTCCTCCTGATGCGAGGTCCTGTGCGAGGGGACACGGGCCTAGCCCGAGCCTTAAGGAGCTGGCGATGGAGGTCCTCGTTCTCCGATCTCAAAGACTGAATCACGACATCACCCTCCTCTGCACGCTGAAGTACCACAGAGTGAAGGGAATTGTAACACCCCAAATTTTCAAAACAATAAAAATATTATTAAATTCAATTTATTGGAATTATTATTTCAGAAAATACCTTTAAATCCCTTTTATACCCTTTTGAACTACAACATAAGGTAGATGACCAAATTAGGGGGTGAAACTTTTGTATATGATCCTAAGGCCAAAATATAATTTTGAGAATTTTTATAAATTTTTACCAGCCTTGGAAGTAGCCCTAATATTATAATCTATTTTCTGGAATTAATTTTATTCGGAAAAACATTGGAACAGTAATGGGCTCCTCTCCCTCCCTTCTCTCTCTCCCGGCCGGCCCAGCCCGTTACCGCGCTCGCCTTAGACTGACACATGGACCCCACCTGTCGGCGCCGAAACCTTTTCCCTCGCGCGCGCGCACCGACAACCCGGCCCCGCCTGTCAGTCCCCTCTCTCGCGCGCTCGCACCCGCTGACCACCTTGGCCCACCTGTCGACCCGTCTTCCCCGCGGGATCCGCCCCAAATCCCCCCCCCTCGCCGGCCGAAGCCCTAATCCCGCCTCGGATCCGCCCCCGCCGGCCCCCTCCCTTAAATTCGTCGCCGACAATGAATTCCCCTCAACGCGCCGACCGTTTTCCCCTATTAATTTCGCTCGATTCGCGTCCAGGTGCGTTGAACCGCGTTCAACCCGAGCTCGCCGGCGTCAAATCGCATTTATCTCCGGCCACCGCCAATCACGCCCCCTCTGCCCTCGCCGACGACCCTATTTAAACCCCTGCCCTCCACCGCGTTCGGTTCACGCGTTCAAGTGCCCCCATACCAAACAGAGCGCCCTCCATTCGGTTCCTAGCGCAACGCCACCGCCCGACCTCCGGCCACCGCTCGCCGTCGCACCGGACCACCTCCGCCCGTGCCTCAACCACCAACGTGACCGCGAGAACGACCCCGACCTCGGCCACCCCTCCGCCGACGTCGAACCCCGCCGGATCGCCGTCGCCGTCAAGGACCCGAACGCCTCCACCGCCTCCGCTCGTCGCCGGCCTCGCCCCGTCGACCCCGGACCACCGCAACGGTACCCTTTTGTTCCCCTCGGTACCCCCTTTCCGTTTTTAGCCCTAGCTAGGCTAGATAGCCCTCGACCTCGCCGGAATCGCTCGCCGTCGTACCACCGGAGTCGGGGAAGAAGGGGTACTTTACCCCCCCCGACACGCACTGTGCCGGATTCAATCCTGGCCGTGCGATCCAGATCCAATGCTTGGATTAAATCGCCTGTTCGGTTTAATCCTGGCCGTCGATCTGAGTGAAGCGGTACGGTGCGATCACGTGCGTCCGTTTGTTTTAAAACCCCGCGTTTTAATCCTGTGCGTCCACGTGGTACCGGTTCGAACGTTTTAATCCTGGCCGTCCGTTGCCACTTGCGCGTCCCGCCTCGCCCTCGCGCGTCGGATCTGGATCCGACGGCCCAGATCGACCCGGCGCACGCGCACAGTGCGCGGGTTCACCGTGGGCCTGGCTCACCGTGGACCTGAGAGGTTTAAAATTTGAAAATAAATTCCAGAAATGCTTTTAAACTTGTAAAATTCATATCTAATGCATTTGGACTCTAAAAATTGCCATTCCAATTTTAGAAAATTCATAAAATTATTCTCTACATGTTTAGGCAATAAAAACAGTAGGTTTATTTGGACATTTTCATGTTTATTCAAATAATTATTCAAAAGCCTTTAGGATTAAAATATGGATTAAAATATTTAAACTTCAGAAAAATTTATATTAATTCCTTTCTGTCCATTCACTGAAAACCACCAAATTGACATGAACTTTTCATTTCACACTTGTTTGAGAATTTAATATGACCATAATCCCATTTAACATTTGTTTCCTAAAAAGGACAACCCTTCATTTTAATCCCTTTAAAATTATTTATAAAATTCAGAACCTTAACCTTTGAGTTTATTTATTTTTAATCAAATCGACTTTAACTTATATGCTTGCAATGTAATGTTATATGGTTTGATTGAATGTGGTACTCTTTTTATTTTACTTTATATTAAAAAGACTACGACGTCGCCGAAGAGCCGGAGTACTTCCCCGAAGTCCCTCCCTCTCCCTTTGCTGAACAAGGCAAGTCACCAAACAATTCTTTTGAGCATATTGAACCCATGTCTGAATTGACTATCGCTAAAACACATAGGTTATGTATGTGCATTAGTCAAATGAACCCTTACATTATATTTATTTAGGATCCCCCGACCTTGATGTGCAACCCAAACCATGCTATCTCGCCTAACCTCCTTGTCACCATGTGATCAATGATATTAGCTAGTGTCCAATGTATTGACACGGCCGCTATAGGATAATAATGAGTCGTAGCAAAATGGTTCTATTATATGATCCCGTTACTTCTTATCCTTGGAAATTCTGTTGGTGATGAGTCATGGTTGTGAGTGTATGCATGGTGGGTTCCGGGTGCAAGCTAGGGCATTGGTCAGTCGCACCCGGGGCACTATAAGGACCGGTCTAAGGGATCCGTTGCAATACACTACGTACTAACCACAAGTCTAGTGGGTAAGTCCTAACTAAGGTATGGGTTGTTCCAAACGAGGCCACCATTTGGAGATGGGTCAGTTGCACCTGCGGGTGACTTGTACCAATGTGGCGCAAAAGGGGGTGCGACGTTAGCCGGGATGCGGCCCGGCGCGCCGGCGAAACCTAGAGCGGGTGGTTATCGCTTGGAACATCTCATATTGAGGTTTTTGGCACGAGTTCCCGTGAAATGGGTCATCTCGTTGAGATGAGTGCGTGCCTTGTGGGTACAGTAGTACATCTCTGATCAGAGTCTTAAATCTTTTCGAAAAGCCGAGCCCACGGTCAAGGGCGGGTTGCGTGACATCCCCCAATTAGATTACTATGAATATGATTGTGCATGATGGATTGACATGTAAGGACCGTTGTGCGAGGAGGTAAAACGTACTCCTCGAGTTAGTTGATGTTGATGATGCTCATATTTACTTTCCGCATGATTAAAATATGATTACACTAAATGCCATAACTGCAACTGCTTTATTCCGCATTGTTAGCCTTTATCCTTCCTTGTTTATTATCCTGCATTATTATTTGCATTTGCGGTGGCTTGTTGAGTACTTTTTGTACTCATACCCGTTGGACCCCACAGAGGATGTTTATCTTGAAGACGGTCTGGAGTAGCGACCCAGTCAAGAAGAAAAATCCTGAAGAAGAAGTTCGTCATGCCGTTTTCTAATTATTTCACTCTACTGTTTTATTAAAACAATGTTGTAATAAACATGGTCTGCGTACCATGAATTTTACCGTATGTACGTTGTCGCATGATGAACCTCTTGTATTATTGTTTTTCTATGGAAATTCAATAATGTCTCGATTTTGTTAAAATCGGGGCGCTACAAGATGGTATCAGAGCCGACTTGACTGTAGGAAGCCAAACAGACCCGCCTAGCCATTAAGTCATAGGAAATTATTCTTGAAAATCTACTTCATAAACTTTGTTCCTCTCCTCACTCTTATTCAACTCGCTGTTTTGTAGATGCCAGTCTACCAAGTTCACAGTTACTGCCGCCACTATGAGGGCTTCGTCCGGGAGCTCCGCATGATGCTCACCTTCCTCGGGTTCCTCTTCGAACCCGAATTTCAAGGAGTCTACCCCGACGAGTTCGCCGGGCCTTGCGACGTCTCCCTCACCGTCCATGGCTCCGGAGAGCATCTGCCGCCCTACACCACCGCACTTGGAGGCCCGACTTTCGACGTCGCGTGCCAACGAGTCGCCCTCCAGGCCCTCATGGAGCTGAGGATGATCTACGACGATCGTCTTCAGAACTCATCCTTCCGGCTTGTGCCGAAGCGTACTCCCGGAGCCCACCGTAGTATCTACCTCGGAGTTCACTCCGTGCGTGATCCGGTCATGGCTCGGCAGTCGCGTCTTCTGCAGGCCATGGATGATCTCCACACCGAGGCGGTGCTCGACGCCGACGAGCACCATGAGGCGGTTTGCGTTTCTTCGGGAAGAAACGAAGAACCTGATCCAGCAGAACGGCGAGCTGCAGCGCAAGATCATGGAGCTGCAGAAGGACATCGCGGAGATGGTTCCTCTTCTTCCAAGGAAGAAGAAGCCTATCCGTGAGCCCCTCCCTCGCCCCAAGAGGATCCCGCCACGACCCTCCCCCGCCAGGCCTTCCACCAGCGCCCTACACCACGCCCCGGCCTCGTCTCCGACTCCATCATCGAGAATTTTCTCGAGCCCACCATCTCTTTGGAGCCGCGCACTCGTGGTTCCGAGAGCACGGAGACCGCCTCCGGTGGCGAGTAGGCGTTAGGAGACGCAAATTTGAATAAGATCTAAATTTTGTATGTGGTGCCGTCTGCAACGAGTTGGGTTGTAGATGGAATAAGAATTTAATTGTAACGAACTATTTATACCACTTGATATAATTGTGTACTTGAATGCTTTATGTTAATTTTTGGTTGCATTATTGTTTCGTCATCTTTTGTTTCCTCACCTTGGATATTCAGAGATGGCCGACCACCAGAACACCGGCTCCAACAACGGAGCAGGAGGGAGCCGGATGCGCCTGAGGGCGTTGTGCCCAACTGGGGTGCGACAGGCCCGCGCCAATCCGGGTCGCCTTCCGCCAACCACCCCACCTTGGCGGAAATGATGGCGAATCAGAATCATCTGATCACCGCCCTCCTCACCCAAATGCAGCACCAACAGCCTCAGTTGGACCAGGTCTGCAGAACGGGGAGCCCGCCCCTCGCTGCACCAGCAACCCGCGGCCGCTCCGCAACTCTCCGAGTTCTTGCGCGGTGCGCCGCCCATCTTCTCGAGTACGACCAACCCGATGGAGGCCGGAGATTGGCTCCGCACTATCGAGAAGAGCTCAGACTCCTCCCCTGCACAGACCGGAGCGAGTTGGCCCTTCGCCACTCATCAGCTCCAGGGTCCCGCCGCAGAGTGGTGGACAGCTATCGCGCGTCCCAGCCAGAGGCCACATGGTGACTTGGGCGGAGTCACCATCGCCTTTCCGTTGCCGCTCACGTCCCGCCGGTGTCATCGCGGTCAAGCAGCAGGAGTCCGCGACCTGCAGCAGGGCAACAGGACTGTCAATGGAGTACCTCCATGAGTTCAACCGCCTCGCACCGCCTACGCACCGGAGAAGTGCTCACCGACGCCCTCCGCCAAGCCAAGTTCCCAGGGGACTTCAAGAGAGCTGTCCATCCAGCTCGTCGCCGCCGACTTCGCCGACTTCCAGCGGCTGGTCAAATAAAGCGCTCATCCAAGAGACTGAGCAGAACAAGCGGGACCTCAAGAAGAGGACGATGATACGCCTTCAAGCACCAGCAGGCGAACCCGCAGAGGCCCCGCTTCGTCCCTCCGCCACCAGCGCCCACCTACCACCCTCGGCCCGCCTTCAGGCCACCTCATGCAGCCCGGTGGGATCCAACGCCGGCATCCTCGCCCCGCTCCACCAGCTCCCGGCCGCTCAGCCGGCAACCGGCCGCCATGGCCCCGATCTTGAGGATCGTCAGGAAGGCGGTTGTCGGCTTCAACTCGCCCGCAAGGAAGGGCAACTACTGCACCAGTGTCCTCACCCCAAGCAGAACCAAGGCGCAGCACCCCACCAGGCCGTTCGCGCCCGCGTCAACCACATCAGCGCGAGGACGCTCAGGGCTCCTGAAGTCGTACTCGGTACGTTTACTAGAAACTCCGTAACGGCAGTCATATATTTGACTCTGGAGCAAACCCACTCCTTTGTCTCGGAAGATTTTGCAAAAACAAAACAATCTGGACGTGCTCCCTCTACCAATTCCATGGTGATTGCCCCCCGGCAATAGGACCCAGCTCGCTTCTACAGCCCTAAGGTTAACTTGACATCCAAGGAGTGCTGTTTCGGGCCGAGCCTTCCTCATCCAATGCACGGACCGACCTTATTACTAGGTATGGATTGGTTGATGAAGCACAAGGGAGTGATCGACTGTGCAACAAGTCTGTCACGGTGACCAGTCCTAAGGCGTAACCGTCACTTTCCGGATGGTCAGTCGCAAACCACTCGGAGCATCCTTCGCTCAATAGCTCTTGAAGATGGTGCCAATAGTCAAGGAGTTTGCAGATGTTTTCCCCGAAGATCTGCCCGGAATGCCTCCAAGCGGACATCGAATTCAGAATCGAGCTTGTCCCGGGGACCACTCCGATCTCCAACGCCCATACCGAATGGCCGCCAATGAACTAGCCGAAGTCAAGAGCAACATCGAAGACCTTGAGCAGAAAGGTTACATCCGACGAGTACCTCACCCTGGGGTGCACCGGGTCATATTGGCCATGAAGAAGGACAGCCCAAGAGGATGTGCGTGGACGATAGAGCCTTGAACGGCGTAAACCATCAAGAACAATACCCATTGCTCGGATCGAGACCTGTTCGATCAGCTAAAGGATCCTCGGTGTTCTCCAAGATTGA